>CM041779.1:188415631-188917042 GCA_023374045.1 Limonium bicolor | reverse complement strand
CAACACATATGCACACTAAATACTTCATATAACATCCATTAAACTCATGTTCTAACTCATTTCTAAACTCTTCAAACATCTACTCATTTCCTTGTAAAATCCTTAACACTTATAACATTTTTCCCTAAGTTCCTAATGGGGTTTATACTTATGATAACAACTAACTAAATGTTTTCTCACCACCATCACATCTACCCAAGCATCATTCCTCACAAACACCTCCATTACACAACTTCTTCTATATCCTCAAGTTTTACACTTAGACCTTCACAAGGCATTACTTTTCCTTTGTTTACCTAAACTTTAACAAGACCTAATACTTCACATATCATAACCTTGGTGTGCATAAAAACACTCATTTGATTTCTAAATCCTCCAAGATTGTGCCCAAGGCATCTTAACACTTAAGAACACCTTAATTCACCATCTTCACACTCAACCATTCCTACCACCTTCTAGGTCATAAAATCTCATTACAACACATGAACTCCTTTGTTTATCAACTAAATTTTGCCATAGCTTCTCTTGTATATTCTCACATCCAAACACTTAGGTTTTTACCTTATTCCATTCAAGAAATCCTAAAATCCATCAAACACATTTTTATACACAAACTTCACACATTTAGCACTACATCACAATATAGTGCATAAGCTTAAATTGCTTGGCACTTAGGCACTTAAATAACATGGCTCTTAGGCCCTTAAATACATTAAACTTAAACACTAAATTTCCCACATAAGTAATGCCTTTGACCTGCAAATACACCCAACAATACATATGCCCTTAATAAACTCCTTGAGAGCATTTCTCTAGGTCATTCACCATTGGCTCCTTAGGTATTTTATTAAGCAAATCAAGCTCATTTTCCTAAGGCAATTAAACTACATTGAGATAGTTTGTTTACCTCTTTTTCCTCACAAACTTCTTTCTTGTTTCCTTGTAAAACCGGTGGGATGTTTGGTTGTTTGTCAACTTCTAAACAATGTACACATAATAGAATGAGTATTCAAGCTCCAAGCTTAATCTCATTATAAACCCTAGGTTTAACATTGTTCAAGAAGCATTAAGATAGTTGTTTACCTTGGCATTTGAAGAGAGATTGAATATCTATCAAGAGAGGACTCCACCAAGTCCTTAAAGGATTCAAATGGAGCTAGTACAAAGCAACACAAGGAGCACCATTAATGGTGATTCTCGGTCAAGACAAAAAGATGGAGGAAACATGATTTTTATTTGAGATTCCTTACCTAGAAGCAAAGGGAGCAATAGTATGTAGAAATATAAGCTCAATCTCCTCCCATGGAGATTCCTCTTGGCACCGAAATGGAGCTCTTGGAATTTTGAAAAGATAGAAGTGAAGAGCTTGCTCCAACTAGAAGAAAGGTGGTCTTGAAATTAAATTTGGATCATGGAGCTAGAAGTTACAAGTGAAGGAAGATAGAATGGTATGGTTTGCTGTAGCAAAACCGGTGGAGTTTGGGAGAAGATGAAGAAGGCTACGGTGGTGTGAGTGGGAAAGAAAGAATGAAGATTGGAATTGCTTTTGGAAGATATTTACATGTTATAAAGGTAACTTCTACTTTTCACTTACTTTTCCTTCTTTCTTTAATTTTTACTAGCTCATGGTGGTGAGTCACCACATAATAAAACCGGCCCCCATTTATACTAAGGGGTATTTTAGTCTTTGTTGACCAATTGTCACACTTATAATGACATATGTTACAAACTTGCTTATTTTAGTTACTATTCACTAAAACAAGGCACATAGAAGTGAAATTTTTGATTCCCCATTGATATAGACTTCCAAATGTGATACTATATAGTACACATGTTACTTAAAGAGTAATGATGGATATTTAGCCACTCAAAACTCATTTACAAGACAATTTTTCAAAAACGTGCTTTAAGACTCCTTAAAGCACTTTTGTGTTTTAACTTGTTTTCAAGCTTGGTTTTTCTTTAGTAATTGATTTAATATGTTCATTAACATATTTATAAGGTATAGGTATGACCATTAGGTCTTATACAAATTTATCCCAAGCTTAGAGCACATTTTTGCTCATATTGACTTTAAGGTATTTTCTTGTGTTCTGTTTGGTTTAATTGTCTACCAAGGTTTCCTAAGGACTTAATTTGCCTTATTTAATCATAATTGAATATTATTAAGTCTTGGTAGGCTCTTTGGGTCCTAACCAAGTTCACTCTTAGCTTAGAGCATGTTTTTGCTCAAACTGTATCTTAGTGCTTTATCGCATTTACTATGGTTTAAATTGTTCACCGATGTCTCTAAGGCACTTTTTAGCCTTTACATACCATAGTTTAATATTTAAACCATATTAGGGTTTGGGGTATTTCAATCTACCCCCCTTAAAAGAACTTCGTCCTCGAAGTTCACACTTCCCACACATCATTAGATTAGAACACAGGAATCACTTGGAAATAAACTTCCATAACCCAAACATATTTTACAACACACCCTCGGACTTGATGGTCCGGGTAACACATTCACATTCATACATAACATAACATATTCACTTGATAACCTCGGACTCAATGGTCCGGGTATCTTAACAACATTTACACACACATAACAACCCTTAGACTCTCTGGTCTTGGGTAACATAACAACGTTTAGACACATGGGTCTTGATAACATAACAGTCTTTAGACACATAGGTCTATGTAACACAACAACATTTAGACTCATAGGTCTTGATAACGTACACTTTAGGAAATCAAAGTCAAAATAACATTTATTACACATACCACACAACATGTCATAGCATGTATAGCAATCAAAAATATCTTTGATATACGCTGTGATCCCTCAGAACCCGGTCGCGATGGACACCTTCCGTCCCCGTGCCTTTGGGAGATCAAAACAATCACTTAAATTTAAAATTTTCCTTGTGAGGTTAAGTAAGAGAACATTAATTATGTAAAGCATCTATCGACGTTTTATAAATACCAATTCAAAATCATTTTGAAAACACATACAACTCCAAGTCCAACTTATGCTCTTTGCTTCTTTTCTTAGCGTGGTTATTGTGACCACTTATAGGGAGCTTCAAGAATTATCCAACGTACCCTGATGTGATCAGCATCAGTGTTGAACTGTCCTTCCACTCCAATTTGTGTTCGGCTTCCCTTGATTGCATGCAAATCAAGTTCCACCTCCCACTTCATTGTCAAGCATCAAATAAATCACTCATTTCCAATTTTCTATCTTTTAAATCATTCTAGTCATGATCATAACATCTCCAAGGGATAGAACTTCGTCTATCAGTTATTTCCATTCACTTTAATGTTGTTACCTAGGGAATCTTATTCTCACTAGGTTCTATGTCGGTTTCATACCCTTTCATGAATCACTATATAGTATATATATACACATATATTTTATCAAAATACAACACACAGTTTCACATTTATACACTGTCGGGGTTTTGTTCCCCGGGAGTTTCTCTACTCCCCACACTTGTACTATCACACACAACTGTTAATAAATCAACACACTTATCACAATGGTATTCGCATCTTCTGTGCGCAATTACCACAATTAAACGATGAATGAATGCGTATGTTTACATAACACACACACCAATCATCAAAACAAATTATTTTGTGCTATGCACAACATAAATCACGTACACTTGTACGGTAATACACACTAAGTGGTTTTGCGCTCTACCCCCTTAAAAGGGATTACGCCCACGTAATCAATCACTAAACATCAATTTAAAAATGTTCTGCCGTCGTGAAGTGTTTTAACTTCCACGCAGTCTATTACACAATGGATTCTGATTAGAGGATCTTAACCATATTGGCGGTTTAGTTCCTAAACCAAGAATTCTCATTGGAGTTTGTTCAAACTCTTAGTTGGTTTCGATTCTGGCCTGTTAGGCTTCTAGGCGTTAATAATTAGCCATTCACTCATGTTCACCATGTACATTCAACACTTGAATCACTGGCTCACTAGTTTCTGCTGCGAAACTCCAATAACCGTAGAGCTTAATTGCCCCATTTGTTATTCTTACTGTATTGTACATCCCCAATTGTCACCTTCATCTTGGTAACAATGGTTTCTCAACCGACGCGTGGTATCTCTTACCGTTAGCGAATTCGGTGAGTTATAAACTTTCTATCCACTTCCATAACAATTTACTGTGTATACAGCTATGTATTTCACAATGATTGACTTGTTCCCTTCCGACTTACTGTCGGTTGAGATTGAGCTACTACCTAGTGTGTAGTGCTCTCTCAGCTATCTACAACATTTGGGGTATATTCCATACCGATATTTGGTAGTTAGTGCTACTGTAGTCACTTACTGTTAATCATGTCTCCACATTTGGTTTTGTACAAGTACTCTTCCATTGGTACGTCCTTGCATTACCTATACATCAGTCACTATGGCGTTATAAGTCGCTTTCTGTTTCCACCACAATTAACATTTTCCGAATCCTAGCTATCGCACTCGATCATTACCGCGCAAATGCAATACCAAAACGCTCAGTCATACAGAGTGCAGAGGCGTAAACTCTTGACAGTAAATCTCTTATCCGACTCTCCATGGAATTTACACTGAGTTCCTCATCACATAGTACCTACCACTGGCTTATTGCCCAGTCTGTTTAACATCACTTACCTTGCATCTCCTCTGAGTTTAACTCATAACTGGTCTTATCTGCCACATTATTACTCAATAACATTGATACAACGGTCGCCTTCTGCGCACCGTGTTCTTACTCATTGCATAACACTAACTTACATGGTATTTACTGTCACATTAACTTCCACACATACACTTACATTATTCGTAATATGGTTCGCCATTCATTTGGATGACTACTGAATACTCCTTGAGCGTTGATCACTCGAGTTACAAACCGACGTTATTCAGCTCGGTGTTTCACTTCATACACACATACTACTAAACTAACTGCTCTCAAATAATAATAATATTGTCCATCCTTAACATATTTCTTGAGCTTGGTTCACATAACTACCGCTCCAGCGGTTTCACAGCATCGAGAGGTATCCCCACTCTTAATGCAGTGGTTCGTTCTCCACTCTATTCACTTATATAACATAAACTTTTGCAATCAATCTAATTTACATAACATATTTTATTTGTGGCCTTATTTGCCTTGAGCTGCGCTCATTGTAGGCTGTCCACACACATGTACTTCTCTGTACAACATTACATGGTTAGAGGTTGTACTGGGCTCCATGACAAGGTCGTTGCATTCCGTTTCCTTTCATGGGATGCCCCTTAGGATTGTCAGTCCGTCTCCTGACAACTTATGTCTAAACTGGGTGTTAATTTCAACCCTTGTGTTTCTGTCATGCATTTCGTTCAACTATTGTTGATGCAAGCACCCTTCAAGGATTGTTCCTGGGTGTTGTTAAGTTATGCCTTTACATCAGGTTCACACTTATTGGTATACTCAGTTAGCCACGCCGTTTGCGTTCTTAACTGGCTTATTATCTCCTTCTGTGAAGATCAACATTTCCTGGTAGTGTAGGTACTCATTCTGGGAGTTTCATCCCGTTCATTGCACATTAATGTGTCCACATTAGGCATCTGCCTTGTCATGTATAAGCTGGGTCACCGTTCCAGCCATAATGTTTATCCCTGAGGATCCTTACGACATATGCTATGTCTTTACATGACAGTACACTTCGCACATCCTGACTCTTAAACATTTCCTTGAAAGGAATTCATTAATTCCTTTAGTCTAGCTAACTTAACTGAGTTCCTTAACTTCAACCATTCATGGTAGTCCTTAGTTCTTGTTTGACTTATACTGCTGACCATAGTACGGAGTTCGACTACTTCCCGTGTTCCGGACTCTACTTGTATACATATATGGGGTACCCTACTGATACATTGCTACTTACCCAACTAACCCATAAGTAGGTCTGTCAAGCCCACAAGCTCCTATCGGAGTGCGGTTGTCCCACATTTCAGTTGGTACACTCGTAGTGTCCGTCACACGCCTAGGTGAAGTATTCTGTTGTCAACTCCCTTATATTGTCCCGTGACAATATTCATTTCTTGCTTCCCGAACTTAATCGAGGGAAAGTTTATCCACTGTTGTATCTTTATCAATTGCCCTTAGTTTTACTGGTTTGGTTTAGAAGAAGGTTAGAAAGAAGTGTTGGTTTGGAAGAAAATCTGGTTTTGAAAGAAAAGAGTTTGAAATAAATCTGAGTTTAAAGAAAAAAAAATTTCATGATTTTACAATGCCTTCTTGCCTTAACCAAATCTAGCTTCTTGCTGACTGGTGTACTTCCAATTACAAAGGTCAGGCTGTTAAGCCCTTCCACTGTTATGACGATCACATTTAACTTTATGGTACTTTACCAAGTACTTTGAAGTGGTTATAAATTTTCCCGAACAGCCCTGTTATAGCAGCCCTTGCTATGGCAAGTGCGCCATGCTAACTGGCTATCGGTTCAACACATACCGGTTGTGGTATTTTTTTACCCGCACTGTCATCAGTGGCCTTGTTGGCCCTCACTGATCTTACTGTTTTGATAATAACTCCTCTAGGTGACTTCTCACTGTCTTCACATGATAATCATCAACTAGGGTGTTTCCCATTCTGGGAGACCCCCTTTTCTTTTGTATTGTTTCCTCTTCGTAGCCCGTTCCACGTATTTGTCGTGGTTATTGAGACTTGTCTCTTGTTTGGGCACGCGTTGTAGTTCCTTGTCGGTTGGTATACCGTTGGTGTATTATTTATCAACTGTGGTCCCGTAGACACTCGTCTCGGGTTTCACTAATCCACTTCCTGCCTGTTGCACGATTGGTGCGTTGCAAGCTGGTTGTTCTCGACTGCTCGGCATGTCGACCCAGGTTGCCAGAAATTCTATTCTTCTATACACTGATTCTTCACTCTTCGCGATGAAATACGGTTAACATTGTTTAGATGGGAACCGTCTCCGGGATTCCCAGTTTCCGGGATCTACCGTATGACAGGTTCTCCGTACCTTTAGAGGTACTTAATAACAGCCAGATCGGGTTTTCCCGAGTAAGAGAGGACTTTCATCTCTCTGGCGTTCTTTCCCAAGTTATAAAACAGAGATTGTGGAGGGTGGGATGGATATTGTAGGTTTCTAGTACATGCTGGTAATTCCTAACTGGCGTATCTCACACGCTATCACTCAACCCTTAACCCAAAGCACTAAAATCCTAACTCGGTACTTCCTAAGCTCGGTAATTCAGTCATCAAAGCGATACATCACTCTGATACCACTTTTTGTAACACCCCATCCAGCAACAAACACATAACAACATTCTACAGCGGAAAGTATACTACTTCACATAACTTAACTCGCTGGTGTTACACGCCGTTAACCACCCACGTGGCTAACAAGGCTATTACATTCACATTGTACCGGTCTGATGGACTAGATTCCCGAGCAACTGTACATTACTACACCTTTTCATTAACAACAACCAACATACATAAGCCTTCCAACTGTACCGAGTATTTACAAATTGATGCCGATAGTAGTTTCGGTCTTACTGCACCTACTATATATACAATTTAAATAATTACCCATGTACAACGAATACCCCGTCCTACTCTCGAACGGCTTCCAGCTCTTGTACCTGAAATAGGAAAGAAGAGAAAGGGTGGCCCCCAAGGGGCTCAGCACCTTTGCTGGTATGGTAATCCCGCAGCCCACATGCTACCGGGCCACGCACAACTAATTGTCATCTTAGCATGCGGTTGATTATATTTAAATCATGCAAGCAACTGTAACCACACAACACATGACATTTCGCCACAATGGGCTCAACAAACGGATAGTACATCCTTACTTGATAAGTCACTCATGGTATCCATTGTCCCTAGAGTGTTCCTCCTCTAATGGAGCTACTTCCTTAATAGACGACAACTACCCCTAAATCGGGTTATCCTTAAACGCCTCTTATCACAAACTAGGATCCATTTCCATGATCCACACACTCCATATCTTACAACATATAACTTTCCTCACACAACAAACATAATAACATCTTTCACGTTTCGACGTGCACATGATAACATCGCAATAGAAATTGCATTACAACAACATCACATAACATAACGGGAACGGTCCTCTTGGAACCGACCCAAACGTAGTTAATTCACTGGTGAGCCTAGAGAATGGTGTCACCCTCATGGTAAGCTCGTTATACAACAACAACAACACTCATTACCGTCCTATTAGTCGGACGAGTAACTTAAGTTAAGATGGTTCGGGTTTGGAGGCCTGAACACACCACACCAACACATGTTCCCCCTAAACCGATCTTAAGTCAGAATAGCTAAGCTTTGGAATAAGCTAATGGGAGATCATAACCCGTGAGGGAAACAACCATAACAGAGAGAAGGGTAAGGCTAAGAAGGATACCCACTCCCAAACAACGCGCGACCGGCCAAACCGGATTCCTCACCACTGTTAGTACATACTTACTTTTAGATATTAGTTAGAACCCCACTATGGAGTCTATCACATCTACACACCATACAGTATTACAACTGGGTTAAACACACAAGGAAGATCCCTACGTACACACACACAAACATCACATAATCAACACACGCATAGCCGTGGTTAGAACGTCCCATAGTTCGGGTTGTTTGCTCCGAATACCAAACTCTCATGTGATCCTAGAGTCAGTTAATTAAGGTTAACACTTCTGAGGTTAAATGGTATCGGAGTTGAACACACCACATAAATGAATTACTGTAAACTCATTACATGTTTTATCTTACAACATGGCAAACATACAGAAAAACACATTGGCATACAAGCCGGTGTAAACCGGTAGGACACAGGTTGCAAGAAAACCATACCTGTCACCGGAGTCCACTTTACCATGTCCACTTATGTTCCTCGAGCAATTCTCGAACAACTGGTAACATTACATGTACTTTTATTAACATCGGGGTAGCATGATTGTTCAAAGTCTAATGCTTATAAATTTTCCCCGTTAACTTAATTACATAACTTCACTTTTTAACTTGTTTTACTTTTACATTTTAATACACCTTTTCCCCCACTAAATTGTCATTATAACCCACCTAACATGTCTTAAACAACCTTATAACATCATTACTAGTCAATCCCCATCATTACATATCATTTTATAACCTTAAACAGTGTTTTTGGTCCGACCGACCTACCGACCGCCCTACCCTTGGGTCGGTCTTTAACAGAGACATTTACCGTCTTTTCTTCCTATCCGACCGACCCAGACAGGGTCGGTCCCCTGGTTCGGTCTCTAATAGAAGCATTTTTACCCTGCTATTTACAGTACGACCGACCCTGCCAGGTTCGGTCCCCGGGTCGGTCTACTGCAGAAACTTCCTAAGAATTGTCCAAATTGTTCCAAACTTTTCCTTAAGTCTCCCAATGTGTTGCAACACCATATGGCACACTAAATACTTCATATAACATCCATTAAACTCAAGTTCTAACTCATTTCTAAACTCTTCAAACATCTACTCATTTCCTTGTAAAATTCCTTAACACTTATAACATTTTTCCCTAAGTTCCTAAGTGGTGGTTTATACTTATGATAACAACTAACTAAAATGTTTTCTCACCACCATCACATCTACTCCAAGCATCATTCCTCACAAACACCTCCATTACACAACTCCTTCTATATCCTCAAGTTTACACTTAGACCTTCACAAGGCATTACTTTTCCTTTGTTTACCTAAACTTTAACAAGACCTAATACTTCACATATCATAACCTTGGTGTGCATAAAACACTCATTTGATTTCTAAATCCTCCAAGATTGTGCCCAAGGCATCTTAACACTTAAGAACACCTTAATTCACCATCTTCACACTTAACCATTCCTAGCACCTTCTAGGTCATAAAATCTCATTACAACACATGAACTCCTTTGTTTATCAACTAAATTTTGCCATAGCTTCTCTTGTATATTCTCACATCCAAACACTTAGGTTTTTACCTTATTCCATTCAAGAACACCTAAAATCCATCAAACACATTTTTATACACAAACTTCACACATTTAGCACTACATCACAATATAGTGCATAAGCTTAAATTGCTTGGCACTTAGGCCCTTAAATAACATGGCTCTTAGGCCCTTAAATACATTAAACTTAAACACTGAATTTCCTACATAAGTAATGCCTTTGACCTGCAAATACACCCAACAATACATATGCCCTTAATAAACTCATTGAGAGCATTTCTCTAGGTCATTCACCATTGGCTCCTTAGGTATTTTATTATGCAAATCAAGCTCATTTTCCTAATGCAATTAAAGTACATTGAGATAGATTGTTTACCTCTTTTTCCTCACAAACTTCTTTCTTGTTTCCTTGTAACACCGGTGGGATGTTTGGTTGTTTGTCAACTTCTAAACAATGTACACATAATAGAATGAGTATTCAAGCTTCAAGATTAATCTCATTATAAACCCTAGGTTTAACATTGTTCAAGAAGCATTAAGATAGTTGTTTACCTTGGCATTTGAAGAGAGTTTGAATATCTATCAAGAGAGGACTCCACCAAGTCCTTGAAGGATTCAAATGGAGCTAGTACAAAGCAACACAAGGAGCACCATTAATGGTGATTCTCGGTCAAGACAAAAACATGGAGGAAACATGATTTTTATTTGAGATTCCTTACCTAGAAGCAAATGAGAGCAATAGTATGTAGAAATATAAGCTCAAGCTCCTCCCATGGAGATTCCTCTTGGCACCAAAATGGAGCTCTTGGAATTTTGAAAAGATAGAAGTGAAGCGCTTGCTCCAACTAGAAGAAAGGTGGTCTTGAAATTAAATTTGGATCATGGAGCTAGAAGTTACAAGTGAAGGAAGATGAAGAATGGTATGGTTTGCTGTAGCAAAACCGGTGGAGTTTGGGAGAAGATGAAGAAGGCTACGGTGGGTGTGAGTGGGAAAGAATGAATGAAGATTGGAATTGCTTTTGGAAGATATTTACATGTTATAAAGGTAACTTCTACTTTTCACTTACTTTTCCTTCTTTCTTAATTTTTACTAGCTCATGGTGGTGATTCACCACATAATAAAACCGGCCCCCATTTATAATAAGGGGTATTTTAGTCTTTGTTGACCAATTGTCACACTTATAATGACATATGTTACATACTTGCTTATTTTAGTTACTATTCACTAAAACAAGGCACATAGAAGTGAAATTTTTGATTCCCCATTGATATAGACTTCCAAATGTGATACTATATAGTACACATGTTACTTAAAGAGTAATGATGGACATTTATCCACTCAAAACTCATTTACAAGACAATTTTTCAAAAACGTGCTTTAAGACTCCTTAAAGCACTTTTGTGTTTTAACTTGTTTTCAAGCTTGGTTTTTCTTTATTAATTGATTTAATATGTTCATTAACATATTTATAAGGTATAGGTATGACCATTAGGTCTTATACAAATTTATCCCAAGCTTAGAGCACATTTTTGCTCATATTGACTTTAAGGTATTTTCTTGTGTTCTGTTTGGTTTAATTGTCTACCAAGGTTTCCTAAGGACTTAATTTGCCTTATTTAATCATAATTGAATATTATTAAGTCTTGGTAGGCTCTTTGGGTCCTAACCAAGTTCACTCTTAGCTTAGAGCATGTTTTTGCTCAAACTGTATCTTAGTGCTTTATCGCATTTACTATGGTTTAAATTGTTCACCGATGTCTCTAAGGCACTTTTTAGCCTTTACATACCATAGTTTAATATTTAAACCATATGTCAGGGTTTGGGGTATTTCAGGACATCCTGTCCGTGGCCCCGGACTTTTCAAATTTTTGTTTTCTGTTTAATTCGAGTTTTATATTCACATAGGTTAACTAGGGTGTCCGTGGTTGCGGACATTAGGTCCGTGGCTACGGACGGAAACAAAATTTGACCTAATTCTGCCTCCGAAACCCTAGTTTAGGTAATTTCAACTTTCACTTTTATTTTAGTCAAAAAAAGCTAAAAAACACAAAAAACAGAAGCTCGCGCACTTAGGTTAAAATGACTCGTAATAAGCCGTAATTAAACTAAGTAGAGGAAAAACGACTTCTAGGGGTAATGAAAGTAATTGAACCCTAATTAAGTCGAATATCAAGCCCCCGAACCCGAACTCTCCTTTCCTAATTTGATCTAGGTTAAAATTAGGTGGCGACTCATAATAGGTTCCAGTGAGCTAGCTTAGGTTTTAATAATCATTGTTATATGACATAGTTATTAACCTTAGGTTATAAGTGGACCTAAAACCCGGTTAGATCCTAATCAGCTTTAACCAACACAGGATAGGGTTTAAAAATCGAGGCTCACAGAAAGATATAAAATCTGTAGCAAGAGGCTTTTGAATGTGTTGGAGAAACAAGGAAGAATTAATGTGTAAGACTTGGTAGGATGAGTATGATAGAGAGTAAGACTTGGGTTGAGTACAAGGCAAATGAGGCAAAGAAAGAGCCATAGGATTAGTGTGAAAAACAAAGGGAGAATCTGTAACATTTGTTGAAGAGGGAAAAACTGTAACAGTGGAGAAATTTGACAGTGAATGGTATTTTGTAATAGATTTGGATAGAGGTGGATTAGGATAGTTTAAAGTGCTTAATAAATGCTAAAATATGCTAGATTATATGTAGGAATGTTGGGGAAGAGATTGGTAGGATTTTGGAGTTGAAACATAATTAAAAACTAGCATATATGTAAATACTGCAACTGGTCCGGGTTTGAAAACAAGTACAGAAAACCCGGACCAATCAAAAATCGTAACAGATTGTATTTCAGAAGGAGTGGTCCGGGTTTGCAAACCAGGACCTAAACCCGGACCACCCCATTTTCACACCCGAGAGGAATTACACACATATGGTCCGGGTTTGTAAACCATGACCTAAACCCGGACCAGACATAAATCATTCCCGAGGATTTGTAAAGTAGTGGTTCGGGTATGTAAACCGGGACACTAACCCGGACCCTACTAAAAACTTCACGGAAAATTGTTTTTAAGCTATTCTAAGGTAGAGTAAGGATGGGTAAGGATGGTATAAGATAATTAAGACATAATTAATGACGTTTAAAGGTCATTAAGGCCATGAACAAGTATGAGAAGTGGTTAGGAAAGTTGTAAGTGTATGAACATTAAGTTAAACTGAAACAACGGGACAACGGGGTAAGTACGGGAGTAGCAATTAAGTATGCATGGTAATACTTTGCATTAATAACAATGTTTGAAACATTATCAGTGGAACAAGTGTGAACCAAGGAACAAGGGAACACATGGTAAAGCTAACTCCGGTGAAAGGTATGATTTTCTCATGCCCCGTATGCTAACCAAGTTACGTTGATTTGTGTGTTGTATGCCGGCTAATCAAGACTAAAGCATGAAAACGGTTTATTGCCTTTTATTGTATGTCTTGTTGTATGTTGTATGAGCTAACCCTTCTTGATTGATTGTGTGGCTTCACTTAGTGCGAAGACCGACTCATAGATGAGTCTTGTGTTTAGTGACTCGTAGTAAGAGTCATGTTGTGAGCTAACGGGAACGTAGAAACGCACTAAACTAACGAACCAACAAACGTTAACGAAAACCAATGAACTCACTAGAATGTGAGAGAGTGCACGGGAGTAGTAACCTCCCGATAACGGCAGGAGAACCGAAATGAATAATCCACAAACAATAAGTAGTGGAAGTAGATAAGTTAACTCTACTAGAGGAATTAGTGTTGGTGCAAGTCATGAACCATGAGAGTGGTAAAGAATGATGAGGGATTTTCAAACCCATAGCAACTAGTCGACCCACTATGAGAGGATCCGACTGATGTAAGTAACGTCTCGAACATGAGAGTATTCGATACGTTGGGGAAACCCTTAAACCTGAGAATACTAGACTATGGCCATTCCCTAAGCTAGTGGAGGTTATAGAGAGAGATACTTCTAGGCTAATCCAAGAGATTGTAAGATACTCCAAGAGGGGAGTGTTGGGAATTTGAGTAGTCCGGTAAAAAATGGACACTTGTATATTTGAGGAGCTAAGTGTATAGCCCATTGTATTTGTAGGCCCGGTGGGGAGTCTTGTGTATGACTCCGCCCAGAGACCAAAAGTAATGAGTATTGTATATTGCGTATGTATGAGTAAAGTAATGAGTAATGAGTATTGAGTATTGTGTAAGTATGAGTAAGTAATGAGTATTGAGTAAGGAGTAAGTATGAGTATGTAATGAGTATCGAGCAATGAGTAAGTATGGGTAAGGAGAAGAGTATGGGTACGGAGTATGTGAGAGCAAGTAGTGGGTACTGAGTAAGAGTAAGTAATGGTAGCAGTGAGTACTGAGTAAAGTATGAGTGAAGTAATGAGTAAGGTATTGAGCGTTGTGTGAGTAAAACAATGAGTAAGTAAGATTAAGCCTGGTGTAAGCTTGTGAACCGAATAAGGAGAAAGAGTGCATCCGATGAAACCGGATGAACGAATGACTAAACGAATGGTTGACTAACAAATTGTCTTCCTTGGTAGGTAAAAAACCTTATGTATGTATGTAAGTATGGTTGATTGTATTGTTGTAGCATGAGTATGTATGTATGCATGTAAAATGAACTCCATGTATATCCGGCCCAAAGTAGTCGGCGTACCGCGGTTAGCACGCGGTATATGCGAATTTCATATTCAGCGTAAGCTGACCCCCTAGGGGGAACGCTTTTAATGTGCATGTATTCGAAGCTGACCACCGTTCGAGAGAGTAGGACGGGGACTGCTATGTAAGCATGGGTAGCTGTATAATAAGGATTGTATTTGTAATATATTGTGAATTTGGAAGTCCAAACTGTATCGGTAATTTAAGGATTGTAGTAGACTCGGTATAGTATTGTATTGGAGTTGTATTTGATTTATGGTTGAGTATGCAATGGGAAGTAATGTATTGTGTAGAATACTCGGTATGTTCAGTTCATCAAACCGATAGTATGTAGAAGAGTAGCTGCCTTGTTAGTCACGTGCGTGACTAGCGGCATTGTACACCCGCCGTTGTGTATGTATTATCCGCTGCGAAGGTAAGTAATGTACGGTAATGATGGTATTAGCGGTAGGGGTGTTACAGAAATACTTACCTCTTGGAAAATGTAATAAGAGGGGGAATATTCGAGTAAACCTAGTTCATACGCGACAATTAAAACATTAAATGTTAATGTGACATATAAGTGGACTATTAGGAGAAATATAGATCCTAAACCTTAATCATGTATTAAAGTAAAATTTGTCCACTTTAACTTAAGAGCTTAATTAAGTTAACCCTATGACTAAGAGTGGGTGATTGGAACAAAATTAAATGTACCCTCAAGACATACAAATTCAATGGCATAAATGGTCAAGTCAAATCTGGAATTAAATCGAGGTTGCATGTTCAAAACCACACAAGCTCTTTTTAGGATGTTTCATCAACTAATGAAAAGGTAACACGGGCTTGGGCTATCCTACTGGGCCCAAGTCCATGAACTTCAAAAGCCCACTTAAACAATTCAACGTGAGTTTAGGGCCACTCTCGGGATAAATCCTAAATCATTCCAGATTAAACGACATGGGCCTAACAAAAGATTTAATTAACGAAACCTAGCCCAAATCTTTGTGAGAGAATAATGGTAAACCTGGAACTATAAATTAGTAAGGATAGAAGGTGTTTTAGTTTATAAGTCCCTTAACTAATCAACACTTGGAACACCTTAATTATAGGTTATATTGGGGGATCACTCATTCGAGTTAATTACTGCTTTTCACATACCAGGTATGATTCTCGTACTCCGATACTTTACTGACCGACTTATGAGACGTTTTGAAAAATACTAACTGAGTTTAAAGGAATTTCAAAAGGAAAACTGTTGTGTGGCTAACTTAGCTTGATGTGTCACCTGCGCTTGAATGTGAAACTTACATGTTATTGTTCCTTCTATCTGGTTGTTTCATTAGAAATTAACTGCCTAGGGTTCCGCTTTTTGTTGTGACGTGCGCGGTCTTCATCGGTAAGAGTGAGGGGCTGTATATCCCCTGTCCTAAAAGGACGTAGTAAATAGTGAGGGGCTATTATCCCTTGTCCTAAAAGGACGTACTTGGCGGTGAGGGCCATCGCTCCCAGTTGGTTTTATTCCACTCTTGAGTTGTAGGTTTCTGGTTTTCTCTCATTCATTCCTAGTCCTTGTGACTACCCGAGCTTTCTACTCCTAACTAGAATTGGATCTAACATAAGCAATGGTTGTTCACTAAACTCATGGTGTGGTTTTAATTGACTAACTTTACCTTTCTGTATTTATCTCTTCCATATCTTGTCAATTTTGACTTGGTGATTTTTAAGTGCCTTGTTCCTCTATTCTGTTTTAAGTTGTTGACTTCAAGTTATTGCTTATTTACGAGATATGTTTAAAGGTTTTGTTTTGGAGAATCGTACCAGTTTCCATTCCAGGGGACTGACTCACCCTCCCAGGGTAGGCTGCTTGGTTTTATCTTGCAGGTACAAAATTATATACAGGTGGCCACGAAGAGAGCGAGTGATTGGGATGGGATTCAGTTTTGTGGAGAGTTAATGTATTTTATTACTGTTAGTTTATGTTAAGTTTTCTCGAGGTTCAGACCGTGGCTTTTGTAATCTTTTAAGTTGTAATTGGTGAGGGTTTTGGGTGCCGGGTGTTTGAAACCCGATGGTTTGTTACGCCTTTAGTATTTTATTTCCGCTATAAATCTGTTAAATAGGGGTGTTACAAAAACTCTCAAATCGCAAGTTGGAATCCATTGGAGGAGCTCCATTTGAAGAGAAAAATTTCAGTTTCTAGAGCTCCATTACTCCTCCTTTAATTCAAGGTAAGAAAAGCTTGAAAACTCTAAGGTTTCCCTCCATTTGGTTTCATTGCCAAAAATTGACTTCTCAGGGGTCTTGTTTTACTCTTGAATTAGGTTTGATTCATCTCCAAGACTAGTGGAGGTCTTCCTTTGATTCCTTACCAAAGTCCATCTTAAGACTCCAAAGGTAATCATTCATTTTAGTGCATTTACGGCACTCCTTTGTACTCTAGAGTAAATTCCATGAGTCTCTATATTACTTAGCACTCATTACCATTATTTGAATATTGATTAGAAGATTAACAAGTGAACAAAAGTCCTGCCGATTTTCAATCAAAGAATCAAGAGGAAGGGAAAGAAAAAGACTTGAAAACCAAGGTAAATGACATTACCTTAAGGTTGTTTAATGTCTTAAGGAATGGTGTTTAGATAGATACCAAATGTAGCCTAGAGCTTACATTAGATAATGAATGATATAACCTAGGAAAAAACATAATCATACTTGTGAAATTGTGACTAAGAGCCAATGGAAATGAGTTAGTAAAATAATCATAAGGTGAATAACAAGAGCATTTATAATTGCTATGAGATTGAGTGTTGTGTAATTGTAGGTTGAAAGCTTTAAATGTGGGAAATTCAGTGTTTAGATTTATGTCATTTAAGGGCCTAAGAGCCATATCATTTAAGGGCCTAAGTGCCAAGCAATTTAAGTTTATGCACTATATTGTGAATTGGTGTAGTTTCAGTGTAATTTGTGTGTAGAGAACATCTACTGAGGATTTGATTATCTTGGGTGGTTTAAGGATGGAAAACTATGTTTTTTGGGTATAAGAATATACTAGGGAAGCTAGCTAAAATTTGGTTGAGAAACTAAGTGTTTTAAGTGTTTTAAGTGTTAAAGTGTTCTAATAGATATATGACCTAGGTTGTACTAGGAATCATTAAGAGATAAGTTGGTGGAAATAAATAAATTAAGATGTTCTTTAGTATTAGAATGACCTGGGGTTGTCTTGGAGGAGTTAGAGAGTGAATGAGTGACTTAAGTTCACCAAAATCATGGTTTGAGAAATGGTAAGACTAGTAAAATCTATAGAAAAGATGTTATGTCTTGTGATGACTTAGGTATGAACTAGAGGATATAACCTTGAGACGTTTGAGTAAAGGAGATGAACATGATGAATAATGCATTAGGTGTGGTTTAAGTGGTTGTGTGAAAACAATTGGGTTAGTTAAGGTTGTATGAAATACCCTAAACTTAAATGCGTTAATAAATTGTGTAATTATGATTTTCCAAGGCTAATGTCCTTAAGAACATTGGTGAAGAAAAGAAAACCAAAAGAAAAGGAAAACATGTAAAAGTCACAAAACGTAAAACGCGTGTTATGTAATCATAGGAGGTATATAACCTCGAATAGGGTCCTAAATGGATTCCCAAGGCTTAAATATGCCTAAATAATATGTAGGAACAACTTCCGAAGAAACAGATCCAAATAATGGGGTTAAAACGCTAATGGAGTCTTGAAGCATGTTTTTTGAGAAAACCCGAAACGTGACTTTAATATCAAATGACCCCGTAAAATTATAGTTGATCATATAACTATAATTAAACATTAATGGGAGCTTATGAACCATTAAAATAAAGTCTCAAGAAAATCCGGAAAACGAGCCCGGATTAGTGAATAGTGTAAAACAGGAACTTATGGGGTGTAAATTGTAATAAAGTAAAATACTCCCCTTCATTGTAAATAAAATAATTTGAACTCTTCTCCTCTATACAATCACGTTTTAATCCCCCCTCTTACCTATATTTATTCTATTTTAAAGAGAAAAGCAAAAGTAACAAAAAAGTACAAACTACCTTTTCTCTTCTCTCTCTCTATTCCCTCCTTCTCTTATGATTTCCCTCTTCACTCAGCAGCTCTCTCTTCCTCCCAACTCCCTTCAATGGCAATTTTAGAGCCATTCACCCAGCTCTCCTTCCTTTCCCTCATTCAAGCTCCAAACTAAGTCAAAATCACAAAATAACCACATATTATTATTCACCATCACTTGGGGATTCTTTTCCATCCATCAAAAGCCCCAAACGTTGATTTTCTTGCCACCCGTTTGCTACCGGTTTACATCGTCTTGTGTGTTGTGTGTTTTTCTGCGTGTTTATGACCTTATAAGATTAAAGCATGAAATGAGTTTACAGTTATTGTTTTATGTGGCGCGATTGTTCCGATACCGTCTAACCTCGAATACGTGTTATCCCCTTAGTTAACCAACGTTAGTGAAATACCCCAAACCTAAGTATGATAAGTAAACATCAAATCATGATGTATTAAGGCTAAAATATGCCTTAGAAAGATTGGTAGACAATTTAAACCAAGGAAAACATAAGAAAGTGCCTTAAGGCAATCAGGGCAAAACGTGCTCTAAGCTTGGAGAGACTTGGTGAGTACCCAAATTCATGGTAAGACCTTAGTATATTCTAATGGTCATTTCAAATCAATTAGCAAAGAAAACCAAGCTTGAAAACAAGTAAAAACACAAAATGTGCTTTAAGAAGTCTTAAAGCACATTTTTGAGAAATTGTCTTAGAATTGAGTTTTGAGTGGCTAAATGTCCATCATTACTCTTTAATCAACATGTGTACTAATTAATGTCACATTAGGAGGTCTAAATCAATGGGAAATCAAAAATTCCCGATTATGTGCCTTGATTAGTGAATAGTAACTATTTAGTGACTAGTTTAGGTTTTAATCAATATAAGTCAATTAATTGGTCAACAAAGACCATATTAGCCTTATATTAAGAGGGTGGCCGGTTTTTATGAGGGGAGTCACCACATGAGTCATCAAATGAGAAGGAAGAAGAGATAAGTAAAGAAGTTACTATTTGCTTTATTAAAGCAAATATCTTACCTTAGCCTACCTTTCTTCTTCTCTCTCTTCATTCCTCTTCTTCACACGATTTCTTCTTCTCTTCTTTTGCTCCAAACCGTGAGAGCTCCAACCATGGTGCCTCCATCTCCAAATGCTCACCAAATGTTCATTTAGCTCCAAATCAAAACTAAACACATATTATTCTTAGTTAGGTCAAGACCTATCTTTCTATCTTTTCAAATCTTTCAAAGCTCCATTTTGGTGCCATGAGAAAACTCCATTGATGGAGGAAAATCAAGTTTGAAGAGCTCATTAGCTTCTCCATTCTCTTAAGGTAAAGAAAATGTAAGAAAAACCATGTTTCCATCATTCCTTATACATGGCCGAAAATTTCTACTCATGGGGCCTTGTTTTTATGCCTTGTTCTAGCTTGATTTATTCACCAAGGACTAGTGGAGGTCCTATTTCATTCAATGCCAAAGTCTACCTTGAGACTTCAAAGGTAATCATCCATTTTTATGCCTTAGAACACATTTTTAACCTAGGGTTCATTCCTTAAGGTTAGTGCATTGTTTAGTGCTCATATGAGTCATTGGTTATTGATTAGAACATTGGCAAGAGAAGTTTGAGTGGTGGCCGATATTCATTCAAGAAGAAGGTCTAAGGAGGAATTGAGATAAGCTTGAGGAAACAAGGTAAAATGCTTACCTAATGGTGGTTTAAGATTAAGGAATGAGTTTTAGATAAATACCAATGTGGCTTAGAGCTTACATTGTGTATTGGGTTATATAACCTAAGGAAAAAACTTAAACAATTATGAACTTGTGATTAAGGAGCTAATGAGAATGGGTTAGAATATAAGTTTAAGGTGGATTTTAAGAGCATTATAATTACTATGAGATTGATGGTGTATTTGCAGGTTGAAAGCTTTTATATGTGGGAAATTCAGTGTTTAAGTTTAAGTCATTTAAGGGCCTAAGAGCCATGTCATTTAAGAGCCTTAGTGCTATGCAATTTAAGATTATTGCAATATCTTGAGTTTTGTTGAGAATGAGTTGATTTGGATGAGGAATTGTGATGAGAAAGGACTTGGTGTGTGTGAGGTTATTGTGTGAGAAAAACAATGCATTTGGGCATGAGAATATACTAGAGGAGCTATGGCAAAATTTGAGTAGAAAATAAGTGTTTAGGTGAAGGTGGTGAATCAATATGACCTAGGATTTACTAGGAGTCATTATGAAGAATTTGAGTGGAAATGAGTTAACTAAGGAGTTCTTAAGGATGAGAATGACCTAGAATGGTCTATGAGGAATTTGAGTGGAGATTAGTTAACTAAGGAGTTCTTGAGGTTAGAATGACCTAGAGGTCTAGGAATTTAGGAATGGTGGGTGTATTGAACACACCAAAGTCATGAGATGAGGAATATAAGACTTGAGCATAAGTTTAAGGAGAAGGTATGATGTTTAAGGTGATTAAGATATGTTCTAAGGGAATATAATGACTAAGGAAGTACTAGGAAGTTTTAGAGATTGTCTTGATGAAGAGGGGTAAGATAAAGTGTTGGAATGAGTGGTAATGACTTAGGCATTACCTTGGGGGATTTAGGAATCAAGAGAATGTAATTGAGTATTTAGAACTTAGGCAAATGTTGGTAAACAACTAGGAAGGAAATAAGGTGTTGGTGTATGGAAGCTTAAGCTTGTGAAGGAACTTTTAGTAAATGCTTGAAAGAGTTTTAGATAGTGAGAGATGCTTGGGAGATGATGTTATAGTGGTGAGGAAAACATTGGCATAGTGGTTACATTAAGTATGAACCACCACCTAGAAACCTAGAGGAAAGCATTACAAGAGTAGCATTATTACAAGGAAAATGCATAATGACTAAGGTGGATTTTGGTGGATGATTTAAGGTATTTAAAGGAGGTTATAAGGTGGGTTTAAGGTGCCAAGATGGTTGGACCTATTAGGACACTTGTGGAAGAGTTTGGAATTGAAAGAGCAATTTAAGAGAATCTGTAGTGGACCGACCCAGGGTCCGACCCAGTTCTGGGTCGGTCGGACCTTGCTAACCCAGCAGAAATGTTTCGGCAATAGACCGACCCATAAGGATGGGTCGGGGTGGGTCGGTCGGGCAAGATTTAATGAAGGAAAATGTTTCGGCAGGACCGACCCAGAGGGTTTGGGTCGGTCGGTCTAGCTCTGGGTCGGTCGGATGAGTTCCAAAAGACGGAGAGTTTCTGTAATGGACCGACCCAGGGGTTGGGTCGGTCGGTGGGTCGGTCGACCCTTAACACTTAGAAAAAAAAAAGAAATTTTGAATTCTAAGAATGGCAATGGGTAATAAGGTATGCCTTTGGTAGGGTAGTAATGATTGAGACCCTAAGAACTTAAGAGATTAAGCTAAGTTAAGTATAAACTTGAAAGTTTAAGATTAAGTTTGTAAGATTAAGTGTAAGACCTAAGAGGTGTTAGGTGGGGATCATTAAGGAATTAAGTAAGTTAAACAAGCTAAGTAAGTCATATTAAGTTAAGTGATTAACAACCTAAAACTGAATGAATGTTTTAGGACTCGGGAGTTTGGACTCCGGAAGAGAGTAAGCAGCCGAACGACCAACGGTGAACGGTACAGTTGTTTCTTCTTGTGACCTGCTTGCTAACGAGGTGTCCCTCGGCTTGTGCTATTTGTTTTGTGTGCTCACTAAACAAGATAAAGCATGCAACCGGAATATATATACATATATATTATTGTTGTGTGATGTTTGAAAACTAACACAACATACCGTGAGAACTTACTAACCAATGTTTAGTAAGAAATTGAGTGAGAATAAGGAACGCCCCCTAATGAGGGACGATATGAACCGAAAGAGGTTAACCAACAAACATGGTCTTGAGACTATTACTAACTGAACTTGAGTGAGGAATCCGGAATGGTACCGGCACATGTGTATTGGGGGAAGTCGGTATCCTTATCAAATACCGTCTTCCAAAGATGACTTGTCCTCGGACTCGTCGCCTAGAGTCGACAAATAGACTCGACCTCCTCGGACTTCTTGTTTTAGGAGGGAGGCATACTGAGATGGTGTAGTGGGATCTACCTAAATGCCCAACTAATTCTAATAAGTATTGTTTATGTAAACCAATGGAGCTGATAACTCATTGGTTAGGGCTACGTGACCCGACAGATAAACAATGGATTAAGGTACAACCATTCTAATAAAAGAACGGTTGACTTAATTGAGATAAGAACTGAGATAAGATTGAGATAAGGTTTGAGATAAGATACAACCATCTATTTAGAGAATGGTTTGTATTCTAAGACTGAGATAAGTTACAACCAATCCCTTCCAGGAACGGTTTGTATATTGAGATTAAGTTAAGATTAAGATAAGTTACAATCATTCCTTTTTAAAGGATGATTTGTATTATTAAGATTAAGATTAAGGAGGTTAAGATAAGTTGCAACCATTCCTTTTTAAAGGATGGTTTGTAATATTAAGATTAAGATAAGCTACATCCACTCCTGATTAAAGGATGGTTGTTTCTAAGATTAAGATAAGAATCAGATTGAGGTAAGATAAGGATGGACTAAGATTAAGAGAGAACATACTTAAGGAGTTAAATACTAACTCTCTAATTAAGGGAACGCATTTAAGTCGTTCATTGTGTGTGAACTTTGATTGTTCATATCTGAGTTGTTGTTTACTGCACTTTCTATTATGTTGTGCATCTAATCAACCTCCATGCTATCGACAATTAGTCGTCGTAGCCACGTTAGCTTGGGGGCCATGAGAGGATAGTACCAGCATTCGTGCTGACCCCCTCGGGGGCTTCTTTTTACTACACAGGTGAACATCAGGAGGCGGCCGTCGCAAGAGTAAGAAGAGGATACAGCTGTAAGGGTTTAGTGTGGCCTACGAGTTGTGCATGTACACTCGTATGGCAATTGAGTTAGTAAGATGTATAGGTTGTGAGTGGATTGTAAGAAGGTTATGTAAATGGTTGTTAGACTAATGTTCGGTATATTCTGTAGTCAGACCGTGGCAAGGTCCTGGATTGTAAAGAATTCCGCTGTGACATGTGTATATATATGTTAAGTTGCGAGACCACATTGGATTGAGTTGGGGTGTTACAAAAAGTGGTATCAGAGCGTAGTTACGCTCTGAAGACAAGAAATACCGAACTTAGGAGAATGATGAGGTTGAGATTGAGTTATGGGTTAAGGGTTGAGAGATAGAGTGTGAGGTGCGTTAGCCAGGACTCCCCGGTGTTTACCGGATATCCATAGTACCTAGGCCCGCCCTCCACATCCCTAACCCTAAATATGTGGAACAAACGCCAGAGAGAAGAAAGCCTTCTCTTACTCGGGGAAACCCGATCTGGCAGTTAGCTAACAGTAAGCAATATGAGAAACAACTTGTCGTACAACAGTTATGGAGAACTGGGAAATTTTAATGGAGCGTGGCTGAGAAACAGGCGCTACCTATGGAATACTATCAGTAAGGGAACGGTAATTACCGGCAACATGAGTCGACATGCTACGCAGTCGAAATAACCCGCGATATCAATGGTAAGGAAAGCACTATACGTGCGATGGATAAGGAAATGATAAGTGACATGAGTACCGGACAGTGGTCCGAAGGAGAATAACAGTGGGATAATACAGAGCATGAGGATTAAGATTACTGGAAGGTCCAGTTAAGGAACGGGAACTCATATAAATGGTTTACCGAAATAGGACTACGATGTAGTGCCTAAAGGACAACCATTACTCAGTAACCACAACAAGATGTGTGAAGACAAGGGCGAGGATTAAAACATAAGGGAATATTAAGGGGTTCCCTCAGAAAGAGGAACGCCCTAATAGATGACAGTACTGTCAAACAACAAGGAAACCGCCGGATGGACGGTTATCCAAAATAAGTGATTATCGAAGGAGTCCCGAGGACTACCAATTACATGGAAATTAGAAGGAGGTGTCACTACCGATGTACCTTGTACCAATACCCATCCTGCATGGCGCACTTGCCATAGCAAGTGCTACCACGGTTGAGCCACATGAAAAGCCATCAAGGCGAAATAGGAGAACGCTACAGTTGTAGCATAAATTAATACCGGATTGCAAATCCATAAGAACAGAAAAATAAGACCTTGGAAAGGCCCGACGGCCTGACCGATGAGATGAGGTTACACACCAGTCAGCAGGGAGCTGAACTTGGACAGAATACTAAACGATATGAATATGAGCAACGGTACAACCTACACAACAACAACCGACAGTGTGGTAAAAACACCAAACCCGGATCTCAAGGAGGAACCTAAGCAAAACACTACGTAAATAACAACATTCATGGAATGTATCAAGAGATACAATAAAGGTAGTCGATTGAACGACTTACAACGAAACGGGATGAGACTCCCGGAGTGACCATTAAGGACACCAATAACAACATTCTTCAATGAAGATGTTGGAAAACCCGGAAATCAAGGATAAAAGAAAAACATAAGCTATAACCTACTAAGAATTAAAGTCTACACCCTGGAAAAGGAAAGCCGGAGGACTACCCCACAGAGCGGGCATAGTCGAGCCGACAAACTGATGAATGACAGTTAATACTGTTGTTTGTTTAACTCATTAACACCCAAGTATGATTGATCATCAACGGGTGGCGTAGTCAACAGAAGTTGAACGAAGCGTTGAGATAGAAGTATAAGATGCCAGGATGGTATCCAACTTGGACACCGTAAGGCAAATGCCTAATACGAACTTGTCCTTAATTGCCAAAAGACATAAGTCTAGTAAAATGACAGCATTGTCAAAGACATTAAGTAACCTCAGAACACCTGAACAACTTCCATAACCGGAAGCAGGATGCAGCAACTTACCATGAAACCCGATATTACATTTAGTATGTAACCTAACGGTGGATGAAGTTCCAGAACCAGAATCTTATAAGAAGACCTGCAGATGAGTAAGAGTACAAATAATGAACTGAGACATTAAGCATTAAGAGCCTACGAGCCAAGGATGTTAACCACATCAGAGCCCGAGGCGCAGTAAGTTATAAGAGAGCTTATTTAAGCCATGAGGAACCACAATACGTAGATATGAACGGTTACCAAACCTATAATTTAGATTGGGAAAAACAATACCAAGAAAAGGTACCAATGAGAATATTGAGATAATGCTAAGGACAGGAGCGGAGAACGAACCATGCCTTTTAGGGTGGGGATACCTCTCCTTGTTGTGAGGCCATGAGTGGGAATGAACCCTCAAAAGGGCTTTCACTTATTAGAGGTGAAATACACTTTATTTAGAAATGGGAACATGAACCTTGAGATTACTTTAGAACATACCAGATACACTTGAAATAAGGTAGGTTCAGAGATAGACCTCATATCCAACACCCAGGATGTAAGAATTAATGATTGTCAGAGGTAAACATTGTGACTGCACGTTATGGCACGTCAATTAAGCAATGCTCAGAAGAGCTTGTGAATCAGTGGATGACTTCTTCAGTAACCAGTTAAACTACATGGTAGATAACATCACTAAGGATGAAAGAAAGCGAAAGACATTAGCCTACTTACGAATCTGAGATTGGAGCAGAACATCTTTACATCAAGAGTCAACTATTTTACAACACCGTACGGCAACCGCCATACACCGGAATGAGAGAACTCCCAGTGTGTTTACACCAAGAAGGGATTGAGTATAAGTTAAGACATTAGAATAAGTGAGTAAGAGGTTGCACCATTAATGGGCAACATGGTAAAGGCCAACTACCACGGTAGTAGTGGTCGTAAGTACAATAGTTAGATAAGTGGATTAAGTCATGGTGCGCGGTAAGGCGACCATTATGTATGAGCCGTCAAATATTGACACTGAGGCAATTAGATTTATGAGTTAAGACCAGCATAAGTAAAAAATAAGATGGTAGACGAACTGAGCATTGATGCCAGTAGTCTGGACCTAGTTAGGTAAGATTTACAGGAAGCACACTACCCATTCCTTAAGGAACTGGAAGTGCATTCCTAGTAGCATAAATATGAGGAACAAGATAAGAGGCTCTACGAAGAGACCTCAATTATTAAGAGACCGAATCACGACGGAATACAGAAAGGAGCTGGAGCATACCATAACCAAGACACAGTAAATGGATTTCCCTTGATTAACTTCAAGAAGAACAATAAATGTTATTATGGAACGATGAAAGAGGAGATCGACAACAGAATACTTCATAATTAGCAATAGCTAAACGTGTGACGGACACTATGAGTTTACTAAAACGAGACGTGGGACGACTGCACCCCACAGGGGCTTGCAGGCCTGACACGCTCATTTATGAGTTAGTTGGGTAAGTAGTAATGTACCAGTAAGGTACCCCATGCATGTGAACGAGTGGTGTAAGGAACACGGGAAGTAGTCGACTCCGTACCGACAACGACGCAAGATCACACAAGAGCAGCTACTACCACAAGCAGTCGAGGAGAAGAATTCAGTTGAACCAGCAACACAGAGGAACCAGAGAACAGATAATTAAGGACTATGAAGTGCGAAGAGCACGGATTGTTAAGTACAGACATTGGACATGTCTTAAGATGTAAGGGATTAAGACTGTAAAGCGCAATGCGCACTAAACAGTAGTTTCAACTAAGAATCATCCTCAGACCAAAGGTCAGTTGGGGAGAACAATTTAGACATTCGAGAAAATACTAAGAGTATGAGCGTAAGATCTTCAAGGAGAATGGATAGACGAGTTACAACTCATTAAGGCCGTGTATATAAAGATAACACGTGTCCATTGAGACAATTAAGCCTAAGATTATCAGAGTGCAGCGGAAGCTAGCAGATCACTACCTTTGAGATTAGACCAAACTAAGTTAAGAAACGGTATAAGTACCGTTAAGAATCCTCGATACAGAGACTAAGTCATTTCTGATCGAATTATAAGTAAGATAGAACATGGAAGCTAGAATGCTTGGAGAATTAGACATCTTGAACTTATGTTCAAGATGATATAATGTTGATTACGTGGGCGTAATCCATTTTAAGGGGGGTAGAGCGAAAACCGCTTAGCGTATGTTTGTGTACTGAGTACATAAACTAGGTGTGCATAGCACAAAATAATTTGAGAATATGTTTTACATAAACATTTTGAGATAAATCATGGTTATTGCACACAGAAGATGTGAATACCATACATATTAAGTACCTATCTTGTTAACTCCGGTGTGAGTACAAGTTAAGAGAATTAAGGAAGAGGATTAAGGAGACTTAAGGAATAAGGAATATATGAGGTATAAGTCGATATGAGACTATGTGTGAGATAAGAATAAGATAACACTATGAGATATATTTGATATGTGAGTTAGGATATGGTAATGCTATGTGGTATGAGACAGTGGAAGTTGATATGAGACTGATATAGAACTTAGTAGGAATTTAAGTCTGGAGGTAGTTACTAAGAGATGAATTGAGAATGTTTGATGGACTTAGTCCACACTTTGGAGATGTATTGATTATGATTAGAAGAACTAAAAAGATAGAAAATTGGACATGAGTGAATTACTGATGTTTGAAAATGACGTGGGAGGTGGAACTTGATTTTCTAGGGATCAAGGGAAACCGAACACAAATTGGAGTGGAAGGATGGTTCTACACTGATGCTGATCACATCAGGGTAGGATTATTCCTGAAACTCCCTACCAGTGGTCACAAGTAAATCACACTAAGGATAGAGGCCTTAGGATAAAATGAAATTGGAGTTGCTTGTATTTTTAATTAGAGGAATTATTCCTCACATGACCTCGTAAAAAGGATTACCTTTTTACTGAGTCTCGCCCATGAAGTCGAGGACGCACGAGCCTTTGTCTTCGGACCGGTGACATGGGGAGAGCAGCGTGTTTTGTATTCTAGCCCATGGTGACGAGGACGAATGAGCCATTGTCTACGGACCGGTGACATGGGAGAATACGTTGGAAGTTATGTGAATGTTTTAATCATCAAAAGGAACAAAAGGAATTTTGAGTGCTACACATGCTTAAGCATGTTGTGTGATATTTAAGAATAAGCATATGGTGGACTTAAGGATTCAATGAGATTAAGTATACATAAGTATGATCTATATGATCTAAGGAATGAGGTAAGACATGTATTCTAATGATAAGATGCATGGGAACTTTGGGGACAAAGTTCTTTTAAGGGGGGTAGATTGAAATACCCCAAACCTAAGTATGCTAAGTAAACATCAAATCATGATGTATTAAGGCTAAAATATGCCTTAGAAAGATTGGTAGACAATTTAAACCAAGGAAAACAAGAAAGTGCCTTAAAGGCAATCAGGGCAAAAACGTGCTCTAAGCTTGGAGAGACTTGGGTGAGTACCCAAATATCATGTAAGACCTTAGTAATATTCTAATGGTCATTTTAAATCAATTAGCAAAGAAAACCAAGCTTGAAAACAAGTTAAAACACAAAATGTGCTTTAAGAAGTCTTAAAGCACATTTTTGAGAAATTGTCTTAGAATTGAGTTTTGAGTGGCTAAATGTCCATCATTACTCTTTAATCAACATGTGTACTAATTAGTATCACATTAGGAGGTCTAAATCAATGGGAAATCAAAAATTTCCCGATTATGTGCCTTGATTAGTGAATAGTAACTATTTAGTGACTAGTTTAAGTTTTAATCAATATAAGTCAATTAATTGGTCAACAAAGACCATTAGCCTTATATTAAGAGGGTGGCCGGTTTTTAGTGGGGAGTCACCACATGAGTCATCAAATGAGAAAGGAAAAGAAGAGATAAGTAAAGAAGTTACTATTTGCTTTATTAAAGCAAATACTTATTAGCCTACCTTTCTTCCTCTCTTTCTTCCTCTTCTTCACACGATTTCTTCTTCCTTCTTTTGCTCCAAACCGTGAGAGCTCCATGGTGCTCCATCTTCAAATGCTCACCAAATGTTCATTTTAGCTCCAAATCAAAAACTAAACACATATTATTCTTAGTTAGGTCAAGACCTATCTTTCTATCTTTTCAAATCTTTCAAAGCTCCATTTTGGTGCCATGAGAAAACTCCATTGGGGGAAAATCAAGTTTGAAGAGCTCATTAGCTTCTCCATTCTCTTAAGGTAAGAAAATGTAAGAAAAACCATGTTTCCACCATTTCTACATACCGAAAATTTTACTCATGGGGTTTTTTTATCCTTGTTCTAGCTTGATTTATTCTCCAAGGGCTAGAGGAGGTCCTACTTAATTCATATCCAAGCTTGCTTTGAGATCCAAGGTAACATCAGTTTAATACCTTAGAACACATTTTAACCTAGGTTTACTCCTTAAGGTTAGTGTATTGTTTAGTGCTCATATGAGTCATTGGTTATTGATTAGAACATTGGCAAGAGAAGTTTGAGTGGTGGCCGATATTCATTCAAGAAGAAGGTCTAAGGAGGAGATTGAGATAAGCTTGAGGAAACAAGGTAAAATGCTTACCTAATGGTGGTTTAAGATTAAGGAATGAGTTTTAGAGAAATACCAATGTGGCTTAGAGCTTACATTGTGTATTGGGTTATATAACCTAAGGAAAAAGAACCTAAACAAGCTTATGGACTTGTGATTAAGGAGCTAATGAGAATGGGTTAGTAATATAAGTTTAAGGTGGATGTTAAGAGCATTATAATTACTATGAGATTGATGGGTGTATTTGCAGGTTGAAAGCTTTTATATGTGGGAAATTCAGTGTTTAAGTTTAAGTCATTTAAGGGCCTAAGAGCCATGTCATTTAAGAGCCTTAGTGCTATGCAATTTAAGATTATTGCAATATCTTGAGTTTGTTGAGAATGAGTTGATTTGGATGAGGAATTGTGATGAGAAAGGACTTGGTGTGTGTGAGGTTATTGTGTGAGAAAAACAATGCATTTGGGCATGAGAATATACTAGAGGAGCTTTGGCAAAATTTGAGTAGAAAATAAGTGTTTAGGTGAAGGTGGTGAATCAATATGACCTAGGATTTACTAGGAGTCATTATGAAGAATTTGAGTGGAAATGAGTTAACTAAGGAGTTCTTAAGGATGAGAATGACCTAGAATGGTCTATGAGGAATTTGAGTGGAGATTAGTTAACTAAGGAGTTCTTGAGGTTTAGAATGACCTAGAGATGTCTAGGAGGAATTGGAGGAATGGTGAGTGTATTGAACACACCAAAGTCATGAGATGAGGAATATAAGACTTGAGCATAAGTTTAAGGAGAAGGTATGATGTTAAGGTGATTAAGATATGTTCTAAGGGAATATAATGACTAAGGAACTACTAGGAAGTTTTAGAGATTGTCTTGATGAAGAGGGGTAAGATAAGTGTTGGAATGAGTGGTAATGACTTAGGCATTACCTTGGGGGATTTAGGAATCAAGAGAATGTAATTGAGTATTTAGAACTCAGGCAAATGTTGGTAAACAACTAGGAAGGAAATAAGGTGTTGGTGTATGGAAGCTTAAGCTTGTGAAGGAACTTTTAGTAAATGCTTGAAAGAGTTTTAGATAGTGAGAGATGCTTGGGAGAGGATGTTATAGTGGTGAAGAAGAAACATTTGGCATAGTGGTTACATTAAGTATGAACCACCACCTAGAAACCTAGAGGAAAGCATTACAAGAGTAGCATTATTACAAGGAAAATGCATAATGACTAAGGTGGATTTTGGTGGATGATTTAAGGTATTTAAAGGAGGTTATAAGGTGGGTTTAAGGTGCCAAGATGGTGTTGGACCTATTAGGACACTTGTGGAAAAGTTTGGAATTGAAAGAGGCAATTTAAGAGAATGGTCTGTAGAGGACCGACCCAGGGTCCGACCCAGTTCTGGGTCGGTCGGACCTTGTTAACCCAGCAGAAATGTTTCGGTAATAGACCGACCCATAAGGATGGGTCGGTCGGTGGGTCGGTCGGGCAAGATTTAATGAAGGAAAATGTTTCGGCAGAGGACCGACCCAGAGGGTTTTGGGTCGGTCGGTCTAGCTCTGGGTCGGTCGGATGAGTTCCAAAAGACGGAGGAGTTTCTGTAATGGACCGACCCAGGGTTGGGTCGGTCGGTGGGTCGGTCGACCCTTAACACTTAGAAAAAAAAAAGAAATTTTGAATTCTAAGAATGGCAATGGGTAATAAGGTATGCCTTTGGTAGGGTAGTAATGATTGAGACCCTAAGAACTTAAGAGATTAAGCTAAGTTAAGTATAAACTTGAAAGTTTAAGATTAAGTTTGTAAGATTAAGTGTAAGACCTAAGAGGTGTTAGGTGGGGATCATTAAGGAATTAAGTAAGTTAAACAAGCCAAGTAAGTCATATTAAGTTAAGTGATTAACAACCTAAAACTGAATGAATGTTTTAGGACTCGGGAGTTTGGACTCCGGAAGAGAGTAAGCAGCCGAACGACCAACGGTGAACGGTACAGTTGTTTCTTCCTGTGACCTGCTTGCTAACGAGGTGTCCCTCGGCTTGTGTGCTATTTGTTTTTGTGTGCTCACTAAACAAGATAAAGCATGCAACCGGAATATATATACATATATCTTGTATTGTTGTGTGATGTTTGAAAACTAACACGACATGCCGTGAGAACTTACTAACCAATGTTTAGTAAGAAATTGAGTGAGAATAAGGAACGCCCCCTAATGAGGGACGATATGAACCGAAAGAGGTTAACCAACAAACATGGTCTTGAGACTATTACTAACTGAACTTGAGTGAGGAATCCGGAATGGTACCGGCACATGTGTATTGGGGGAAGTCGGTATCCTTATCAAATACCGTCTTCCAAAGATGACTTGTCCTCGGACTCGTCGCCTAGAGTCGACAAATAGACTCGACCTCCTCGGACTTCTTGTTTTAGGAGGGAGGCATACTGAGATGGTGTAGTGGGATCTACCTAAATGCCCAACTAATTCTAATAAGTATTGTTTATGTAAACCAATGGAGCTGATAACTCATTGGTTAGGGCTACGTGACCCGACAGATAAACAATGGATGGCTCAATTAAGTTGACTAACCCTTATTTCGGACCGAGTCCTCACGTGACTCGCTCCTAAGTTATGTTGTACGTATGTTAACATGTATTATGTTATCATGTTCGGATGAGTTAATCCATGAAATCAACTCCATGGTTCTATTGTGGAAAGTAATTGAGTGTAGTCCGACGAAACAGATAAGTGTTGGCCGGTAATAATGAAACCCCATTAAAGGGAAAACCCCAAGGGCTAACTACACGGTAATGTAATCTAACAAACATTTATGAGTTGACTGTGTTGGTTGTGTTCCCAATGTATATGTTGTTATTGTGATTTGTAATGCTGTACTAGTTGAGTATCACTATGATAATGCAAATGAACACTGCTAGGTTAATGTATGTTGATTGTTAAAACGAACCCAATGTTCATTATGAGAATTAGTAGTGTGCGGCCCGTTAGGCAACGGGTTGCATGTTAATCATACCAGCCATAGGTTGTTGAGCCCTTCGAGGCACCATATTTTATTTCAGGCTGAAAATCGAGGAAGCGGAGTCGCGTTAGCTTCAGAGTAAAGAGAATTACTTTGGTTATATTGGATAGTGAACCCGAGATGCGCCGATGCACTCGTGGTCTAATATTGGATGGGATTGGAATATAGTGGTGATTTTTAGTACATTAATACTCGGTACAGTTGGACTGTAATTATGTTTGTTTTGTATAGAAATGAATCGGAATTGTAATGTGTAAACGATCGGGAATCTGGTCCATCAGACCGATACAATGTTTAAGTATTAGCCTTGTTAGCCACGTGGGTGGCTAATGACGTGTAACACCGCCACTGTTGATTGGTAATTATGTTGTACTTTCCACTGTAATTAATGGTTAAGTGCAGAGTTTGTATTTGGGGTGTTACAAAAAGTGGTATCAGAGTGAAGTATCGCTCTGATGACTGGAAATACCGAGCTTAGGAAGTACCGAGTTAGGAGTTTAAGACTTAAGTTAAGGGTTGAGTGATAGCGTGAGAGGTATGCTAGTTAGGAATTACCACTATGTACTGGATACCTATAATATCCTCCCTGCCCTCCACAACCCCCGTTTTATAACTTAGGAAAGAACGCTAGAGAGAAGGAAAGTCCTTTCTTACTTGGGAAAACCCGATCTGGTCATTATTAAGTGTCTCTGTAAGAATGAAGAACCGGTCATATGGTGGATTCCAAGAACTGAAGATCCTTGAGACGGTTCCCGTTTGAACGACGTTAACCACACATAATAGTGGAAGGTGAAGAATCCTACTCAAAGGAGAATGAACTTTCCGGTAGAATGGGTCCACATGCTTAGCAGTCGAGAGAACCATGGCTGACTAGCAAGGAAGAACGCACTAACCATGCAACAAAGCAAGAAAGTGAAGTAATTGAACTTGAGACACATGTCTACGACACCACAATTGTTAAGTAATACCAACAATGGTGTACTAACTGACTAAGGAGCTAGCCATAAGGGGGTAACTCCTAACCTACAACATACAAGAAGTTATAATACCTGATTGACAAGCCTAGATGACTATGGAAATAATTACATAACATACTCCAACAGGACTACCATATAGTGAAAAGTCAAGCCTCAACAACCACGACAAATTGTAGGAGAGAGCTATAAGGAAAATCATAGAGTTAAGTAAAAAGGGGACCTCCAACAGCGGAGAAGCACCTGATTAACGACTATACGGTCGATGTGAAGTTGCATGGAAGATTGATTATCAGGTTAAAAGATCAATGGAAGCACCAACAAGGCTACCGAATACGGTATGGGTAGAAACAATACCATAACCAGTATGTGTGAACCGATAGCCAACCTGAATGGTGCACTTGCCATGGCAAGTGCTATTATGACGGGGCTATTCGGAGAAATTTTAACGACTAAGAAGTACTTAGTGAGGTACCTTGATGGTGAATGAAATAATTACGGGACCAGGAGTCCTAAGAGTGTGAAGAGTGATATCCGGAAGGGCTTAACGGCCTAACCATTGTGTTTAAGGATATACCAGGCAGCGAGAAGCTAGACTTGGTGAAGGTGAACAAACATTTTAAGTACCATGTAGATTTTTCTTATAAACTCAACTTTTCTACTAAACTCAGACTTATTTTAAACCCTCTTTCACACACAAATTTTCCTCTAAACTCATATTTATTTCAAATCTTCTTTTGAGCTCAAATTTCACTCAACTTCATACCTTCTTTGAAACCAAAGCCAAAAGACCTACACGGCCTCAGTGTCACATAATAGGTAAGTTACCTCAATTCAACTTGACCAATTTTATGACTAGCCTACAACCCAAGGGTATTACCCCAAGGGAAGGGATCAAGTTTGTACTATTGTAGACAGTGAATAAATTTCCTTTGATTAAGTTCGGGAAGCACCAAATGTGCATGATCATAGAAAGGTGTAAGAGGAGTTGACAACAGAATACTCCAAATAGGCATGTGACGGACACTACGAGTGTACAAAAATGAAATGTGGGATGACCGCACTCTAGAGGAGCTTGCTGGCCTGACAGACTCATTCATGAGTTAGTCAGGTAAGTAGTAATGTATCAGTAAGGTACCCCTCATATGTATACCAGTAGAGTACGGAACACGGGAAGTTGTCGACTCCGTACTATGGTCAGCAGTAAAATCTAGACCAGAGTAACCAATTACCGAGAATGATTGAAGTGAAAGGACTTAGTTAAGTTAACGAGACTAAAGGAATTAGTGTATTCATTTGAGGAAAAGGAAAAAGAGTCAAGAAGTGTGAAGTGCACTGACTAGTAAGTAAAAACGTCGCATATGTCTCAAGAATCACGAGGGATAAACAAGATAATGAGATAAATACCTAGCCGAAACACAGTAAGGCAGATGCCTAGCATGGATACATTAAGGTCCAACGAACGGGATAAAATTCCCAGACAATCACCAAGGCTACTGGGGAATATCGATCTTCAATGAAGAGGATATTAAACCCAGCCAAGAATGTAAAGCGGCGTAGTTAACTAAACATACCCATTGTACAAGCCAGATGTAATGGTATAACTTAGCAACACCCAGGAGCAATCCTCGAAGGGTGTTTGGATCAACAATAGTTGAACGAAATATCATGATAGAAACACAAGAGTTGAAACAACTACTCGGTTTAACACCAAAGGAACCCACTTAAAAGTAGAACCCTAAGTCACCAAAGAGGCAACCTAACATTCCTAAGGGGTCTCCCATGAAAGGAAGCGTGATGTAACGACCTTGTTAGGGAGCCCAAAATCACCTCCAAACTAGGTGATGGTGTACGGGGAAGTAAAATTTGTGTAAACAGCCTACAGTGAGTAGAGCTCGAGGCAATGAGTCTTATAAGCCATAAACCAAATACATTACGTAAATTCAAATGATTACAAAACCTAAATAAAGCCACAAAGAGTTTTGCCGGTAATGGCACCGGTAAGGGAAAGGCTTGTGTTATACTAGGGAATAGAGCAGAGAATGAACCACTGCTTTGAGATTGGGGATACCTCTTGATGTTGTAAGGCCGCAGAAGCGGAAATTATGTGAACAATGTTTAAGAAATATGTTGAAGTTTGACCATGTTGTTATTGCCAAGGAATAATTTGAATAAAAATAATACGGAAAAAAATATGTTGAAGTTTGACCATGTTGTTATTGCCAAGGATTAATTTGAATAAGAATAATACGGAAAAAAGAAGCTTTTATAGCAATTGTGGAAAACTGGAAGAGTAGTCAGTTTAGTAGCAACCATCATATGTGGATAATGTGTAGTATAGAGTGAACAATGCTCTAGGAGCATAAAGACTGAATAATAGCGTATTCAGTAATCAGCGGAAACTAACATAATAGTGGATGCCATGTAAGTCGGCGTTGCATAGTGAGTAAGAACATGATGCGCAAAGCGACCGTGGTACGAGTATTGTTAAACAATGATATGGAGAGCAAGTGGAATGACGAGTTAGACTCAGTGAGGACGAAAAGAAAGAGTGTAACACCCCTACCGCTAATACCGTCATTACCGTCTAATCACCTGTTACTTACATACCTTTGCAGTGGATACTTTTTTACACAACGGTGGGTGAAACAATGCCGTTAGCCACCCACGTGACTAACAAGGCCTACTACTACAACATCGGTCTGATGGACCGGAATACACGAGTGCTACACAATACAATTCATACTCCAATTACCAACCGAGTACTACAATTCTCCATTCAATACAATACTCCATAATTACAATACAATATACCGAGTATACTAAGATCCAAATCCAAATACAACGATTCTTTCAAGTTTATACATACTCATTAAGAGTCTATCTGAAATACCCCGAACTTAAATATAGGGATTAAGATTATTCTAATACGTATTTAAGTGCCGAATAATGCCTAAGTAATATTGGAAAGGAAAAATAAATCCAAAAGAAATGAAGAAACGCTTAAAAAGTGAAAAACGTTAAATAAGCGTAAAATAACCATAGGAGGTACGAGACCTCGGGTAGACTATTATATGGATTCTAATGGCTTATTCATGCCTAATTAGTGTACGGGAATGATTCCCAAAGGAAACGGATCCAAATAATGTATTAAAATGCTAATAGAGCTTTAGCGCATGTTTTTCGAGAAAACCCGAAAACGTGACTTTAAGTGGTCAAACGAACCCGTAAAATTTATAGAACATTAAATAACAGTAATTAAGCATTAATGGAAGCTTAATAACCAATAAAATTAAAGAAACGAGAAAATTCTGGAAAACAGGCCCGGTTGGTGAATAGTACCAAAACCGGGTAAATTAACAAGCATTTTCTGTAAAAGACGAAAAAACCCCAACTAGCAATATTATAGGGGGCTGGTTTTAATAAGTAATTCAGCCCCGCACACATACAATAAATAAGTAAAGAAATAAAGAAAAAGGAAGAAGAGAAAGAAAAGTACAAAAAGTAAAAAGGTAACTCACTTTTCTCTCACCTCTCATTTCCCTCATCTCTCTCCCTCTTTCCTTTCCCCCACCGATTTCACTCTCTTTCTCCCCTTGTGGCTGGCAATTTTGGAGCTCCACCAACATCCATGGCAGCCCCTCTTCTTCACCATGCTCTATCTCCATTTGAGATCCAAATTCAAAAATAACTACATATTCTTACTCCTCTCATCATTCTCTACACTTCCCTCTTTTTAGAATTTCAAAATGAGGAAGTTGTCTCCATGGGTTTTCCCCATTCAAGGAGAAAATAGCATCAATGTGTAGCTTGGAGTCTCCTCTCTTCATTAAGGTAAAAATCTCCATGAAAAACTCATGTTTCCTCCATTCTCCTTTGTAACTGATTTTTACCCATTTCTAATGCTCTATTTTTCTATCTATTTTGGGCATCATTCCAACCCTCCAATGGTGGTGGAATCACCTTCTTGAACCAAGGGCGAAAACCCCTCTAAAAAGATTTCTAAAGGTAAACCCTAACTTGTGGTAATTTAAACACTTCATTGGATTAGTGTTGTTTTAAAAGATTAGCAGTTTAATTATATTCTCTTTATGTAAATTGGGTGTTGGGATGGAGTTTGGCAACTCCATCCCCCACATGACCGATTTTGTGCAAGAAAGAGAGAAGGAGGTGAATTGGAAAAGAAAGAAGGAATTATAAGAGCTTAAGGTAAGAGCTCCTTCTTAATGCTAAATTTTAAATGCATTAGAGTAATAGGAATGGGTAAAATAATTAAAGAACCCAAAATATTGTATTAGTATTGTAGTTTATGGAAGTTTGAGTATTTGTGAGCTAGTATTTGAATTGTAAGCCTTGGAGCCAAATAAATTGTGTATGTGTATTAATATTGTGTTTGAGGAAGTATTAATGAATTGATATTGCTTTGGTTGCTGGTAGGACCCTTGTATGGGTGTGGCTAGTTTAGGAATGAATTTGGTGAAAAAGTATGTATGTGGAGAAGTTAGAATTGTAGGTAAACTATGGCAAAATTTTAGTAGGAAAATGTGCATTTATGGATGACTTGGTGAATGGGAGAACCAAGGTGTGTATTGGATTGAATAAGGATGTTTAGTAACCATGGAGTGGTAGTTGTAGTATGAGAAATAAGAGGGTAAAATCTGTAGCAAAGAGTATTACAATGCATTGGAGAAGTTAGGAGGAAATGGTGTGCAAGACTTAGGAAAATGAGTGTTGGACTTGTGTATTGATAGTGTAGTTGCTTGGGAATTGATTGGAATGGTAAAATGGAATTAGAACAAACCACATGATCCTAATAGAAGTCTAGGAATGCACAAGTGTGCAAAGTGTGAAAATGAGAATGGAAATTTGTAGAAAATGAGCAAGAAGTTAAGTAAGTGTTGGACCATGGATTTAAGGAGTTTTAGTGAGTGTTTAAGTGTATTTAAACATGTATAAAACATATGGAATGAGCATGGAATGATTAGAGGTGGATTAAGGGTTGATTTGGGGTTGAAAAACCATCCTAGTAGCAGTTTTTAGCAGGGTCCGGGACCTAGGATATGCACCAAGTCCCGGACCACACTGAAAAATACTTCGAGAGTAGAAACTGGCATTGGTCCGAGACCTAGGTCCAGGATCAAGTCCCGGACCACAATGAAAAATAGGCTGAGAGTATAATCTGTGAATGGGTCTGGGAAACCACCTCTAAATTGTTGCAGAATGTGATTTTTAGGGTTTAAAATATGGGGGATTGATGGGTAATGGTTATAGAAGTTGTTAATGCCTTGTTTGGTGACCTTTAAAGTCCCTAAGATGTGTAAACACGTTTGAGAATGTAATTAAGGAAGTTGTAAGTTTAAGGACATTAAGTTAAACCGAAATAACGGGATAACGGGGTAAGTATGGGAGTAGTAATTATGTATGTACCGTAATGCTTAATATTAATAGAATCATTTGGCATGTAGTCATTGGTTCGAGAAAAAGACTAAAGGAACGAGAGTGAACCAAAGGAACACCCGGTAAAGTAAAACTCGGTGAAAGGTATGATTTCTTCATGCTCTGTATCCTAACCAGGTTACCCCGATTTGTGTGCTTATTTGATAACCTAAATAAGATAAATGCATGAATCGGACTTTAATGCAGGTACTTGTGCTTGTTTTATATTTGTTCTTGTTATATTGTCTTGAACATTTAGTTTGTATAATTCATGAAATGAATGGATGAGGATGAAATGTATATGTACCTTGTAGTGTATTTGTGTAATGTATTATACCTTGGTATGGATGTGTATGTGAGCAATGTATTATTGTGTGGTCTGGATGTGATGAATTCTACTAATTCCTAACTACCTAACTCCTAACGTAAGTATTGAGTAAATTGGAATGAGTAGAAGTCCGATATAGTTTCGGCCACACGTGAGGATGAGGAGACACAAGAGGTTGGATCCGATTCCTGGCCTGAATCCTTTCTATGGACCAAACTCCTTAAATGGGTAGCATCCTAGATTGGTGAGCCACCTAAAGCCCGGTGGTGGGACGGTGTAGTCCCTGGCCGGAGGTCACTACGACTTGACTTGAGTAAGTAAGTAAGTAAGTAAAGTATGTATGAGTCATGGTCTTGGCTGGTGTAAGTCATTGACCATGAGTAAAAGAGTAATCACCACCCGATTAACCCGGGTGGGTAAAAAGGAGCTAACAAGTATTGTGTATGTATTGTGGCAGTGCAATTCCATAATCGTAAGTATGATTGGTTGACTTGTATTGTCTTCCTTGTAAGTATTGACGTGTATGTATGTATTGCTTGTGTAGTATTGTAGTATTATGAATCAAAGATGTATGTATGTATGTATGTATGAGTAAAATAAATTGCATGTATACGACCAAGTGGTCGGCGTACCCTCACTAGTACGCGGGGTATGCGGAAGTCATATGCAGCATAAGCTGAGCCCGTTGGGGCAATGTTTTTTATTTTATAGGTACCGAAGCAGTTATGGTCATATTAAGAGACCGACGGCTATACTTAGATAGCTAGAAAAGAATTGTAGTTAGTAGAGAATTATATAAGGCTTGTAGCCTTGGATATAGAAGTGTACCAAGGGGTACACCATTATATAATTGCAAGTATGTAGTTGTGAGGAATGGGTAGATGCTAGACTCTTAATGAGTATATATAAGCTTGAAAGGATTGTTGTATTTGTATCTGGATTGGATCTTAGTAAACTCGGTGTATTGTATTATATTGTATTGTAATTTATGGAGTATTGTATTGAATGGAGAATTGTATTACCCGGTTGGTAATGGGAGTATGTTTTGTGATTGTGTAGTACTCGGATATTCCGGTCCATCAGACCAATGCTGTATGTAGTAGTAAACCTTGTTAGTCACGTGGGTGGCTAATGGCATTGTATCACCCACCGTTGTGTAAGTATTATCCGCTGCGTGAGTATGGAAGTATGAGGAGATTAGACGGTATTAGCGGTAGGGGTGTTACAAAAAGTGGTATCAGAGAGAAGTATCGCTGTGATGACTGGAAATACCGAGTTTAGGAAACACCGAGTTAGGATTTAGAAGCTTAGGTCTAAGGGCTGAGTGATAGCGTTAGAGGTACGCTAGTTAGGACCACCGGTGTGTACCGGATACCAACAATATCAGACCCGCCCTCCACAAACCCACTGTATAACTTCGAAAAGAATACAGAGAGAAGGAAAGTCCTCTCATACTCAGGAAAACCCAATCTAGCAGTAATGAGATATTCCTATAAGAGGAAAGAACCTGACATATAGTAGGTTCCAAGAATTGGAAGACCCGGAGATGGTTCCCGGTTGAACAACAACACCCGCACTTAATAGCGGTAGAATGAGTACTCTAACCGTAAGGAGACTACCACTTATAACAGCATGGGGCGACATGCTTAGCAGTCGCGAAACCTGGCTAGTCAACCAGCAGCAGGAAAAGAAGCACTAAGCGTGCAACAGAACGGAAGAAGGAACAGTAACAAAACCCGAGACACAAGTCTGCGGGGCAGTAATATCTAGATAACACCACCAACGGTATGCTAGCTGACTAAGGGCATAGTCGGGAGTGGTTAACTCCAAAACTGTAATGCCAAAAGGTTACAATACCTGGCCAGTATGCTACACAGCTACAAGAACATCCATGGGATATAATCCGACAGGACTACAGAAGTAGTGCCTGAACAAGCTAAAGCTCAATAACCACAGTAAACATGTGGGAACGAGCAACGAAGGGAAATACAAAACCAAATAAATGAGGATCTCCAAGGATTGGAGAAGTACCCCAGTCAACGACAGACATGTCAAGATCACTGAGAAGTTACCTAAAAGACCGGGTATCCCCAAACATAAACCAATATATCAAGGGAAGAGTCGACAAGACTACCAAATACGAGCAGAAAACCATACCGTGACCGGTAAAGGTTTACCAAAAACCACCAGTACCACGCACCTGCCACGGCAAGTGCAGTAAGAACAGGAACAAGTAGATGAACCCTAACACACCACGAGTACTTAGTAATATACCGTGACTACAATGAAGCAACTATAGGATCACACATCATAAAAACTGGAAGAATGGAACCCTGAAAAGGCCTAACGGCCCGACCATTGTACAACGACATACCAGTCAGCATGAAGCTGGACTTGGTCAAGACCGCAGACATGGCCACACCATGAGAAACTTCTTTTAACACCGAACTATGATTTTAAAACCAAAAGTTTTTCTTTCAAAACCACAACCCTTCTTTTAAACCATGGATTTTAAAACCAAACAACAGAATTACGGTGAGTATCATAGAATGATACAAGAGGAGTTGACAATAGAATACTTCACCTAGGCGTGTGACGAGCACTACGAGTGTACTCAAATATGGGATGTGGGACGACTGCACTCCGAAGGAGCTTATGGGCCTGACAGATAGTCGGGTAAGTGTTAACGTATCAACAAGGTACCCCACGTATGTATACATGTAGTGCACGAAACACGGGAAGTAGTCAACTCCATTCTACGGACCATGAGTAAGTTTAAACCAGGACAGCTGGACACCTCAGACGATCAAGGAGAAGGAACTCAGCTAAGTAATAAGTATAAGGAACTCAGAGAATCCATCTGAAGATAAGGAATGAGGATTAAGAAGCGCAAAGAGCGCAGACTAATAATAGACATTGGATATGTCTCAAAAATTTTAAGCAAGTACATGACAGCTAGAAGGGATACCCAACCTAACCACGGTAAGGCAGACGCCTAATGGGAACACAACGATGTTCAACAAACGGGACGAAGTTCCCAAGAGCAATCACAAGATTACTATGGAGCATAATCCATCATTGGAGAGGATTTTAAACCTAGTCAAGAACGCTAGGAGAAGGTATAAACAGTCTACCCAAGAACAGGTGACGTTATAACCCTAAAGGGGATAGCTCAACTACAATACCACAAGGCGGTATAGTGGAGACACGTATCATAAACATTAGCCGGATGTAACGGCGTAAACACCCAGGAGCAATCCTTGAAGGGTGTCTGAATTGTCAACAGTCGAACAAAGCGTCACGATAAGAGCACGGGACCTGGAACGAACACTCGGTTAGGACACCGAAGGGATTTCACTTAACAGGAAATACCCTCAACCACTAAAAGGCACTGATTAGCACCAGATTGCCTAAAAGGCCTCCTATGAACAGAAGCGTGATGTCACGACTTGCCATGGAGCCCAGTAATACCTCCAACCTATGAGGTATACAAGGAGTGGAAACATGTATAAGCAGCTTGCAAAGAGCTTAGCCCGCAGCAATAAGGCTCAAAAGCCATAAACCAACTACGTTATGTAAACTTAAACGGTTGCAAAACCCACACCATTTAATAACAAGACGTGCAAAAGATACTGCTTCATACGACAAACAGATCGACAACTGAACCACCCAATTTGAGCTCAACATAATGAGTGGCTTGGAGTAATGGCTACCTCAGTGTCACTGTCACTGAAGCATCAACCCAGTACACAGTTGACGAGACTTCTAATTACCCTTCATGCCTTCTGTGGCAATGGTAGCACAGAGACATAGGAATCATAATAATGCCAACATTGGTTTGATCCACACTTGGACACTACGAGAAACCTGAGGGAAGGTACCCCTCGTTAACCGAAGACCACTACTGTGGTGAAGATGTGAACCCTTAGGAAAGGCTTCCATCTACTATAACAAAAAGGCTCGTGAATGTAGTTGTTGCCAAGATGCAACCAAAAACAAAATGAGATCTCCAAACCACTACGCCTAGAAAGAGGCTTTGAAAGAAACTGTGAAAACCAAAGATGAATCAGTTTAGAAGCAAACACAGAATGGGTATAATGTGGACTATAGAAGCACATCGCTTAAAGAGCATAGAGACTCGAAAGAGTAAATATACTCCATATGCAACCAAGCATATGGTGAATCATTGTATAAATGGCGGAAGTACATAGGCAATGAGTAACCTAGTAAACCTTGTCGTGAGACCTATGAGTGGAAACAAACCCCTCAACAAGAACTTTCATTTATCAGTGAAAGAATACTCCTCAGTTGGAGAACGGGACCAGAAAACCTTTGAAGTTCTTGGGATGTCCCGGTGATGTACATACAAAGTAAAATTGCACAGCTAGAGCCTATCACCAATGCTCAGCACTGGGAAAGCATTAATTGTCAAAAATAATCAATGTGAGTGCACATTTGGTACCACGAATGACCAACGCTCAAGAGAGCTTGTAACCCGATAAATTACTTCATCCATGGTCAACCAAGATACTTGGTAAATTGTATCATAAATGATGAAGTAATGTGGGGAAACTAACCTACACATGAAACTTGATTGAATAAAACATCTCCACATTGGGAAAATAACAATATTACGGTATGCTACGACAACCGTCATGTAAGCGGAACTAGGAAACTCCTGGTGTATTCATACCATAAGGGAATGGTGCCAACGATAATGGCAATGAGTAAAGGTAAGCTACCACAGTAACTGAGACAGGAAAAACAATGTTGTATAATGAGTAAGAATATGGTGCGCAACAAGCGTCCGCTATGAGGAAGTAGTTAGACAATGACACGGAGAATAAGTATGAGAAGACAGGCAGAAATATTCATTCCTATCACATAAGTGACTTACTGCCGAGTGTTTACACCTCTACACTCTGTATGACTGAGTGTTTTGGTATTGCACTTGCGCTGTAATGATCTAGTGGGATTGCTAGAAATATGGGAAAGAGGACGATTGTAGTAAAAGTAGAAGGAAACTTAAGGAAGTCACTAGAACCGACACATAGAGAATGCAAGGTCATACAAGTAAAGAACACTTGTACTGAACCAGAAGAACTGGTATAATTCAGAAGCTAGTGACAATAGAGGAAGCACTACAACTAAGTAGTGACTTAACCTCACCCGACAATAAGTCGGAGGAACTTAGCGAATAATTGTGGGAGTACGAATAGTATGTATAATAGATGGCCAGAGAGCTGGTTATAAATCTAAAACTCATTGAGTTTGAGCATTGTAAAAGAATACCACACTTGTTTAATAAACCTTATTCCCACAATAGAGGGATAAAAAGGTGATGAGTAGCATATTTAGAATAACCAAAGAGCGAATTAAGCACTAAGGTTATTAGGGTCGCGCAACAGAAGCTAGTGGGCCCTAGCTAAAGAATTTAATACACCTAGTAAGTATGAGAGAATGGATACCAATGCCTTGAAGCCTAATAGGCTAGAACCGAATTAAGTATGAGTTAAATAAACTGATATAGGAATTCTTGGTGCAAGGACTAAACCATTAGTATGGTTAAGACCCTTTGACTAGAGTACACTTGTTATACCCAAAATTTTGACCCCCCTGGTTAGGGTCTACGAGGTTTTGAGTTGTGGGGGACGTTTCAATCAAGTAATGAGGGATTCCGGCTCGATCGGCGCATTCCAGGGCATGAGGAGCAGTTTCATCATTGTTAGGGGCGTTTTCGTAATTTTTAAGGCTCCTGAGACCTCCTATAGGCTTTCTCTCTCCTCTGAAAGATGCCCAAATCAGCTTGAAATGCTTTGATATTTTAACCCATGATAGAGGATGACATTCTAGGCATAATGGTGTTGGAACTTTGATTTTTAGAATTTTCAATAATTTTCTAGCAATTTCTGACTGAATCTGAAGAGAAATTCAATTTAAAAATATTCCAACATTTAAAAAATCCGATTCCACTTCAGAAAATTCATAATTGTAATCCTTGACATGTAGTTAAAATTTCACAGCAAAATTCCTTTGGGAAGTCACTTAATTAAAATATCAAAAAATCTTACTTTTACTAGATTTTCTTTATCTTTAAGAAAGTCTATATAAAGGATAGGTTTTTTTGATAGAATCAGAAGGGGATATGCTCAAGAACCCTAGGGAGTCAGAAAACACAGCCTCCTCTCTCTCTCTCACGTTTTCCAACACCCGGCCACCCGAATCATACCGAAAATCCCACGAAATCACCATCTAAACACGTTTTCCAATCCCCAAAGCACCAATAATCATCAAAACCTCACAAAAACACTTCCAAAACGTGAAGAACAACAAGAGCAACCAACAACCAGAAGCTTGGTTCGAAATCCTTTCGGGTCTGCCATCAACGGAGCACTCGACAAATCCCGGTGGGAAGAATCACCAGCAATCCGAAGGTAAAACAGGTAGAAATTTCACTTTCCTAACTCCCCACGATATTATCAGTCTTGCCTCAAAATTTGAGCTTAAACTAAATCTTTCTCGCTTCTGTATCGCTAATTGTTTTAGCTACTTCCTTGTTACTTGTTTGCTAAGTTTCGTATTTATTTTGATGTCAAATTGAGTTCTTTCAATTACTAACATGTTTAAAATCTTTTAGGCCACACACCCATAAAATTTGAGCTCAAAACACCCTCGGGAACCATCGAAAACCCACTGTCCGTGGGCTGTCCGTGACCTCAGACTCGTTGTCCGGGACCACGGACGGTGTTGTGACCACGGACACCCACGGACGGTGGCAGGATTTTATATTTTTCAATTTTCTGTTTTCTTAGAACTCTTTAAATTGTTCTTCTTTTAATTTCGAGATGAATAAAGAGAATATTTTGTTTTGCTTAGTTTTCTTTTAAATTAACCAATTAATTTTTGGAAAAAAAGAAAAAAAAGATGGCGTCCGTGACCCCGGACGCGCCGTCCGTGGCCCCGGACGTTGACTCGGACGCGTCCGTTTGACCGCCAAACGGCACCGTTTCGATTAGTGGCTTTACTCACCCGATTCAAATCGGGATTTCTCCCCAAATTCACCATTTTTGTTTCAGCAAACTCCATTCTCAAACCCTTAACTTCTCTCCTCCTACTACACTACCGCCTCCACCACCGCAGCCGGCTACGCTTGAGAGCTTGCAGAGGGATATCCGATCTCTTCACATTACTCAGGGTCGTATGGAGCGTAGGCAGATACGCATGGAGGGTCGTATGGACGATTTCATGACTCATATGTACTCGGCCTTCCCACGTCCACCTCCTCCACAGCCGTAGTTTTAGGACTTCATATTTTCTCTATGTATTTTATGATTAGGATGCTGTCTTTTCTTTTAGCTGTATTGCCTGACATGAGCTCTCTTTCGATGTTTTTGTGCTTTGACATTTGCTACATGTGTCGTTTAGTGTTATTCGAGAAATCTCTTGCATGTAGAAAATCATTGTCCGTTATTACAAGTTAGGTATGCATCTTTGTTGTCAAAAAAAGGTCAAAGATAAGTCATCTCATCATTCCACCCACCCTCATCATAACCCTCATATGTGTCTCGCCAATCCGCTTTCTCAACATTTCACCAAATACATAAAGCCAAAAATTTGTTGTTACAAAATCACCCTTCACCTCTTCACAGGAATATCTCATCACCATTACACGCACAGCCATCGTCCACAAATAACTTGGGTATCCAAAAGGTTTGTTAGGTAAACCCCACAGCAATACTGGGGGCAATCTGAGTTAAGGAATGATAACGTTTGTTTATTTTGTGCAAGCAAGTCTCCGAGTGTACACTTCGCGAGAGTGCCTTGAGCGGTAAAACCAAGAGCGAAAGAGCATGTCATTTTTACACGACTCTAGAGAGGTCACATTCAAAGGTAAGGTAAACTGCATGACTCCGACCGAAGGAGATAATTTGTAAATTTACGCTTAAACCTATGAAAAGTAACACAGAATGGATATGCAACTATTAGGGATGACGAAGCACCTAGGTACAGTACCACATAGCCAAAAAGCTTCTGAGCCCTGACATTAGCCCTAGGCACCCCCGTTGAGCTTTTCATATACGTTCTCTTTTTCAACGCTACAAACTCCACAAAATAAGCCAGCCAGTGATGAATAACAAACCTGGTGACCAAAGGAAGCAAGGAGCCCGACTTCCGAATAGCAACTTCACAAGTCCAAAGAGGCAAAACTGCTACCAGCATAACGAAGTGATCCGCAAATGGCCCCAAAGTGGCACAGGGTCCAAATGAGCTAACATCAAAAACAGCTCTCAAAGTTTAAAACCGGGAACACAAGAACCCCGAAGGGAAAAAAAATTCAAAGAAAGGCAAACCTGAAGAGCCTCGAAGTAATCCAAAATCAGGAAAAGAGGGAAGGTGCAACTCAAAAGTCCCAAGTTCCAAGCTCATAAGCAAAGTCATCACGAAGTAGCCAAACGACTTCAAGATAAAGAAAGAAAGCCCGGGAGAAGGTGCAAGTTGCAGCTTTGGTCACCCTTATAGACCCACATATCCTAGACATTCCTTCATCATCCCTTTGTCTTTCATTACACCCCATAGCCACGTTATAAGCTCAAAAGACTTCCGACCTAGTAGTTGTGTATCCAATCACATGAAAGTAACAGGTTGAACGCGTATATCTAACAAATGTCAAATTCAATGGTCGAGATGTCTTGACTAAAAGGTGGGCATGAGTGCAAACATCAAACACTTTGAGAGTAGGATAGAAGGCACCACATCAAAATAAACCTTTACCTTGTGAGGTTGAGATTTGTTTTTGCGCAATTAATCAAAGAAAATACTGGGGGCAATCGATCGAACGATCGATTGCCATAAAGTCCTGAAAACTCAGATTGCCTTAAGGGAGAATGCTGGGGGCAATTGTTGGTTCCAACAATTGCAGCAACGACACCGATAGAGACCCAAAAAACCCGAAAGCCAAAGGTTTTAAAACCCTCTCATTCAAATATCCACAAGCCCATCCTAAGCCCTTCCTCCACATTCAAATATCCACAGGCTCGTCCTAAGCCCTTTCGCCACTTTCAAACATCCTCAGGCCCGTCATAAGCCCTACCATCTCCAGGTTTGCCTTAGCCCCAATCCTTCTACATTCATCGTACACCTAACACATTTTCACTTAGAACCATCCTTAGGCTCGTCATAAGACCTAGATCCATCTTTAGGCCCGTCATAAGACCTAGAACCATCTTTAGGCGCGTCATAAGACCTAGATCCGTCTTTAGGCCCGTCATAAGACCAAGATCCATCTTTAAGCCCGTCATAAGACCTAGAACCATCCTTAGGCTCGTTATAAGACCTAGATCCATCTTTAGGCCCGTCATAAGACCTAGATCCATCTCTAGGCCCGTCATAAGACCTAGAACCATCCTTTAGGCTCGTCATAGGCCCTAGTTGCATTCCCTTAGGCTCGTAGTAAGACCAAGCATTACCCACTCTGATCAAACACATTGCATTCATCTCATTTATATAGGCTCGTCATAAGACCTAGTTGCATTATCCAGATGCGTCACAAGACCTGGCGACAAAGTTGGCGAGGTGATGGCAATAAATCCTCCTTTTGCGATGTCAACTTATTTTTGGGATCAACGAATGGTGGGCAAAGGCAATAAGTCCCCAGGGTTTTTACCAGGAGTTATCCTGCACACCGGCTTGGGGGCGATGGCAATAAGTCCACATTGGGTCCAGCCAGGAGCATTGGCATGGGTTTCGGTCCCCAGAAGCATCAGAGCATCATCAACATCATCATCAGCATCAGCATCATTAGCATCGTTAGCATTTCAGCATTCTTGCATTTGCATAAAAGTTTTCACATCCTAGGTAGTCAACGCCTTAGAATCGCCTGACATTGCATCGTTTCATTTATTATAGGTAGTCAACACCTTAGAGTCGCTTGACATTATTTCATTTTCGTCACCTAGGTAGTCAGCGCCTAAGAATAGCTTTACACATTTTCACTTATAGGTAGTCAGCGCCTTAGAGCAGCTCGACAACGTTTTGTTGCTTAGGTAGTCAGCGCCTCCGAATAGCAGGACGTGGTCAATGCGGTTTCGCACAACATGGAGGATTTTGTGGAGTCCAAAACTTTGGGGCATCACTCAAGCATCAACCAGACTTTTCACATTCATTACAAAGTCCAGTTGACGGGGGGCAATCTGTTATACCCAAAATTTTGACCCCCCTGGTTAGGGTCTACGAGGTTTTGATGTTGTGGGGGACGTTTCAATCAAGTAATGAGGGATTCCAGCTCGATCAGCGCATTCTAGGGCATGAGGAGCAGTTTCGTCATTGTCAGGGGCGTTTTCATAATTTTTAAGGCTCCTCAGACCTCCTATAGGCTTTCTCTCTCCTCCGAAAGATGCCCAAATCAGCTTGAAATGCTTTGATATTTTAACCCATGATAGAGGATGACATTCTAGGCATAATGGCGTTAGAACTTTGATTTTTCGAATTTCCAATAATTTTCTAGCAATTTATGACTGAATCTGACGAGAAATTCAATTTAAAAATATTCCAACATTTAAAAAATCCGATTCCACTTCAGAAAATTCATTATTGTCATCCATGACATGTGGTTAAAATTTAACAGCAAAATTCCTTTGGGAAGTCACTTAATTAAAATATCAAAAAATCTTACTTTTACTAGATTTTCTTTATCTTTAAGAAAGTCTATATAAAGGATAATTTTTTTTTATAGAATCAGAACGGGATATGCTCAAGAACCCTAGGGAGTCAAAAACACAGCCTCCTCCCTCTCTCTCACGTTTTCCAACACCCGGCCACCCGAATCATACCGAAAATCCCCCGAAATCACCAGCTAAAAACGTTTTCCAATCTGCAAAGCACCAATAATCATCAAAACCTCACAAAAACACTTCCAAACGTGAATAACAGCAAGAACAACCAACAACCAGAAGCTTGGTTCGAAATTTTCGGTCTACCATCAACGGAGCACTCGACGAATCCCGGTGTGAAGAATCACCAGGAATCCAAAGGTAAAACAGGTAGAAATTTCACTTTCCTAACTCCCCAGATATTATCAGTCTTGCCTCAAAATTTGAGCTTAAACTAACTCTTTTTGGCTTCTGTATCGCTAATTGTTTTAGCTACTGCCTTGTTACTTGTTTGCTAAGTTTTGTATTTATTTTGATGTCAAATTGAGTTCTTTCAATTACTAACGTGTTTAAAATCTTTTAGGCCACATACCCATAAAATTTGAGCTCAAAACACCCTCGGGAACCATCAAAAACTCACTGTCCGTGGGTTGTCCGTGACCTCGGACTCGTTGTCCGGGACCATGGACGGGTTGTCTGTGACCACGGACACCCACGGACGTTGGCGGGATTTTATATTTTTCAAATTTTAAGGGTTTCAGTAAATACATGTCCGGGCCCACGGACACCCTGTCCGTGGCCCCGGACTTTTCAAGTTTGCGTTTTTATTTTAGTTCTGTTTTCGAAATCACTGAATTCAACTAGGGTCCGTGGTCTCGGACATTAGGTCCGTGGCCGTGGACGTAATTAAAATTTGACCTAATTCATCATCCGAAACCCAAGTTTAGGTAGCTTTTAATTTCACTTTAATTTTCTGTGAAAAAACGCTAAAAAATAAAAAAACAGAAGCGCGCACCTAGGTTAAAAGCAACTTTGTAGAAAGCCGTAAATAAGCCAAGTAGAGGAAAAACGACCTAGGAAGGGTAATGAAAGTAATTTGAGCCCTAAATAAGTCGAATACCAAGCCCCCGAACCCGAACTCTCCTTTCCTAATTTGATCTAGGTTAAAATTAGGTGACGACTCATAATAGGTTCCAGTGAGCTAGTTAGGTTTTAATAATTAATGTCATATGACATAGTTATTTATCTTAGGTTATAAGTGGACCTAAAACCCGGTTAGATCCTAATCATCTTTAATCAACACAAGATAGGGTTTAAAATTGAGGCTCACAGACTGGCGACTCTGCTGGGGACAACTTCTTAATTTCAACTTGTTTTAATTTTAAGAAAGAGGGCTTAACTTGAAAATGTTTATTTATGGCTTTTATTACATTGTTTGTTTACCTTTGTGCGCGCTTTAATTCCTGCACCTTTGCATCATATGAGAGCGAGGGTCCACGCAAACCGATTTCACTCTGGCACCCGTTTGAGGGTCCCCTGTCAGGGACTCACACCTTTTAGGTGATGTGAATAAGTGGGGGAAAAGAGGAGGGTGTCGTCTAACCACACCCCCTTAATACCTGGGCTTTAGCCCCAAGCATTTTCCTGGCAGTACCCTTACCTAGCCCATTGTTTGGTCAGTCAAAGACCCAACCGTAGACGCACACCTTCAGGTGACGCGAAAAAAGTGGGGAAGCCCAAAGAGAATAGCGTGCAAGCCCTATTCCTTTGTGGTGACCTGGGCTAGCGCCCCAAGCACCTCTCCGGGCTGATCCATACCCATTAATCAAGGTCGCCGGGTGAGGACATTTTGAATTTGTGTGGAATCTTGTTTGGTCTTGTGATTGACCTGCGACTAGACTTAGAACGGATAGGGAACCATCCCATAGTTGGCCCAGCCCAGTTCGAAGTCCTAGTTGTTTGTGGCCCATAAGCAAAGTTGAGTGCTGATTGGCAACCTGTATGTGTTTTCTTTTCTTGATAAAAGCAGAAGAAGGAGTTCATGGCCCACTACTTCGAATTCAACCAGTCTTGTGACAGAACTATGAAAGATGTGTTCAACTGGTCAAAGAAGGTCAATAAGTTGTCAATCCTCCACACTCTGGCGTATTTATCCCAGACGCGATTGCACGAAGATTTCTTGAGAGCGGCTATTAACCATTGGGATCCAGTTGAGCATCTTTTCAAGTTTGGAGATAACGAGCTAACTTTACTGCCTGAGGAGTTTGACGCACTGCTAGGGGCCAATACCCTAGCTAGCCCAGTAGTTTCGAACTTGACACCCTCACCGGTCGAGGCCCATTCCCATTTACTTGGGCTAAGTCCGACCCAGTTACTAGGAATGGTAGGGCCCGAGGGATTGCCAGTGGAAACTCATTCAAACTTCATTAACTCTGAGATCTCCTTGGAGCACAAGAGGAATTTTCTTGATCTTGCGTTGCTAGCGATCTACCTCTTCAGAACCCCGTACATGGCCATACACCGAAAAGTTTTCCCTTTTCTTCCGCAGGTTCAAGCTGGTTTCGCCTTGGGACCATTGATAGTCGCACAAATTATTCAGAGCCTGGATTCATGGCCCAAATCTAGGGATACCCCTTACTTCTCCGAAGGAAGCATTCATCTTCTGCAAGTTTGGCTTCTCGAGCGGCTCAAGCAGATTCCTGAGTACAACCAAATGTTCACGATTCAGCATCTTCCTAGAACATGTACCCCCGAGGAGCCGGTTGATGGGTGGTCGGCCTTTTTGAACTCCATACGGCAGGGACATCAAGTCCGATGGATGGTCTTAGCTTGGAAAATTGAAGGAGTTCGAATGTGTGAAGGTTATTACGGAGGGATCTCATTACCCGGTTTTGAGAACTTTCATGTCATCCACCCGTGGCGTTCCTGCTGTCAGATTGGGCGAGCCCAGAGCCGACCCAAGGGTTCGTTATATGAAGCGCCAAGGAAAGCATACGATCATAAGGCTCTTCATGCGATCATGATGGATCGACTCGAAGGGGAAGTTCAAGTGGTGAAGCCCCTAGCACCTGAAGACTTGGAGCTCTTAGCAAGTTATCGGATATGGCTATACGGTCGAAAGGAGGAGGTAGACGCATTCAAACGAAAAAATTAGGGGGTAGCCGAGCCAAGAGTTGTCAAGAGGAAGCTTGCATTTTAGACATTTAATCCTAGGCATTTTCTTTTCTTAGAACTCTTTAAATTGTTCTTCTTTTAATTTCGAGATGAATAAAGAGAATATTTTGTTTTGCTTAGTTTTCTTTTAAATTAACCAATTAATTTTTGGAAAAAAAAAAAAAAGAGGGCATCCGTGACCCCGGACGCGCCGTCCGTGGCCCCGGATGTTGACTCGGACGCGTCCGTTTAACCGCCAAACGGCGCCGTTTCGATTAGTGGCTTTACTCACCCGATTCAAATCGAGATTTATCCCCAAATTCACCATTTTTGTTTCAGCAAACTCCATTCTCAAACCCTTAACTTCTCTCCTCCTACTACGCCCTACCGCCTCCACCACCGCAGCCGGCTACGCTTGAGAGCTTGCAGAGGGATATCAGATCTCTTCACATTAATCAGGGTCGTATGGAGCGTAGGCAGATACGCATGGAGGGTCGTATGGACGATTTCATGACTCATATGTACTCGGCCTTCCCACGTCCACCTCCTCCACAGCCGTAGTTTTAGGACTTCATATTTTCTCTATGTATTTGATGATTAGGATGCTGTCTTTTCTTTTAGTTGTATTGCCTGACATGAGCTCTCTTTCGATGTTTTTGTGCTTTGACATTTGCTACATGTGTTTAGTGTTATTCGAGAAATCACTTGCATGTAGAAAATCATTGTCCGTTATTACTAGTTAGGTATGCATGTTTGTTGTCAAAAAAAGGTCAAAGATAAGTCATCTCATCATTCCACCACCCTCATCATAACCCTCATATGTGTCTCGCCAATCCACTTTCTCAACATTTCACCAAATACATAAAGCCAAAAATTTGTTGTTACAAAATCACCCTTCACCTCTTCACAAGAATATCTCATCACCATTACACGCACAGCCATCGTCCACAAATAACTTGGGTATCCAAAAGGTTTGTTAGGTAAACCCCACAGCAATACTGGGGGCAATCTGAGTTAAGGAATGATAACATTTGTTTATTTTGTGCAAGCAAGTCTCCATGTGTACACTTCACGAGAGTGCCTTGAGCGGTAAAACCAAGAGCGAAAGAGCATGTCATTTTTGCACGACTCTAGAGAGGTCACATTCAAAGGTAAGGTAAATGGCATGACTCCGACCGAAGGAGATAATTTGAAAATTTACGCTTAAACCTATGAAAAGTAACAAAGAATGGATATGCAACTATTAGGGATGACGAAGCACCTAGGTACAGTACCACATAGCCAAAAAAGCTTGTGAGCCCTAACATTAGCCCTAGGCACCCCCGTTAAGCTTTTCATATACGTTCTCTTTTTCAACGCTACAAACTCCACAAAATAAGCCAGCCAGTGATGAATAACCAACCCGGTGACCAAAGGAAGCAAGGAGCCTGACTTCCGAATAGCAACTTCACAAGTCCAAAGAGGCAAAACTGCTACCAGCATAACGAAGCGATCCGCAAATGGCCCCAAAGGGAAAAATATTCAAAGAAAGGCAAACCAGAAGAGCCTCGAAGTAATCCAAAATCAGGAAAAGAGGGAAGGTGCAACTCAAAACTCCCAAGTTCCAAGCTCATAAGCAAAGTCATCACGAAGTAGCCAAACGACTTCAAGATAAAGAAAGAAAGCCCGGGAGAAGGTGCAAGTTGCAGCTTTGGTCACCCTTATAGACCCACATATCCTAGACATTCCTCCATCATCCCTTTGTCTTTCATTACACCCCATAGCCACGTTATAAGCTCAAAAGACTTCCGACCTAGTAGTTGTGTATCCAATCACGTGAAAGTAACAGGTTGAATGCGTATATCTAACAAATGTCAAATTCAATGGTCGAGATGTCTTGACTAAAAGGTGGGCATGAGTGCAATCATCAAACACTTTAAGAGTAGGATAGAAGGCACCACATCAAAATAAACCCTTACCTTGTGAGGTTGAGATTTGTTTTTGCGCAATTAATCAAAGAAAATACTGGGGGCAATCGATCGTTACGATCGATTGCCATAAAGTCCTGAAAACTCAGATTGCCTTATGGGAGAATACTGGGGGCAATTGTTGGTTCCAACAATTGCAGCAACGACACCGATAGAGGCCCAAAAAACCCGAAAGCCAAAGGTTTTAAAACCCTCTCATTCAAATATCCACAGGCCCGTCCTAAGCCCTTCCTCCACATTCAAATATCCACAAGCTCATCTTAAGCCCTTCCTCCACTTTCAAACATCCACAGGCCCGTCATAAGCCCTAGATCCGTCTTTAGGCCCGTCATAAGACCTAGAACCATCTTTAGGCGTGTCATAAGACATAGATCCGTCTTTAGGCCCGTCATAAGACCTAGATCCATCTTTAGGCCGTCATAAGACCTAGACCATCCTTAGGCTCGTCATAAGACCTAGATCCATCTTTAGGCCCGTCATAAGGCCTAGATCCATCTCTAGGCCCGTCATAAGACCTAGAACCATCCTTTAGGCTCGTCATAGGCCCTAGTTGCATTCCCTTAGGTTCGTAGTAAGACCTTGCATTATCCACTCTGATCAAACACATTGCATTCATCTCATTTAATAGGCTGTCATAAGACCTAGTTGCATTATCCAGGCGCGTCACAAGACCCGGTGACAGAAAGTTGGCGAGGTGATGGCAATAAATCCTCCTTTTGCGATGTCAACTTATTTTTGGGATCAACGAATGGTGGGCAAAGGCATAAGTCCCCAGGGTTTTTACCAGGAGTTATCCCTGCACACCGGCTTGGGGGGCGATGGCAATAAGTCCACATTGGGTCCAGCCAAGAGGATTGGCATGGGTTTCGGTCCCTAGAAGCATCCGAGCATCATCAGCATCATCATCAGCATCAGCATCATTAGCATCGTTAGCATTTCAGCATTCTTGCATTTGCATACAAGTTTTCACATCCTAGGTAGTCAACGCCTTAGAATCGCTTGACATTGCATCGTTTCATTTATTATAGGTAGTCAACCCTTAGAGTCGCTTGACATTATTTCATTTTCGTCACCTAGGTAGTCAGCGCCTAAGAATAGCTTTACACATTTTCACTTATAGGTAGTCAGCGCCTTAGAGCAGCTCGACAACGTTTTGTTGCTTAGGTAGTCAGCGCCTCCAAATAGCAGGACGTGGTCAAGCAGTTTCGCACAACATGGAGGATTCTATGGAGTCCAAAATTTTGGGGCATCACTCAAGCATCAACCAGACTTTTCACATTCATTACAAAGTCCAGTTGACGGGGGGCAATCTGTTATACCCAAAATTTTGACCCCCCTGGTTAGGGTCTACGAGGTTTTGATGTTGTGGCGGACGTTTCAATCAAGTAATGAGGGATTCCTGGCTCGATCGGCGCATTCCATGGCATGAGGAGCAGTTTCGTCATTGTCAGGGACGTTTTCGTAATTTTTAAGGCTCTTGAGACCTCCTAGAGGCTTTCTCTCTCCTCCGAAAGATGCCCAAATCAGCTTGAAATGCTTTGATATTTTAACCCATGATAGAGGATGACATTCTAGGCATAATGGCGTTGGAACTTTGATTTTTCGAATTTCCAATAATTTTCTAGCAACTTCTGACTGAATCTGACGAGAAATTCAATTTAAAAATATTCCAACATTTAAAAAATCCGATTCCACTTCATAAAATCATAATTGTCATCCTTGACATGTGGTTAAAATTTAACAGCAAAATTCCTTTGGGAAGTCACTTAATTAAAATATCAAAAAATCTTACTTTTACTAGATTTTCTTTATCTTTAAGAAAGTCTATATAAAGGATAAATTTTTTTGATAGAATCAGAAGGGGATATGCTCAAGAACCCTAGGGAGTCAGAAAACACAGCCTTCTCCCTCTCTCTCACGTTTTCCAACACCCGGCCACCCGAATCATACCGAAAATCCCCCGAAATCACCATCTAAAAATGTTTTCCAATCCGCAAAGCTCCAATAATCAAAAACCTCACAAAAACACTTCCAAAACGTGAAAAACAGGAAGAACAACCAACAACCAGAAGCTTGGTTCGAAATCCTTTCGGGTCTACCATCAATGGAGCACTCGATGAATCCCGGTGTGAAGAATCACCAGGAATCCGAAGGTAAAATAGGTAGAAATTTCACTTTCCTAACTCCCACGATATTATCAGTCTTGCCTCAAAATTTGAACTTAAAGTAACTCTTTTTGGCTTCTGTATCGCTAATTGTTTTAGCTACCTTGTTACTTGTTTGCTAAGTTTCGTATTTATTTTGATGTCAAATTGAGTTCTTTCAATTACTAACGTGTTTAAATATTTTAGGCCACACACCCATAAAATTTGAGCTCAAAACACCCTCGGGAACCATCGAAAACTCACTGTCCGTGGGCTGTCCGTGTAACACCCCATCCAACAATAACACACTTACAATAATCTGCAGCGGAAAACAACCTCATCACATTACTTATCTCGTTGGTGTTACACGCCGTTAGCCACCCACGTGGCTAACAAGGCTAATACATACACATTGTACCGGTCTGATGGGCTAAATTCCCGAGCGACTACACCTTACTATCCCTTTCCATTAACACAACAACAACATACACCTTCCAACTATACCGAGTATTTATAACTAATGCCGATAACAATTTCGGTCTTACTACACCTACTGTATATATACAACATAAACGATTACCCATGTACAATGTCTCCCGTCTTACTCTCGGACGGCTTCCAGCTCTCTGTACCTGAAATAGGAAAAGAAGAGAAAGGGTGGCCCCCAAGGGGCTCAGCACCTTTGCTGGTATGGTAATCCCGCAGCCCACATGCTACCGGGCCACGCACAACTAATTGTCGTCTTAGCATGCGGTTGATTATATTAAATCATGCATGTAACAGTAAACACACAACACTTAACATTTCGCCTCAATGGGCTCAACAATCGGATAATACATCCTACTTAATAAGTCACTCATGGTATTCATCCTCCCTAGAGTGTTCCTCCTCTAATGGAGCTACTTCCTTAATAGACGACACATACCCTTAAATCGGGTTATCCTTAAACGCCTCTTATCACAAACTGGGAATCATATCCATGATCCACACACTCCACATTATACAACCTACAACATACACTACATACAACAGTTAACAACACTTTGCACGTTTCCACGTGCACAACATAATACCGCAATAGATATTGCATCACAACAAAATACATAACATAACGGGAATGGTTCTCTTAGGAACCGACCCAAACATTGTTTATACACTGGTGAGCCTAGAGAATGTTGCCAGTCTCATGATAAGCTCGTTATACAATAACAACAACACTCATTACCGTCCTAATAGTTGGACGAGTAACTTAAGTTAAGGCGGTTCGGGTTTGGAGGCCCGAACACACCACACCAACACATGTTCCCCTAAACCGATCATAAGTCAGAATAGCTAAGCTTTGGAGTAAGCTAATGGGAGATCATAACCCGTGAGGGAAACAACCATAACAAAGAGAGGGGTAAGGCTAGGAAGGATACCCTCTCCAAAACAAGCGCGACCGGCCAAACCGGATTCCTCACCACGGTTAGTACATACTACTTTAGATATTAGTTAGAACCCACTATGGAGTCTATCATGACTACACACCATACAGTATTACAACTGGGTTAAACACACAAGGGAGATCCCTACATTCACTTACACATATCACAAATTAACACACGCATAGCCGTGGTTAGTACGTCCCATGGTACGGGTCGTTTACTCCGAATACCGAACTCTCATGTGATCCTAGACTCAGTTAACTAAGGTTAACACTTCGAGGTTAAATGGTATCGGAGTTGTACACGCCACATAAATGAATTACTGTAAACTCATTACATGTTTAATCTTACAACGTGGCAAACATACAGAAAAACACACTGGCTACAAGCCGGTGTAATCCGGTAGGACACAGGTTGCAAGAAAACCATACCTGTCACCGGAGTCCACTTGATCACGCCCACTTATGTCGTCGAGCAATTCTCGAACAACTGATAACATTACATGTACTTTATTAACATCGGGGTAGCATGATTATTTAATGTCTAATGCTTAACTTCCCCGTAACTTGGTTAAATAACTTTACATTTTAACTTGTTTTACTTTCACCTTTTGATACTACTTTTCACCCACTTAATTACCATTAAAACTCACCATCATGCCTTAACAACCTTATAACATCATTACCTATCAATCCCCATCATTACACACCATTTCTATACCTTAAAACAAACAATTTGGTCCATACAGTGGCCTGTCCGAACTTGTGTCCGGACTTCCCAAGTTCGGCACAAGCCACGACCCAATACTGAAAACCATACACACGTCCGAACTTGTGTCCGGACTTCCCAAGTTCGGACACAGTTCGAGAGTAAATCCCATATAGAAACAGTCACGTCCGAACTTGTGTCCGGACTTCCCAAGTTCGGACACAGTTCGAGAATGAGAAAATCCTTTACCCAACAGAGCCTGTCCGAACTTCCATGTCCGGACGGAAGTTCGGACACGGCAAAACATTCAATTTCCAAGTCTTTAAACACTTAACCAATTTCACCAAACTTCTCCTAAAGCCTCATAATGTTTCCTAACATCATTTGGCACATCAAACACACCTTTAGCCATGTGCTAAACTCTTTAAATCACTCACCAAAACCATCTTATCATTCACAAATTTCTTACAAAATTCCTAGCATTAGGATGTTTTTCCTTAAGATTTCTAAGTGGTAGTTCACCAATAATGACCACTACACCAAGGTGTTTCCTCTACACCTTAACATCATCTCTCAATCCTTTTCTTACTAACTAAATCTCCTTTTACAACTCCTTGAATTATTTTCTCAAAACCTTACTTAAACATCATTCTCCTTATTCATCAACATCACCCAAACCTTAAACAACTTCTTCAAGACTTTTCAATACACTCTCAAAACACAACTTGAATTCCTAGAACTTCCTAGATAACACCTAAATCCTTGCATCACTCTAAATCACCTTAACACATGTTTTCTTCTCAAGTAAACATTTATTCACCTTTAACACTTCCTAGTTCACCAAGACCATTTAAACACTTAGAACTTCTCACACATTTTCCCAAATTTGGCCATAGTTCTCTTGTATATACTCACATCCAAACACTTAGGTTTTTACCTATTTCATTCAAAACACCTAAAATCCATCAAACACATTTTTATACACAAAACTTCACACATTGAGCACTACATCACAATATAGTGCATAACTTAAATTGCTTGGCACTTAGGCCCTTAAATAACATGGCTCTTAGGCCCTTAAATTGCATAAACCTTAAACACTGAATTTCCCACATAAGTAATGCCTTTGACCTGCAAATACACCCAACAATACATATGCCCTTAATAAACTCCTTGAGAGCATTTTACTAGCTCATTCACCATTGGCTCCTTAGGTATTTATTAAGCAAATCAAGCTCATTTTCCTAAGGCATTTAAACTACATTGAGATAGCTTGTTTACCTCTTTTCCTCACAAACTTCTTTCTTGTTTCCTTGTAAAACCGGTGGGGTGTTTGGTTGTTTGTCAACTTCTAAACAATGTACAAATAGTAGAATGAGTATTCAAGCATTGTGCTTCATCTCATTGTAAACCCTAGTTACACATATTGTTCTAACACATTAAGGTAATTGTTTACCTTGGAATTGGAAGAGGACTTGAATAAGTATCAAGAGAGGACTCCTCCTAGCCCTTGGAAGATTCAAATGAAGCTAAAACAAGCAAGATAAATACACCATGGTGAGGTGAATTTTCGGACAACACAAAACATGAAGGAAACATCATTTTTCTTTGAGTTTCCTTACCTTGAAGCAAAGGAGAACAATAGTATGTGAAAAGGTGAGCTCAAGCTCCATCAATGGTGAATCTCCTTGGCACCGATATGAGGCTTTTGAAGATTTGAAAAGATAGAAGTGTAGAGCTTGCTCCAACTAGAAGAATGGTGGTCTTGAAATTAAATTTGGATAAGTGAGCTAGATTTTACAAGAGTTCAAAGGTGGGCTTCCATGGTGGGTGGTGTATATTACCGAGAGAGAACAAGAAGAAGAGAGGAAGAAGAAGTTGGGACCGTGTGAAATGGAGGAAGGAAAAGAGTGAATGGGATAAGATTGCTTTAAGAAGATATTTGTAACTTATAAAGCAAATAGTACTTTACTTTAAGCTTAACTTCACTTATTTGATTTCTTTTACATGTTGGTGACTCACACCATGAAAAACCGGCCCCCATATGCCTAGGAGGGTATAATAGTCTTTGTTGACCAATTTAATTACTTATAACATTATATGTTACAAACTAGCTTATAAAAGTTACTATTCAAAACTAAGGCACATAGAAGTGAAATTTTTGATTTCCCATTAATATAGCCACCCAAATGTGATACTATATAGTACACATGTTAATTAAAGAGTAATGATGGGCATTTAGCCATTCAAAACTCATTTACAAGACAATTTTTCAAAAACGTGCTTTAAGACTCCTTAAAGCACATTTTGTGTTTTAACTTGTTTTCAAGCTTGGTTTTCTTTGGTAATTGATTAATATGTTCATTAACATATTTATAAGGTATAGGTATGACCATTAGGTCTTATACAAATTTATTCCAAGCTTAGATCACATTTTGCTCTTATTGACTTTAAGGTATTTCCTTGTGTTTTATTTGGTTTAACTGTCCACCAAGGTTTCCTAAGGACTTATTTAGCCCTATCAAATCATAATTAAATGTTATCAAGTCTTGGTAGGCTCTTTGGGTCCTAACCAAGTTCACTCATAGCTTAGAGCATGTTTTTGCTCAAACTGTGTCTTAATGCTTTATTGCATTTATTATGGTCTAAATTGTTCACTGATGTTACTAAGGCACTTTAGCCTTTATATAACATAGTCTGATATTTAAACCACATATCAAGGTTTGGGGTATTTCAATCTACCCCCCCTTAAAAGAACTTCATCCTCGAAGTTCACACTTTCCCACACATCATTAAATCAGAATACGGGATTACTTGGAAATAAACTTCCATAACCAAACACACTTTACATCACAACCTCGGACTTAATGGTCCGGGCAACACATTCACATCCACACATAACATAACATATCCACATGATAACCTCGGACTCTATGGTCCGGGTATCTTAACAACACTTACACATACATAACAACCCCTTGGACTCACTGGTCTCGGGTAACATCACAACATTTGGACACATAGGTCCCCATAACATAACAGTCTTTAGACACATAGGTCTATGTAACACCACACATTTAGACTCATAGGCCTTGATAGTATACACTTTAGGAAATCCAAGTCAAAACAACATTCATTACACATACCACACAACATGTCAGAGCATGTATAGCAATCAAAAATATCCTTGATATACACTATGATCCCGCAGAACCCGGTCGCGATGGACACCTTCCGTCCCCGTGCCTTTGGGAGATTAAACAATCACTTAAATTTAAAATTTCCTTGTGAGGTTAAGTAGAAGACTTTAATTATGTAAAGTATCCATCAACGTTTTATAAATACCAATTTAAAATCCTTTTGAAAACACACACAACTCCAAGTCCAACTTAAGCTCTTTGCTTCTTTTATTAGCGTGGTTATTTGTGACCACTTATAGGGAGCTTCAAGAATCATCCAACCCTGATGTGATCAGCATCAGTGTAGAACTATCCTTCCACTCCAATTTGTGTTCGGCTTCCCTTGATCACATGCAAATCAAGTTCCACCTCCCCTTCATTTTCAAGCATCATGTAAATCACTCATTTCCAATTTTCTATATTTTAAATCATTCTAATCATGATCATAACATCTCCAAAGGATAGAACTCCGTCTATCAGTTACCTCCACTCACTTTAATCCTGTTGCCTAGGGAATCTTATTCTCACTAGGTTCTATGTCGGTATCATGCCCTTTCTTGAATCACTATATAGTATGTATATACACATATATTTTATCAAAATACAACACACAACTTCACATTTATACACTGTCGGGGCTTTTGTTCCCCCGGGAGCTTCTCTACTCCCCACACTTGTACTATCACACACAACTGTTAACAAATACACGCACTTATCACAATGGTATTCGCATCTTCTGTGCGCAATTACCACAATTAAACCATGAATGAATGTGTATGTTTACGTAACACACACACCAATCATCAAAACAATATAATTTTGTGCTATGCACAATATAAATCACATACGATACGTACACTTGTACGGTAATATACACTAAGTGGTTTTGCGCTCTACCCCCTTAAAAGGGATTACGCCCACATAATCAATCACTAAACATTGGCTTAAAATGTTCTGCCGTCGTGAAGTGTTTTAACTTCCACGCGGTCTATTACACAATGGATTCTGATTAGAGGATCTTAACCATATTGGCGGTTTAGTTCCTAAACCAAGAATTCTCATTGGAGTTTGTTTAAACTCTTAGTTGGTTTCGATTCTGGCCTGTTAGGCTTCTCGGCGTTAATAATTAGCCATCCACTCATATTCGTTATTCACGTTGTACATTTGAATCACTGGTTCACTAGCGTCTGTGCGCAACTCTGACAACTGTAGGGCTTAGTTGCCCCATTTGTCATTCTTACTGTATTGTACACCCCCAATATCACCTTTATCTTGGTAATAATGGTTTCTCAACCGATGTGTGGTATTTTTCACCGTTAGCGAATTCGGTGAGTTATAAACTTTCTATCCACTTCCATAACAATTTACTGTGTATACAGCTATGTATTTCACAATGATTGACTTGTTCCCTTCCGGCTTATTGTCGGTTGAGATTGAGCTACTACCTAGTGTGTAGTGCTCTCTCAGCTATTTACAACATTTGGGGTATATTCTATACCGATATTTGGCAGCTAGTGCTACTGTAGTCACTTACTGTTAATCATATCTCCACATTTGGTTTTGTACAAGCACTCTTTATTGGTGCGGCCTTGCATTTCCTATGCATCGGCCATTATAACATTATTGCTCCACAATTAACGTGTTTCCAATTCCTAGCTATCCCACTCGATCTACTGCGCAAGTGCAATGCAACCAAAACACTCAGTCATACAGAGTGCAGAGGCGTAAACTCTTGACAGTAAATCCCTTATGTGATTGCAGTAGGAATTCACACTGAGTTCCTTATCACATAGTACCGACCATTGGCTTATTGCCCAGTCTGTGTATCATCACTTGCTTGCATGTCCACTGAGTTTAACTCATAACTGGTCTTATCTGTTACATTATCGTTTAACAACATTTATACAACGGTCGCTTGTTGCGCACCGTGCTCTTACTCCCTTATAACACTAACTTACATGGTATTTACTGTCACGCTAACTTCCACACATATACTTACATCATTCGTATTATGGTTCATCCCTCATTTGGATGACTACTGAATGCTCCTTGAGCGTCGATCATTCGAGTCACAAGCCGACATTATTCAGCTCGGTGTTTCACTTTATACACATACTACTAAGCTAATTGCTCTCTTTCAATAATAACATCGTCCATCCTTAACATATTTCTTGAACTTGATTCACATAACTACCGCTCCTGCGGTGTCACAATATCGAGAGGTATCCCCACTCTTAATGCAGTGGTTCGTTTACCACTCTATTCACCTATACAACATGAACTTCTATCATCAATCGAATTTATATAACATATCTTGCTTATGGCTTATAAGCCTTATTTGCCTCGAGCTGGGCTCATTGTAGGCTGTCCACACACATGTACTCCTCTGTACAACATTATAGGTTTGGATATCATACTGAGCTCCATGACAAGGTCGTTGCATTCCGTTTCCTTTCATGGGATGCTCCTTAGGATTGTCAGTCCGTCTCTGACAACTTATGTCTAAACTGGGTGTTAGTTTCAACCCTTATGTTTCTGTCATGCATTTCGTGCAACACTTGTTGATGCGAACACCCTTCAAGGATTGCTCCTGGGTGTTGCTAAGTTATGCTTTACATTTAGTTCACACTTATTGATATATTGAGTTAGCCACGCCGTTCGCGTACTTAATTGGCTTATTATCTTCTTCTGTGAAGATCAACATTTCATAGTAGTGTAAGTACTCATTCTGGGAGTTTTCATCCCGTTCATTGCACATTAATGTGTCCACATTAGTCATCTACTTGCCATGTACAGGCTAGGTCACCGTTCCAGCTAACATGTTTTATCCCTAAGGATCCTTAAGACATATGTGATGTTTACATAACAGTTTGTGCCCTTCGCACTTCCTAACTCTTAAACATTTTCCTTGAGAGAATTCACTATCCTTTTAGTCTCGTTAACTTAACTGAGTTCCTTAGCTTCAACCATTCATGGTATCCTTACTCTTGTTGTTTTTATACTGCTGACCGTAGTACGGAGTCGACTACTTCCCTGTTTTCGGACTCTACTCGTATACATATGTGGGTACCATACTGATCATTGCTACCACCTACCCAACTAAACCCATAAGTAGGTCTGTCAGGCCCACAAGCTCCTATCGGAGTGCGGTCGTCCCACAATTCAGTTGGTACACTCGTAGTGTCCGTCACACGCCTAGGTGAAGTATTCTGTTGTCAACTCCCTTATATTGTCCCGTGACAATATTCATTCCATGCTTCCCGAACTTAATCGAGGGAAAGTTTATCCATTGTTGTATCCTTGTGAACTGTCCTTGGTTTTACTGGTTTGGTTTAAAAGAAGGTTGGAAAGAAGTGTTGGTTTGAAAGAGAATTTGGTTTTGAAAAGAAAAGGGTTTGAATAAATCTGGGTTGAAAGAAAAATTCTCATGGTTCCACAACATCTTCTTACCTTAACCAGTCTAGCTTCTTGCTGACTGGTGTACTTACAATTACAAAGGTCAGGCTGTTAAGCCCTTCCATGGTTTAAATGTTCACACTTAACTTCGTGGTACTTACCAAGTACTTCATAGTGGTTATAAATTTTCCGAACAGCCCTGTTATAGCAGCACTTGCTATGGCAAGTGCGCCATGCTAACTGGCTATCGGTTTACACATACCAGTTGTGGTATTGTCTTTACCCATACTGTCATCAGTGGCCTTGTTGCCCTCACTGATCTTACTGCCTTGATAATAACTCTTCTAGGTGACTTCTCACTGTCTTCACATGACGATCATCAACTAGGGTGTTTCCCATTCTGGGAGACCCCTTTGTCTTAGTATTGTATTCTCTTGTAGCCCGTTCCACGTATTGTCGCGTTACTGAGACTTGTCTCTTGTTTGGGCACTACGTTGTAGTTCCTTTGTCGGTTGGTATACCGTTGGTGTATTGTTTATCAATTGTGGTCCCGTAGACACTTGTCTCGGTTTTATTAATCCACTTCTTGCCTGTTGCACGGTTGGTGCGTTGCAAACTGGTTATTCTCGACTGCTTAGCATGTCGACCCAGGTTGCCGGAAATTCTATTCCTCTATACACAAGATCCTTCATTCTTTGCTATGGAATGCGGTTAACATTGTTTAGATGGAAACCGTCTCCGGGATTCCCAATTTCCGGGATCTACCGTATGACAGGTTCTCCATACCCTTAGAGGTTTTCAATAACAGCCAGATCGGTATTTCCGAGTATGAGAGGACTTTCATCTCTCTGGCGTTGTTCCCCAAGTTATAAAACAGGGACTGTGGAGGGTGGGATGGAGATTGTAGGTTTCCAGTACACACTGGTAGTTCCTATCTAGCGTATCTCTCACGCTATCACTCAACCCTTAACCCAAAGTACAAAAATCCTACTCGGTACTTCCTAGCTCGGTAATTCAGTCATCAGAGCGATACTTCGCTCTGATACCACTTTTTGTAACACCCCATCCAACAATAACACCTTACAATAATCTGCAGCGGAAAACAACCTCATCACATTACTTATCTCGTTGGTGTTACACGCCGTTAGCCACCCACGTGGCTAACAAGGCTAATACATACACATTGTACCGGTCTGATGGGCTAAATTCCCGAGCGACTACACCTTACTATCCCTTTCCATTAACACAACAACAACATACACCTTCCAACTATACGAGTATTTATAACTAATGCCGATAACAATTTCGGTCTTACTACACCTACTGTATATATACAACATAAACGATTACCCATGTACAATTCTACCCCGTCTTACTCTCGGACGGCTTCCAGCTCTCTGTACCTGAAATAGGAAAAGAAGAGGTGGCCCCCAAGGGGCTCAGCACCTTTGCGGTATGGTAATCCCGCAGCCCACATGCTACCGGCCACGCACAACTAATTGTCGTCTTAGCATGCGGTTGATTATATTTAAATCATGCATGTAACAGTAACACACAACACTTAACATTTCGCCTCAATGGGCTCAACAATCGGATAATACATCCTACTTAATAAGTCACTCATGGTATTCATCCTCCTAGAGTGTTCCTCCTCTAATGGAGCTACTTCCTTAATAGACGACACATACCCTTAAATCGGGTTATCCTTAAACGCCTCTTATCACAAACTGGGAATCATATCCATGATCCACACACTCCACATTATACAACCTACAACATACACTACATACAACAGTTAACAACACTTTGCACGTTTCCACGTGCACAACATAATACCGCAATAGATATTGCATCACAACAAAATACATAACATAACGGGAATGGTTCTCTTAGGAACCGACCCAAACATTGTTTATACACTGGTGAGCCTAGAGAATGTTGCCAGTCTCATGATAAGCTCGTTATACAATAACAACAACACTCATTACCGTCCTAATAGTTGGACGAGTAACTTAAGTTAAGGCGGTTCGGGTTTGGAGGCCCGAACACACCACACCAACACATGTTCCCCCTAAACCGATCATAAGTCAGAATAGCTAAGCTTTGGAGTAAGCTAATGGGAGATCATAACCCGTGAGGGAAACAACCGTAACAAGAGAGGGGTAAGGCTAGGAAGGATACCCTCTCCAAAACAACGCGCGACCGGCCAAACCGGATTCCTCACCACTGTTAGTACATACTTACTTTAGATATTAGTTAGAACCCCACTATGGAGTCTATCATGACTACACACCATACAGTATTACAACTGGGTTAAACACACAAGGGAGATCCCTACATTCACTTACACATATCACACAATTAACACACGCATAGCCGTGGTTAGTACGTCCCATGGTACGGGTCGTTTACTCCGAATACCGAACTCTCATGTGATCCTAGACTCAGTTAACTAAGGTTAACACTTCCGAGGTTAAATGGTATCGGAGTTGTACACGCCACATAAATGAATTACTGTAAACTCATTACATGTTTAATCTTACAACGTGGCAAACATACAGAAAAACACACTGGCATACAAGCCGGTGTAATCCGGTAGGACACAGGTTGCAAGAAAACCATACCTGTCACCGGAGTCCACTTGATCACGCCCACTTATGTTCGTCGAGCAATTCTCGAACAACTGATAACATTACATGTACTTTTATTAACATCGGGGTAGCATGATTATTTAATGTCTAATGCTTAACTTTCCCCGTTAACTTGGTTAAATAACTTTACATTTTAACTTGTTTTACTTTCACCTTTTGATACTACTTTTCACCCACTTAATTACCATTAAAACTCACCCATCATGTCCTTAACAACCTTATAACATCATTACCTATCAATCCCCATCATTACACACCATTTCTATACCTTAAAACAACAATTTTGGTCCATACAGTGGCCTGTCCGAACTTGTGTCCGGACTTCCCAAGTTCGGACACAAGCCACGACCCAATACTGAAAACCCTACACACGTCCGAACTTGTGTCCGGACTTCCCAAGTTCGGACACAGTTCGAGAGTAAATCCCATATAGAAACAGTCACGTCCGAACTTGTGTCCGGACTTCCCAAGTTCGGACACAGTTCGAGAATGAGAAAATCCTTTACCCAACAGAGCCTGTCCGAACTTCCATGTCCGGACGGAAGTTCGGACACGGCAAAACATTCAATTTCCAAGTCTTTAAACACTTAACCAATTTCACCAAACTTCTCCTAAAGCCTCATAATGTTTCCTAACATCATTTGGCACATCAAACACACCTTTAGCCATGTGCTAAACTCTTTAAATCACTCACCAAAACCATCTTATCATTCACAAATTTCTTACAAAATTCCTAGCACTTAGGATGTTTTCTCCTTAAGATTTCTAAGTGGTTTCACCAATAATGACCACTACACCAAGGTGTTTCCTCTACACCTTAACATCATCTCTCAACTCCTTTTCTTACTAACTAAATCTCCTTTTTACAACTCCTTGAATTATTTTCTCAAAACCTTACTTAAACATCATTCTCCTTATTCATCAACATCACCCAAACCTTAAACAACTTCTTCAAGACTTTTCAATACACTCTCAAAACACAACTTGAATTCCTAGAACTTCCTAGATAACACCTAAATCCTTGCATCACTCTAAATCACCTTAACACATGTTTTCTTCTCAAGTAAACATTTATTCACCTTTAACACTTCCTAGTTCACCAAGACCATTTAAACACTTAGAACTTCTCACACATTTTCCCAAATTTGGCCATAGCTTCTCTTGTATATACTCACATCCAAACACTTAGGTTTTTACCTTATTTCATTCAAAACACCTAAAATCCATCAAACACATTTTTATACACAAACTTCACACATTGAGCACTACAATCACAATATAGTGCATAACTTAAATTGCTTGGCACTTAGGCCCTTAAATAACATGGCTCTTAGGCCCTTAAATTGCATAAACCTTACACTGAATTTCCCACATAAGTAATGCCTTTGACCTGCAAATACTCCCAACAATACATATGCCCTTAATAAACTCCTTGAGAGCATTTTACTAGCTCATTCACCATTGGCTCCTTAGGTATTTATTAAGCAATCAAGCTCATTTTCCTAAGGCATTTAAACTACATTGAGATAGCTTTGTTTACCTCTTTTCCTCACAAACTTCTTTCTTGTTTCCTTGTAAAACCGGTGGGTGTTTGGTTGTTTGGTCAACTTCTAAACAATGTACAAATAGTAGAATGAGTATTCAAGCATTGTGCTTCATCTCATTGTAAACCCTAGTTACACATATTGTTCTAACACATTAAGGTAATTGTTTTACCTTGGAATTGGAAGAGGACTTGAACAAGTATCAAGAGAGGACTCCTCCTAGCCCTTGGAAGATTCAAATGAAGCTAAAACAAGCAAGATAAATACACCATGGTGAGGTGAATTTTCGGACAACACAAAACATGAAGGAAACATCATTTTTCTTTGAGTTTCCTTACCTTGAAGCAAAGGAACAATAGTATGTGAAAAGGTGAGCTCAGCTCCATCAATGGTGAATCTCCTTGGCACCGATATGAGGCTTTTGAAGATTTGAAAAGATAGAAGTGTAGAGCTTGCTCCAACTAGAAGAATGGTGGTCATGAAATTAAATTTGGATAAGTGAGCTAGATTTTACAAGAGTTCAAAGGTGGGCTTCCATGGTGGTGGTGCTATATTACCGAGAGAGAACAAGAAGAAGAGAGGAAGAAGAAGTTGGGACCGTGTGAAATGGAGGAAGGAAAGAGTGAATGGGATAAGATTGCTTTAAGAAGATATTTTGTAACTTATAAAGCAAATAGTACTTTACTTTAAGCTTAACTTCACTTATTGATTTCTTTTACATGTTGGTGACTCACACCATGAAAAACCGGCCCCCATATGCCTAGGAGGGTATAATAGTCTTTGTTGACCAATTTAATTACTTATAACATTATATGTTACAAACTAGCTTATAAAGTTACTATTCAAAACTAAGGCACATAGAAGTGAAATTTTTGATTTCCCATTAATATAGCCACCCAAATGTGATACTATATAGTACACATGTTAATTAAAGAGTAATGATGGGCATTTAGCCATTCAAAACTCATTTACAACAATTTTTCAAAAACGTGCTTTAAGACTCCTTAAAGCACATTTTGTGTTTTAACTTGTTTTCAAGCTTGGTTTTCTTTGGTAATTGATTTAATATGTTCATTAACATATTTATAAGGTATAGGATGACCATATGTCTTATACAAATTTATTCCAATTAGATCACATTTTGCTCTATTGACTTTAAGGTATTTCCTTGTGTTTTATTTGGTTTAAACTGTCCACCAAGGTTTCCTAAGGACTTATTTAGCCCTATCAAATCATAATTAAATGTTATCAAGTCTTGGTAGGCTCTTTGGGTCCTAACCAAGTTCACTCATAGCTTAGAGCATGTTTTTGCTCAAACTGTGTCTTAATGCTTTATTGCATTTATTATGGTCTAAATTGTTCACTGATGTTACTAAGGCACTTTTAGCCTTTATATAACATAGTCTGATATTTAACCACATATCAAGGTTTGGGGTATTTCAATCTACCCCCCCTTAAAAGAACTTCATCTCGAAGTTCACACTTTCCCACACATCATTAAATCAGAATACGGGGATTACTTGGAAATAAACTTCCATAACCAAACACACTTTACATCACAACCTCGGACTTAATGGTCCGGGCAACACATTCACATCCACACATAACATAACCTATCCACATGATAACCTCGGACTCTATGGTCCGGGTATCTTAACAACACTTACACATACATAACAACCCCTTGGACACAAGCCACGACCCAATACTGAAAACCATACACACGTCCGAACTTGTGTCCGGACTTCCCAAGTTCGGACACAGTTCGAGAGTAAATCCCATATAGAAACAGTCACGTCCGAACTTGTGTCCGGACTTCCCAAGTTCGGACACAGTTCGAGAATGAGAAAATCCTTTACCCAACAGAGCCTGTCCGAACTTCCATGTCCGGACGGAAGTTCGGACACGGCAAAACATTCAATTTCCAAGTCTTTAAACACTTAACCAATTTCACCAAACTTCTCCTAAAGCCTCATAATGTTTCCTAACATCATTTGGCACATCAAACACACCTTTAGCCATGTGCTAAACTCTTTAAATCACTCACCAAAACCATCTTATCATTCACAAATTTCTTACAAAATTCCTAGCACTTAGGATGTTTTCTCCTTAAGATTTCTAAGTGGTAGTTCACCAATAATGACCACTACACCAAGGTGTTTCCTCTACACCTTAACATCATCTCTCAACTCCTTTTCTTACTAACTAAATCTCCTTTTTACAACTCCTTGAATTATTTTCTCAAAACCTTACTTAAACATCATTCTCCTTATTCATCAACATCACCCAAACCTTAAACAACTTCTTCAAGACTTTTCAATACACTCTCAAAACACAACTTGAATTCCTAGAACTTCCTAGATAACACCTAAATCCTTGCATCACTCTAAATCACCTTAACACATGTTTTCTTCTCAAGTAAACATTTATTCACCTTTAACACTTCCTAGTTCACCAAGACCATTTAAAACACTTAGAACTTCTCACACATTTTCCCAAATTTGGCCATAGCTTCTCTTGTATATACTCACATCCAAACACTTAGGTTTTTACCTTATTTCATTCAAAACACCTAAAATCCATCAAACACATTTTTATACACAAACTTCACACATTGAGCACTACATCACAATATAGTGCATAACTTAAATTGCTTGGCACTTAGGCCCTTAAATAACATGGCTCTTAGGCCCTTAAATTGCATAAACCTTAAACACTGAATTTCCCACATAAGTAATGCCTTTGACCTGCAAATACACCCAACAATACATATGCCCTTAATAAACTCCTTGAGAGCATTTTACTAGCTCATTCACCATTGGCTCCTTAGGTATTTATTAAGCAAATCAAGCTCATTTTCCTAAGGCATTTAAACTACATTGAGATAGCTTGTTTACCTCTTTTTCCTCACAAACTTCTTTCTTGTTTCCTTGTAAAACCGGTGGGGTGTTTGGTTGTTTGTCAACTTCTAAACAATGTACAAATAGTAGAATGAGTATTCAAGCATTGTGCTTCATCTCATTGTAAACCCTAGTTACACATATTGTTCTAACACATTAAGGTAATTGTTTTACCTTGGAATTGGAAGAGGACTTGAACAAGTATCAAGAGAGGACTCCTCCTAGCCCTTGGAAGATTCAAATGAAGCTAAAACAAGCAAGATAAATACACCATGGTGAGGTGAATTTTCGGACAACACAAAACATGAAGGAAACATCATTTTTCTTTGAGTTTCCTTACCTTGAAGCAAAGGAGAACAATAGTATGTGAAAAGGTGAGCTCAAGCTCCATCAATGGTGAATCTCCTTGGCACCGATATGAGGCTTTTGAAGATTTGAAAAGATAGAAGTGTAGAGCTTGCTCCAACTAGAAGAATGGTGGTCTTGAAATTAAATTTGGATAAGTGAGCTAGATTTACAAGAGTTCAAAGGTGGGCTTCCATGGTGGTGGTGCTATATTACCGAGAGAGAACAAGAAGAAAGAGGAGAAGAAGTTGGGACCGTGTGAAATGGAGGAAGGAAAAGAGTGAATGGGATAGATTGCTTTAAAGATATTTGTAACTTATAAAGCAAATAGTACTTTACTTTAAGCTTACTTCACTTTATTATGATTTCTTTTACATGTTGGTGACTCACACCATGAAAAACCGGCCCCCATATGCCTAGGAGGGTATAATAGTCTTTGTTGACCAATTTAATTACTTATAACATTATATGTTACAAACTAGCTTATAAAAGTTACTATTCAAAACTAAGGCACATAGAAGTGAAATTTTTGATTTCCCATTAATATAGCCACCCAAATGTGATACTATATAGTACACATGTTAATTAAAGAGTAATGATGGGCATTTAGCCATTCAAAACTCATTTACAAGACAATTTTTCAAAAACGTGCTTTAAGACTCCTTAAGCACATTTTGTGTTTTAACTTGTTTTCAAGCTTGGTTTTCTTTGGTAATTGATTTAATATGTTCATTAACATATTTATAAGGTATAGGTATGACCATTAGGTCTTATACAAATTTATTCCAAGCTTAGATCACATTTTGCTCTTATTGACTTTAAGGTATTTCCTTGTGTTTTATTTGGTTTAACTGTCCACCAAGGTTTCCTAAGGACTTATTTAGCCCTATCAAATCATAATTAAATGTTATCAAGTCTTGGTAGGCTCTTTGGGTCCTAACCAAGTTCACTCATAGCTTAGAGCATGTTTTTGCTCAAACTGTGTCTTAATGCTTTATTGCATTTATTATGGTCTAAATTGTTCACTGATGTTACTAAGGCACTTTTAGCCTTTATATAACATAGTCTGATATTTAAACCACATATCAAGGTTTGGGGTATTTCAATCTACCCCCCCTTAAAAGAACTTCATCCTCGAAGTTCACACTTTCCCACACATCATTAAATCAGAATACGGGGATTACTTGGAAATAAACTTCCATAACCAAACACACTTTACATCACAACCTCGGACTTAATGGTCCGGGAAACATTCACATCACCACATAACATAACATATCCACATGATAACCTCGGACTCTATGGTCTCGGTATCTTAACAACACTTACACATACATAACAACCCCTTGGACTCACTGGTCTCGGGTAACATCACAACATTTGGACACATAGGTCCCCATAACATAACAGTCTTTAGACACATAGGTCTATGTAACACCACACATTTAGACTCATAGGCCTTGATAGTATACACTTTAGGAAATCCAAGTCAAAACAACATTCATTACACATACCACACAACATGTCAGAGCATGTATAGCAATCAAAAATATCCTTGATATACACTATGATCCCGCAGAACCCGGTCGCGATGGACACCTTCCGTCCCCGTGCCTTTGGGAGATTAACAATCACTTAAATTTAAAATTTCCTTGTGAGGTTAAGTAAGAAGACTTTAATTATGTAAAGTATCCATCAACGTTTTATAAATACCAATTTAAAATCCTTTTGAAAACACACACAACTCCAAGTCCAACTTAAGCTCTTTGCTTCTTTTATTAGCGTGGTTATTTGTGACCACTTATAGGGAGCTTCAAGAATCATCCAACCCTGATGTGATCAGCATCAGTGTAGAACTATCCTTCCACTCCAATTTGTGTTCGGCTTCCCTTGATCACATGCAAATCAAGTTCCACCTCCCACTTCATTTTCAAGCATCATGTAAATCACTCATTTCCAATTTTCTATCTTTTAAATCATTCTAATCATGATCATAACATCTCCAAAGGATAGAACTCCGTCTATCAGTTACCTCCACTCACTTTAATCCTGTTGCCTAGGGAATCTTATTCTCACTAGGTTCTATGTCGGTATCATGCCCTTTCTTGAATCACTATATAGTATGTATACACATATATTTTATCAAAATACAACACACAACTTCACATTTATACACTGTCGGGGCTTTTGTTCCCCCGGGAGCTTCTCTACTCCCCACACTTGTACTATCACACACAACTGTTAACAAATACACGCACTTATCACAATGGTATTCGCATCTTCTGTGCGCAATTACCACAATTAAACCATGAATGAATGTGTATGTTTACGTAACACACACACCAATCATCAAAACAATAATATAATTTTGTGCTATGCACAATATAAATCACATACGATACGTACACTTGTACGGTAATATACACTAAGTGGTTTTGCGCTCTACCCCCCTTAAAAGGGATTACGCCCACGTAATCAATCACTAAACATTAGCTTAAAATGTTCTGCCGTCGTGAAGTGTTTTAACTTCCACGCGGTCTATTACACAATGGATTCTGATTAGAGGATCTTAACCATATTGGCGGTTTAGTTCCTAAACCAAGAATTCTCATTGGAGTTTGTTTAAACTCTTAGTTGGTTTCGATTCTGGCCTGTTAGGCTTCTCGGCGTTAATAATTAGCCATCCACTCATATTCGTTATTCACGTTGTACATTTGAATCACTGGTTCACTAGCGTCTGTTGCGCAACTCTGACAACTGTAGGGCTTAGTTGCCCCATTTGTCATTCTTACTGTATTGTACACCCCCAATATCACCTTTATCTTGGTAATAATGGTTTCTCAACCGATGTGTGGTATTTTTCACCGTTAGCGAATTCGGTGAGTTATAAACTTTCTATCCACTTCCATAACAATTTACTGTGTATACAGCTATGTATTTCACAATGATTGACTTGTTCCCTTCCGGCTTATTGTCGGTTGAGATTGAGCTACTACCTAGTGTGTAGTGCTCTCTCAGCTATTTACAACATTTGGGGTATATTCTATACCGATATTTGGCAGCTAGTGCTACTGTAGTCACTTACTGTTAATCATATCTCCACATTTGGTTTTGTACAAGCACTCTTTATTGGTGCGGCCTTGCATTTCCTATGCATCGGCCATTATAACATTATTGCTCCAAATTAACGTGTTTCCAATTCCTAGCTATCCCACTCGATCATTACTGCGCAAGTGCAATACCAAAACACTCAGTCATACAGAGTGCAGAGGCGTAAACTCTTGACAGTAAATCCCTTATGTGATTGCAGTAGGAATTCACACTGAGTTCCTTATCACATAGTACCGACCATTGGCTTATTGCCCAGTCTGTGTATCATCACTTGCTTGCATGTCCACTGAGTTTAACTCATAACTGGTCTTATCTGTTACATTATCGTTTAACAACATTATACAACGGTCGCTTGTTGCGCACCGTGCTCTTACTCCCTGTATAACACTAACTTACATGGTATTTACTGTCACGCTAACTTCCACACATATACTTACATCATTCGTATTATGGTTCATCCCTCATTTGGATGACTACTGAATACTCCTTGAGCGTCGATCATTCGAGTCACAAGCCGACATTATTCAACTCGGTGTTTCACTTTATACACATACTACTAAGCTAATTGCTCTCTTTCAATAATAACATCGTCCATCCTTAACATATTTCTTGAACTTGATTCACATAACTACCGCTCCTGCGGTGTCACAATATCGAGAGGTATCCCCACTCTTAATGCAGTGGTTCGTTTACCACTCTATTCACCTATACAACATGAACTTCTATCATCAATCGAATTTATATAACATATCTTGCTTATGGCTTATAAGCCTTATTTGCCTCGAGCTGGGCTCATTGTAGGCTGTCCACACACATGTACTCCTCTGTACAACATTATATGGTTTGGATATCATACTGAGCTCCATGACAAGGTCGTTGCATTCCGTTTCCTTTCATGGGATGCTCCTTAGGATTGTCAGTCCGTCTCCTGACAACTTATGTCTAAACTGGGTGTTAGTTTCAACCCTTATGTTTCTGTCATGCATTTCGTGCAACACTTGTTGATGCGAACACCCTTCAAGGATTGCTCCTGGGTGTTGCTAAGTTATGCTTTTACATTTAGTTCACACTTATTGATATATTGAGTTAGCCACGCCGTTCGCGTACTTAATTGGCTTATTATCTTCTTCTGTGAAGATCAACATTTCATAGTAGTGTAAGTACTCATTCTGGGAGTTTTCATCCCGTTCATTGCACATTAATGTGTCCACATTAGTCATCTACTTGCCATGTACAGGCTAGGTCACCGTTCCAGCTAACATGTTTTATCCCTAAGGATCCTTAAGACATATGTGATGTCTTTACATAACAGTTTGTGCCCTTCGCACTTCCTAACTCTTAAACATTTCCTTGAGAGGAATTCACTAATCCTTTTAGTCTCGTTAACTTAACTGAGTTCCTTAGCTTCAACCATTCATGGTAATCCTTAGCTCTTGTTTGTTTTATACTGCTGACCGTAGTACGGAGTCGACTACTTCCCGTGTTTCGTACTCTACTCGTATACATATGTGGGGGTACCATATGATACATTGCTACCTACCCAACTAACCCATAAGTAGGTCTGTCAGGCCCACAAGCTCCTATCGGAGTGCGGTCGTCCCACAATTCAGTTGGTACACTCGTAGTGTCCGTCACACGCCTAGGTGAAGTATTCTGTTGTCAACTCCTTATATTGTCCCGTGACAATATTCATTCCATGCTTCCCGAACTTAATCGAGGGAAAGTTTATCCATTGTTGTATCCTTGTGAACTGTCCTTGGTTTTACTGGTTTGTTTAAAAGAAGGTTGGAAAGAAGTGTTGGTTTGAAAGAGAATTTGGTTTTGAAAAGAAAAGGGTTTGAATAAATCTGGGTTGAAAGAAAAATTCTCATGGTTCCACAACATCTTCTTACCTAACCAAGTCTAGCTTCTTGCTGACTGGTACTTACAATTACAAAGGTCAGGCTGTTAAGCCCTTCCATGGTTATAATGTTCACACTTAATTCGTGGTACTTACCAAGTACTTCATAGTGGTTATAAATTTCCGAACAGCCCTGTTATAGCAGCACTTGCTATGGCAAGTGCGCCATGCTAACTGGCTATCGGTTTAACACATACCAGTTGTGGTATTGTCTTTACCCATACTGTCATCAGTGGCCTTGTTGGCCCTCACTGATCTTACTGCCTTGATAATAACTCTTCTAGGTGAACTTCTCACTGTCTTCACATGACGATCATCAACTAGGGTGTTTCCCATTCTGGGAGACCCCTTTGTCTTAGTATTGTATTCTCTTGTAGCCCGTTCCACGTATTTGTCGCGGTTACTGAGACTTGTCTCTTGTTTGGGCACTACGTGTAGTTCCTTTGTCGGTTGGTATACCGTTGGTGTATTGTTTATCAATTGTGGTCCCGTAGACACTTGTCTCGGTTTTATTAATCCACTTCTTGCCTGTTGCACGGTTGGTGCGTTGCAAACTGGTTATTCTCGACTGCTTAGCATGTCGACCCAGGTTGCCGGAAATTCTATTCTCTATACACAAGATCCTTCATTCTTTGCTATGGAATGCGGTTAACATTGTTAGATGGAAAACCGTCTCCGGGATTCCCAATTTCCGGGATCTACGTATGACAGGTTCTCCATACCCTTAGAGGTTTTCAATAACAGCCAGATCGGTATTTCCGAGTATGAGAGGACTTTCATCTCTCTGGCGTTGTTCCCCAAGTTATAAAACAGGGACTGTGGAGGGTGGGATGGAGATTGTAGGTTTCCAGTACACACTGGTAGTTCCTATCTAGCGTATCTCTCACGCTATCACTCAACCCTTAACCCAAGTACAAAAATCCTAACTCGGTACTTCCTAAGCTCGGTAATTCAGTCATCAGAGCGATACTTCGCTCTGATACCACTTTTGTAACACCCATCCAACAATAACACACTTACAATAATCTGCCGCGGAAAACAACCTCATCACATTACTTATCGTTGGTGTTACACGCCGTTAGCCACCCACGTGGCTAACAAGGCTAATACATACACATTGTACCGGTCTGATGGGCTAAATTCCCGAGCGACTACACCTTACTATCCCTTTCCATTAACACAACAACAACATACACCTTCCAACTATACGAGTATTTATAACTAATGCCGATAACAATTTCGGTCTTACTACACCTACTGTATATATACAACATAAACGATACCCATGTACAATGTCTACCCCGTCTTACTCTCGGACGGCTTCCAGCTCTCTGTACCTGAAATAGGAAAAGAAGAGAAAGGGTGGCCCCCAAGGGGCTCAGCACCTTTGCTGGTATGGTAATCCCGCAGCCCACATGCTACCGGGCCACGCACAACTAATTGTCGTCTTAGCATGCGGTTGATTATATTTAAATCATGCATGTAACAGTAAACACACAACACTTAACATTTCGCCTCAATGGGCTCAACAATCGGATAATACATCCTACTTAATAAGTCACTCATGGTATTCATCCTCCCTAGAGTGTTCCTCCTCTAATGGAGCTACTTCCTTAATAGACGACACATACCCTTAAATCGGGTTATCCTTAAACGCCTCTTATCACAAACTGGGAATCATATCCATGATCCACACACTCCACATTATACAACCTACAACATACACTACATACAACAGTTAACAACACTTTGCACGTTTCCACGTGCACAACATAATACCGCAATAGATATTGCATCACAACAAAATACATAACATAACGGGAATGGTTCTCTTAGGAACCGACCCAAACATTGTTTATACACTGGTGAGCCTAGAGAATGTTGCCAGTCTCATGATAAGCTCGTTATACAATAACAACAACACTCATTACCGTCCTAATAGTTGGACGAGTAACTTAAGTTAAGGCGGTTCGGGTTTGGAGGCCCGAACACACCACACCAACACATGTTCCCCCTAAACCGATCATAAGTCAGAATAGCTAAGCTTTGGAGTAAGCTAATGGGAGATCATAACCCGTGAGGGAAACAACCATAACAAAGAGAGGGGTAAGGCTAGGAAGGATACCCTCTCCAAAACAACGCGCGACCGGCCAAACCGGATTCCTCACCACTGTTAGTACATACTTACTTTAGATATTAGTTAGAACCCCACTATGGAGTCTATCATGACTACACACCATACAGTATTACAACTGGGTTAAACACACAAGGGAGATCCCTACATTCACTTACACATATCACACAATTAACACACGCATAGCCGTGGTTAGTACGTCCCATGGTACGGGTCGTTTACTCCGAATACCGAACTCTCATGTGATCCTAGACTCAGTTAACTAAGGTTAACACTTCCGAGGTTAAATGGTATCGGAGTTGTACACGCCACATAAATGAATTACTGTAAACTCATTACATGTTTAATCTTACAACGTGGCAAACATACAGAAAAACACACTGGCATACAAGCCGGTGTAATCCGGTAGGACACAGGTTGCAAGAAAACCATACCTGTCACCGGAGTCCACTTGATCACGCCCACTTATGTTCGTCGAGCAATTCTCGAACAACTGATAACATTACATGTACTTTTATTAACATGGGTAGCATGATTATTAATGTCTAATGCTTAACTTTCCCCGTTAACTTGGTTAAATAACTTTACATTTTAACTTGTTTTACTTTCACCTTTTGATACTACTTTTCACCCACTTAATTACCATTAAAACTCACCATCATGTCCTTAACAACCTTATAACATCATTACCTATCAATCCCCATCATTACACACCATTTCTATACCTTAAAACAACAATTTTGGTCCATACAGTGGCCTGTCCGAACTTGTGTCCGGACTTCCCAAGTTCGGACACAAGCCACGACCCAATACTGAAAACCATACACACGTCCGAACTTGTGTCCGGACTTCCCAAGTTCGGACACAGTTCGAGAGTAAATCCCATATAGAAACAGTCACGTCCGAACTTGTGTCCGGACTTCCCAAGTTCGGACACAGTTCGAGAATGAGAAAATCCTTTACCCAACAGAGCCTGTCCGAACTTCCATGTCCGGACGGAAGTTCGGACACGGCAAAACATTCAATTTCCAAGTCTTTAAACACTTAACCAATTTCACCAAACTTCTCCTAAAGCCTCATAATGTTTCCTAACATCATTTGGCACATCAAACACACCTTTAGCCATGTGCTAAACTCTTTAAATCACTCACCAAAACCATCTTATCATTCACAAATTTCTTACAAAATTCCTAGCACTTAGGATGTTTCTCCTTAAGATTTCTAAGTGGTAGTTCACCAATAATGACCACTACACCAAGGTGTTTCCTCTACACCTTAACATCATCTCAACTCCTTTTCTTACTAACTAAATCTCCTTTTTACAACTCCTTGAATTATTTCTCAAAACCTTACTTAAACATCATTCTCCTTATTCATCAACATCACCCAAACCTTAAACAACTTCTTCAAGACTTTTCAATACACTCTCAAAACACAACTTGAATTCCTAGAACTTCCTAGATAACACCTAAATCCTTGCATCACTCTAAATCACCTTAACACATGTTTTCTTCTCAAGTAAACATTTATTCACCTTTAACACTTCCTAGTTCACCAAGACCATTTAAAACACTTAGAACTTCTCACACATTTTCCCAAATTTGGCCATAGCTTCTCTTGTATATACTCACATCCAAACACTTAGGTTTTTACCTTATTTCATTCAAAACACCTAAAATCCATCAAACACATTTTTATACACAAGCTTCACACATTGAGCACTACTTCACAATATAGTGCATAACTTAAATTGCTTGGCACTTAGGCCCTTAAATAACATGGCTCTTAGGCCCTTAAATTGCATAAACCTTAAACACTGAATTTCCCACATAAGTAATGCCTTTGACCTGCAAATACACCCAACAATACATATGCCCTTAATAAACTCCTTGAGAGCATTTTACTAGCTCATTCACCATTGGCTCCTTAGGTATTTATTAAGCAAATCAAGCTCATTTTCCTAAGGCATTTAAACTACATTGAGATAGCTTGTTTACCTCTTTTTCCTCACAAACTTCTTTCTTGTTTCCTTGTAAAACCGGTGGGGTTTGGTTGTTTGTCAACTTCTAAACAATGTACAAATAGTAGAATGAGTATTCAAGCATTGTGCTTCATCTCATTGTAAACCCTAGTTACACATATTGTTCTAACACATTAAGGTAATTGTTTTACCTTGGAATTGGAAGAGGACTTGAACAAGTATCAAGAGAGGACTCCTCCTAGCCCTTGGAAGATTCAAATGAAGCTAAAACAAGCAAGATAAATACACCATGGTGAGGTGAATTTTCGGACAACACAAAACATGAAGGAAACATCATTTTTCTTTGAGTTTCCTTACCTTGAAGCAAAGGAGAACAATAGTATGTGAAAAGGTGAGCTCAAGCTCCATCAATGGTGAATCTCCTTGGCACCGATATGAGGCTTTTGAAGATTTGAAAAGATAGAAGTGTAGAGCTTGCTCCAACTAGAAGAATGGTGGTCTTGAAATTAAATTTGGATAAGTGAGCTAGATTTTACAAGAGTTCAAAGGTGGGCTTCCATGGTGGTGGTGCTATATTACCGAGAGAGAACAAGAAGAAGAGAGGAAGAAGAAGTTGGGACCGTGTGAAATGGAGGAAGGAAAAGAGTGAATGGGATAAGATTGCTTTAAGAAGATATTTGTAACTTATAAAGCAAATAGTACTTTACTTTAAGCTTAACTTCACTTATTTGATTTCTTTTACATGTTGGTGACTCACACCATGAAAAACCGGCCCCCATATGCCTAGGAGGGTATAATAGTCTTTGTTGACCAATTTAATTACTTATAACATTATATGTTACAAACTAGCTTATAAAAGTTACTATTCAAAACTAAGGCACATAGAAGTGAAATTTTGATTTCCCATTAATATAGCCACCCAAATGTGATACTATATAGTACACATGTTAATTAAAGAGTAATGATGGGCATTTAGCCATTCAAAACTCATTTACAAGACAATTTTTCAAAAACGTGCTTTAAGACTCCTTAAAGCACATTTTGTGTTTTAACTTGTTTTCAAGCTTGGTTTTCTTTGGTAATTGATTTAATATGTTCATTAACATATTTATAAGGTATAGGTATGACCATTAGGTCTTATACAAATTTATTCCAAGCTTAGAGCACATTTTGCTCTTATTGACTTTAAGGTATTTCCTTGTGTTTTATTTGGTTTAACTGTCCACCAAGGTTTCCTAAGGACTTATTTAGCCCTATCAAATCATAATTAAATGTTATCAAGTCTTGGTAGGCTCTTTGGGTCCTAACCAAGTTCACTCATAGCTTAGAGCATGTTTTTGCTCAAACTGTGTCTTAATGCTTTATTGCATTTATTATGGTCTAAATTGTTCACTGATGTTACTAAGGCACTTTTAGCCTTTATATAACATAGTTTGATATTTAAACCACATATCAAGGTTTGGGGTATTTCAATCTACCCCCCTTAAAAGAACTTCATCCTCGAAGTTCACACTTTCCCACACATCATTAAATCAGAATACGGGGATTACTTGGAAATAAACTTCCATAACCAAACACACTTTACATCACAACCTCGGACTTAATGGTCCGGGCAACACATTCACATCCACACATAACATAACATATCCACATGATAACCTCGGACTCTATGGTCCGGGTATCTTAACAACACTTACACATACATAACAACCCCTTGGACTCACTGGTCTCGGGTAACATCACAACATTTGGACACATAGGTCCCCATAACATAACAGTCTTTAGACACATAGGTCTATGTAACACCACACATTTAGACTCATAGGCCTTGATAGTATACACTTTAGGAAATCCAAGTCAAAACAACATTCATTACACATACCACACAACATGTCAGAGCATGTATAGCAATCAAAAATATCCTTGATATACACTATGATCCCGCAGAACCCGGTCGCGATGGACACCTTCCGTCCCCGTGCCTTTGGGAGATTAAACAATCACTTAAATTTAAAATTTCCTTGTGAGGTTAAGTAAGAAGACTTTAATTATGTAAAGTATCCATCAACGTTTTATAAATACCAATTTAAAATCCTTTTGAAAACACACACAACTCCAAGTCCAACTTAAGCTCTTTGCTTCTTTTATTAGCGTGGTTATTTGTGACCACTTATAGGGAGCTTCAAGAATCATCCAACCCTGATGTGATCAGCATCAGTGTAGAACTATCCTTCCACTCCAATTTGTGTTCGGCTTCCCTTGATCACATGCAAATCAAGTTCCACCTCCCACTTCATTTTCAAGCATCATGTAAATCACTCATTTCCAATTTTCTATCTTTTAAATCATTCTAATCATGATCATAACATCTCCAAAGGATAGAACTCCGTCTATCAGTTACCTCCACTCACTTTAATCCTGTTGCCTAGGGAATCTTATTCTCACTAGGTTCTATGTCGGTATCATGCCCTTTCTTGAATCACTATATAGTATGTATATACACATATATTTATCAAAATACAACACACAACTTCACATTTATACACTGTCGGGGCTTTTGTTCCCCCGGGAGCTTCTCTACTCCCCACACTTGTACTATCACACACAACTGTTAACAAATACACGCACTTATCACAATGGTATTCGCATCTTCTGTGCGCAATTACCACAATTAAACCATGAATGAATGTGTATGTTTACGTAACACACACACCAATCATCAAAACAATAATATAATTTTGTGCTATGCACAATATAAATCACATACGATACGTACACTTGTACGGTAATATACACTAAGTGGTTTTGCGCTCTACCCCCCTTAAAAGGGATTACGCCCACATAATCAATCACTAAACATTGGCTTAAAATGTTCTGCCGTCGTGAAGTGTTTTAACTTCCACGCGGTCTATTACACAATGGATTCTGATTAGAGGATCTTAACCATATTGGCGGTTTAGTTCCTAAACCAAGAATTCTCATTGGAGTTTGTTTAAACTCTTAGTTGGTTTCGATTCTGGCCTGTTAGGCTTCTCGGCGTTAATAATTAGCCATCCACTCATATTCGTTATTCACGTTGTACATTTGAATCACTGGTTCACTAGCGTCTGTTGCGCAACTCTGACAACTGTAGGGCTTAGTTGCCCCATTTGTCATTCTTACTGTATTGTACATCCCCAATATCACCTTTATCTTGGTAATAATGGTTTCTCAACCGATGTGTGGTATTTTTCACCGTTAGCGAATTCGGTGAGTTATAAACTTTCTATCCACTTCCATAACAATTTACTGTGTATACAGCTATGTATTTCACAATGATTGACTTGTTCCCTTCCGGCTTATTGTCGGTTGAGATTGAGCTACTACCTAGTGTGTAGTGCTCTCTCAGCTATTTACAACATTTGGGGTATATTCTATACCGATTTGGCAGCTAGTGCTACTGTAGTCACTTACTGTTAATCATATCTCCACATTTGGTTTTGTACAAGCACTCTTTATTGGTGCGGCCTTGCATTTCCTATGCATCGGCCATTATAACATTATTGCTCCACAATTAACGTGTTTCCAATTCCTAGCTATCCCACTCGATCATTACTGCGCAAGTGCAATACCAAAACACTCAGTCATACAGAGTGCAGAGGCGTAAACTCTTGACAGTAAATCCCTTATGTGATTGCAGTAGGAATTCACACTGAGTTCCTTATCACATAGTACCGACCATTGGCTTATTGCCCAGTCTGTGTATCATCACTTGCTTGCATGTCCACTGAGTTTAACTCATAACTGGTCTTATCTGTTACATTATCGTTTAACAACATTTATACAACGGTCGCTTGTTGCGCACCGTGCTCTTACTCCCTGTATAACACTAACTTACATGGTATTTACTGTCACGCTAACTTCCACACATATACTTACATCATTCGTATTATGGTTCATCCCTCATTTGGATGACTACTGAATACTCCTTGAGCGTCGATCATTCGAGTCACAAGCCGACATTATTCAGCTCGGTGTTTCACTTTATACACATACTACTAAGCTAATTGCTCTCTTTCAATAATAACATCGTCCATCCTTAACATATTTCTTGAACTTGATTCACATAACTACCGCTCCTGCGGTGTCACAATATCGAGAGGTATCCCCACTCTTAATGCAGTGGTTCGTTTACCACTCTATTCACCTATACAACATGAACTTCTATCATCAATCGAATTTATATAACATATCTTGCTTATGGCTTATAAGCCTTATTTGCCTCGAGCTGGGCTCATTGTAGGCTGTCCACACACATGTACTCCTCTGTACAACATTATATGGTTTGGATATCATACTGAGCTCCATGACAAGGTCGTTGCATTCCGTTTCCTTTCATGGGATGCTCCTTAGGATTGTCAGTCCGTCTCCTGACAACTTATGTCTAAACTGGGTGTTAGTTTCAACCCTTATGTTTCTGTCATGCATTTCGTGCAACACTTGTTGATGCGAACACCCTTCAAGGATTGCTCCTGGGTGTTGCTAAGTTATGCTTTTACATTTAGTTCACACTTATTGATATATTGAGTTAGCCACGCCGTTCGCGTACTTAATTGGCTTATTATCTTCTTCTGTGAAGATCAACATTTCATAGTAGTGTAAGTACTCATTCTGGGAGTTTTCATCCCGTTCATTGCACATTAATGTGTCCACATTAGTCATCTACTTGCCATGTACAGGCTAGGTCACCGTTCCAGCTAACATGTTTTATCCCTAAGGATCCTTAAGACTATGTGATGTCTTTACATAACAGTTTGTGCCCTTCGCACTTCCTAACTCTTAAACATTTCCTTGAGAGGAATTCACTAATCCTTTTAGTCTCGTTAACTTAACTGAGTTCCTTAGCTTCAACCATTCATGGTAATCCTTAGCTCTTGTTTGTTTTATACTGCTGACCGTAGTACGGAGTCGACTACTTCCCGTGTTTCGGACTCTACTCGTATACATATGTGGGGTACCATACTGATACATTGCTACCTACCCAACTAACCCATAAGTAGGTCTGTCAGGCCCACAAGCTCCTATCGGAGTGCGGTCGTCCCACAATTCAGTTGGTACACTCGTAGTGTCCGTCACACGCCTAGGTGAAGTATTCTGTTGTCAACTCCCTTATATTGTCCCGTGACAATATTCATTCCATGCTTCCCGAACTTAATCGAGGGAAAGTTTATCCATTGTTGTATCCTTGTGAACTGTCCTTGGTTTTACTGGTTTGGTTTAAAAGAAGGTTGGAAAGAAGTGTTGGTTTGAAAGAGAATTTGGTTTTGAAAAGAAAAGGGTTTGAATAAATCTGGGTTGAAAGAAAAATTCTCATGGTTCCACAACATCTTCTTACCTTAACCAAGTCTAGCTTCTTGCTGACTGGTGTACTTACAATTACAAAGGTCAGGCTGTTAAGCCCTTCCATGGTTATAATGTTCACACTTAACTTCGTGGTACTTACCAAGTACTTCATAGTGGTTATAAATTTTCCGAACAGCCCTGTTATAGCAGCACTTGCTATGGCAAGTGCGCCATGCTAACTGGCTATCGGTTTAACACATACCAGTTGTGGTATTGTCTTTACCCATACTGTCATCAGTGGCCTTGTTGGCCCTCACTGATCTTACTGCCTTGATAATAACTCTTCTAGGTGACTTCTCACTGTCTTCACATGACGATCATCAACTAGGGTGTTTCCCATTCTGGGAGACCCCTTTGTCTTAGTATTGTATTCTCTTGTAGCCCGTTCCACGTATTTGTCGCGGTTACTGAGACTTGTCTCTTGTTTGGGCACTACGTTGTAGTTCCTTTGTCGGTTGGTATACCGTTGGTGTATTGTTTATCAATTGTGGTCCCGTAGACACTTGTCTCGGTTTTATTAATCCACTTCTTGCCTGTTGCACGGTTGGTGCGTTGCAAACTGGTTATTCTCGACTGCTTAGCATGTCGACCCAAGTTGCCGGAAATTCTATTCCTCTATACACAAGATCCTTCATTCTTTGCTATGGAATGCGGTTAACATTGTTTAGATGGAAACCGTCTCCGGGATTCCCAATTTCCGGGATCTACCGTATGACAGGTTCTCCATACCCTTAGAGGTTTTCAATAACAGCCAGATCGGTATTTCCGAGTATGAGAGGACTTTCATCTCTCTGGCGTTGTTCCCCAAGTTATAAAACAGGGACTGTGGAGGGTGGGATGGAGATTGTAGGTTTCCAGTACACTGGTAGTTCCTATCTAGCGTATCTCTCACGCTATCACTCAACCCTTAACCCAAAGTACAAAAATCCTAACTCGGTACTTCCTAAGCTCGGTAATTCAGTCATCAGAGCGATACTTCGCTCTGATACCACTTTTTGTAACACCCCATCCAACAATAACACACTTACAATAATCTGCAGCGGAAACAACCTCATCACATTACTTATCTCGTTGGTGTTACACGCCGTTAGCCACCCACGTGGCTAACAAGGCTAATACATACACATTGTACCGGTCTGATGGGCTAAATTCCCGAGCGACTACACCTTACTATCCCTTTCCATTAACACAACAACAACATACACCTTCCAACTATACCGAGTATTTATACTAATGCCGATAACAATTTCGGTCTTACTACACCTACTGTATATACAACATAAACGATTACCCATGTACAATGTCTACCCCGTCTTACTCTCGACGGCTTCCAGCTCTCTGTACCTGAAATAGGAAAAGAAGAGAAAGGGTGGCCCCCAAGGGGCTCAGCACCTTTGCTGGTATGGTAATCCCGCAGCCCACATGCTACCGGGCCACGCACAACTAATTGTCGTCTTAGCATGCGGTTGATTATATTTAAATCATGCATGTAACAGTAACACACAACACTTTACATTTCGCCTCAATGGGCTCAACAATCGGATAATACATCCTACTTAATAAGTCACTCATGGTATTCATCATCCCTAGAGTGTTCCTCCTCTAATGGAGCTACTTCCTTAATAGACGACACATACCCTTAAATCGGGTTATCCTTAAACGCCTCTTATCACAAACTGGGAATCATATCCATGATCCACACACTCCACATTATACAACCTACAACATACACTACATACAACACTTAACAACACTTTGCACGTTTCCACGTGCACAACATAATACCGCAATAGATATTGCATCACAACAAAATACATAACATAACGGGAGTGGTTCTCTTAGGAACCGACCCAAACATTGTTTATACACTGGTGAGCCTAGAGAATGTTGCCAGTCTCATGATAAGCTCGTTATACAATAACAACAACACTCATTACCGTCCTAATAGTTGGACGAGTAACTTAAGTTAAGCGGTTCGGGTTTGGAGGCCCGAACACACCACACAAACACATGTTCCCCCTAAACCGATCATAAGTCAGAATAGCTAAGCTTTGGAGTAAGCTAATGGGAGATCATAACCCGTGAGGGAAACAACCATAACAAAGAGAAGGGTAAGGCTAGGAAGGATACCCTCTCCCAAACAACGCGCGACCGGCCAACCGGATTCCTCACCACTGTTAGTACATACTTACTTTAGATATTAGTTAGAACCCCACTATGGAGTCTATCATGACTCACACCATACAGTATTACAACTGGGTTAAACACACAGGGAGATCCCTACATTCACACACATATCACACAATTAACCACGCATAGCCGTGGTTAGTACGTCCCATGGTTCGGGTCGTTTACTCCGAATACCGAACTCTCATGTGATCCTAGACTCAGTTAACTAAGGTTAACACTTCCGAGGTTAAATGGTATCGGAGTTGAACACGCCACATAAATGAATTACTGTAAACTCATTACATGTTTAATCTTACAACGTGGCAAACATACAGAAAAACACATTGGCATACAAGCCGGTGTAATCCGGTAGGACACAGGTTGCAAGAAAACCATACCTGTCACCGGAGTCCACTTGATCACGCCCACTTATGTTCGTCGAGCAATTCTCGAACAACTGATAACATTACATGTACTTTTATTAACATCGGGGTAGCATGATTATTTAATGTCTAATGCTTAACTTTCCCCGTTAACTTGGTTAAATAACTTTACATTTTAACTTGTTTTACTTTCACCTTTTGATACTACTTTTCACCCACTTAATTACCATTAAAACTCACCCATCATGTCCTTAACAACCTTATAACATCATTACCTATCAATCCCCATCATTACACACCATTTCTATACCTTAAAACAACAATTTTGGTCCATACAGTGGCCTGTCCGAACTTGTGTCCGGACTTCCCAAGTTCGGACACAAGCCGCGACCCAATACTGAAAACCATACACACGTCCGAACTTGTGTCCGGACTTCCCAAGTTCGGACACAGTTCGAGAGTAAATCCCATATAGAAACAGTCACGTCCGAACTTGTGTCCGGACTTCCCAAGTTCGGACACAGTTCGAGAATGAGAAAATCCTTTACCCAACAGAGCCTGTCCGAACTTCCATGTCCGGACGGAAGTTCGGACACGGCAAAACATTCAATTTCCAAGTCTTTAAACACTTAACCAATTTCACCAAACTTCTCCTAAAGCCTCATAATGTTTCCTAACATCATTTGGCACATCAAACACACCTTTAGCCATGTGCTAAACTCTTTAAATCACTCACCAAAACCATCTTATCATTCACAAATTTCTTACAAAATTCCTAGCACTTAGGATGTTTTCTCCTTAAGATTTCTAAGTGGTAGTTCACCAATAATGACCACTACACCAAGGTGTTTCCTCTACACCTTAACATCATCTCTCAACTCCTTTTCTTACTACTAACTCTCCTTTTTACAACTCCTTGAATTCTTTTCTCAAAACCTTACTTAAACATCATTCTCCTTATTCATCACACAACATCACCCAAACCTTAAACAACTTCTTCAAGACTTTTCAATACACTCTCAAAACACAACTTGAATTCCTAGAACTTCCTAGATAACACCTAAATCCTTGCATCACTCTAAATCACCTTAACACATGTTTTCTCTCAAGTAAACATTTATTCACCTTTAACACTTCCTAGTTCACCAAGACCATTTAAAACACTTAGAACTTCTCACACATTTTCCCAAATTTGGCCATAGCTTCTCTTGTATATACTCACATCCAAACACTTAGGTTTTTACCTTATTTCATTCAAAACACCTAAAATCCATCAAACACATTTTTATACACAAACTTCACACATTGAGCACTACATCACAATATAGTGCATAACTTAAATTGCTTGGCACTTAGGCCCTTAAATAACATGGCTCTTAGGCCCTTAAATTGCATAAACCTTAAACACTGAATTTCCCACATAAGTAATGCCTTTGACCTGCAAATACACCCAACAATACATATGCCCTTAATAAACTCCTTGAGAGCATTTTACTAGCTCATTCACCATTGGCTCCTTAGGTATTTATTAAGCAAATCAAGCTCATTTTCCTAAGGCATTTAAACTACATTGAGATAGCTTGTTTACCTCTTTTCCTCACAAACTTCTTTCTTGTTTCCTTGTAAAACCGGTGGGGTGTTTGGTTGTTTGTCAACTTCTAAACAATGTACAAATAATAGAATGAGTATTCAAGCATTATGCTTCATCTCATTGTAAACCCTAGTTACACATATTGTTCTAACACATTAAGGTAATTGTTTTACCTTGGAATTGGAAGAGGACTTGAACAAGTATCAAGAGAGGACTCCTCCTAGCCCTTGGAAGATTCAAATGAAGCTAAACAAGCAAGATAAATACACCATGGTGAGGTGAATTTTCGGACAACACAAAACATGAAGGAAACATCATTTTTCTTTGAGTTTCCTTACCTTGAAGCAAAGGAGAACAATAGTATGTGAAAAGGTGAGCTCAAGCTCCATCAATGGTGAATCTCCTTGGCACCGAAATGAGGCTTTTGAAGATTTGAAAAGATAGAAGTGTAGAGCTTGCTCCAACTAGAAGAATGGTGGTCTTGAAATTAAATTTGGATAAGTGAGCTAGATTTTACAAGAGTTCAAAGGTGGACTTCCATGGTGGTGGTGCTATATTACCGAGAGAGAACAAGAAGAAGAGAGGAAGAAGAAGTTGGGACCGTGTGAAATGGAGGAAGGAAAAGAGAGAATGAGATAAGATTGCTTTAAGAAGATATTTGTAACTTATAAAGCAAATAGTACTTTACTTTAAGCTTAACTTCACTTATTTGATTTCTTTTACATGTTGGTGACTCACACCATGAAAAACCGGCCCCCATATGCCTAGGAGGGTATAATAGTCTTTGTTGACCAATTTAATTACTTATAACATTATATGTTACAAACTAGCTTATAAAAGTTACTATTCACAAACTAAGGCACATAGAAGTGAAATTTTTGATTTCCCATTAATATAGCCACCCAAATGTGATACTATATAGTACACATGTTTTAAAGAGTAATGATGGCATTTAGCCATTCAAAACTCATTTACAAGACAATTTTTCAAAACGTGCTTTAAGACTCCTTAAAGCACATTTTGTGTTTTAACTTGTTTTCAAGCTTGGTTTTCTTTGGTAATTGATTTAATATGTTCATTAACATATTTATAAGGTATAGGTATGACCATTAGGTCTTATACAAATTTATTCCAAGCTTAGAGCACATTTTGCTCTTATTGACTTTAAGGTATTTCCTTGTGTTTTATTTGGTTTAACTGTCCACCAAGTTTCCTAAGGACTTATTTAGCCCTATCAAATCATAATTAAATGTTATCAAGTCTTGGTAGGCTCTTTGGGTCCTAACCAAGTTCACTCATAGCTTAGAGCATGTTTTTGCTCAAACTGTGTCTTAATGCTTTATTGCATTTATATGGTTAAATTGTTCACTGATGTTACTAAGGCACTTTTAGCCTTTATATAACATAGTTTGATATTTAAACCACATATCAAGGTTTGGGGTATTTCAATCTACCCCCCTTAAAAGAACTTCGTCCTCGAAGTTCACACTTTCCACACATCATTAAATCAGAATACGGGGATTACTTGTAAATAAACTTCCATAACCAAACACACTTTACATCACAACCTCGGACTTAATGGTCCGGGCAACACATTCACATCCACACATAACATAACATATCCACATGATAACCTCGGACTCTATGGTCCGGGTATCTTAACAACACTTACACATACATAACAACCCCTTGGACTCACTGGTCTCGGGTAACATCACAACATTTGGACACATAGGTCCCTATAACATAACAGTCTTAGACACATAGGTCTATGTAACCACACACATTTAGACTCATAGGCCTTGATAGTATACACTTTAGGAAATCCAAGTCAAAACAACATTCATTACACATACCACACAACATGTCAGAGCATGTATAGCAATCAAAAATATCCTTGATATACACTATGATCCCGCAGAACCCGGTCGCGATGGACACCTTCCGTCCCCGTGCCTTTGGGAGATTAAACAATCACTTAATTTAAAATTTCCTTGTGGTTAAGTAAGAAGACTTTAATTATGTAAAGTATCCATCAACGTTTTATAAATACCAATTTAAAATCCTTTTGAAAACACACACAACTCCAAGTCCAACTTACGCTCTTTGCTTCTTTTTTTAGCGTGGTTATTTGTGACCACTTATAGGGAGCTTCAAGAATCATCCAACCCTGATGTGATCAGCATCAGTGTAGAACTATCCTTCCACTCCAATTTGTGTTCGGCTTCCCTTGATCACATGCAAATCAAGTTCCACCTCCCACTTCATTTTCAAGCATCATTAAATCACTCATTTCCAATTTTCTATCTTTTAAATCATTCTAATCATGATCATAACATCTCCAAAGGATAGAACTCCGTCTATCAGTTACCTCCACTCACTTTAATCCTGTTGCCTAGGGAATCTTATTCTCACTAGGTTCTATGTCGGTATCATGCCCTTTCTTGAATCACTATATAGTATGTATATACACATATATTTTATCAAAATACAACACACAACTTCACATTTATACACTGTCGGGGCTTTTGTTCCCCCGGGAGCTTCTCTACTCCCCACACTTGTACTATCACACACAACTGTTAACAAATACACGCACTTATCACAATGGTATTCGCATCTTCTGTGCGCAATTACCACAATTAAACCATGAATGAATGTGTATGTTTACGTAACACACACACCAATCATCAAAACAATAATATAATTTTGTGCTATGCACAATATAAATCACATACGATACGTACACTTGTACGGTAATATACACTAAGTGGTTTTGCGCTCTACCCCCCTTAAAAGGGATTACGCCCACGTAATCAATCACTAAACATTGGCTTAAAATGTTCTGCCGTCGTGAAGTGTTTTAACTTCCACGCGGTCTATTACACAATGGATTCTGATTAGAGGATCTTAACCATATTGGCGGTTTAGTTCCTAAACCAAGAATTCTCATTGGAGTTTGTTTAAACTCTTAGTTGGTTTCGATTCTGGCCTGTTAGGCTTCTAGGCGTTAATAATTAGCCATCCACTCATGTTCACCATGTACATTCAACACTTGAATCACTGGCTCACTAGTTTCTGCTGCGAAACTCTAGTAACTGTAGAGCTTAATTGCCCCATTTGTTATTCTTACTGTATTACACATCCCCAATTGTGACCTTCATCTTGGTAACAATGGTTTCTCAACCGACGCGTGGTATCTCTTACCGTTAGCGAATTCGGTGAGTTATAAACTTTCTATCCACTTCCATAACAATTTACTGTGTATACAGCTATGTATTTCACAATGATTGACTTGTTCCCTTCCGACTTACTGTCGGTTGAGATTGAGCTACTACCTAGTGTGTAGTGCTCTCTCAGCTATTTACAACATTTGGGGTATATTCCATACCGATATTTGGCGTTAGTGCTACTGTAGTCACTTACTGTTAATCATGCTCCACATTTGGTTTTGTACAAGTACTTTTTTATTGGTGCGGCCTTGCATTTCCTATGCATCGGCCATTATAACATTATTGCTCCACAATTAACATGTTTCCAATTCCTAGCTATCCCACTCGATCATTACTGCGCAAGTGCAATACCAAAACACTCAGTCATACAGAGTGCAGAGGCGTAAACTCTTGACAGTAAATCCCTTATGATTCGCCATGGAATTCACACTGAGTTCCTCATCACATAGTACCGACCATTGGCTTATTGCCCAGTCTGTGTAACATCACTTACCTTGCATCTCCACTGAGTTTAACTCATAACTGGTCTTATCTGCCACATTTACTCATAACATTATACAACGGTCGCTTGCTGCGCACCGTGCTCTTACTCCTTGATAACATAACTTACATGGTATTTACTGTCACACTAACTTCCACACATATACTTACATCATTCGATTATGGTTCATCACTCATTTGGATGACTACTGAATGCTCCTTGAGCATCGATCATTCGAGTCACAAGCCGGCATTATTCAGCCAGGTGCTTCACTTTATACACATACTACTAAGCTAATTGCTCTCTTTCAATAATAACATCGTCCATCCTTAACATATTTCTTGAACTTGATTCACATAACTACCGCTCCTGCGGTCTCACAATATCGAGAGGTATCCCCACTCTTAATGCAGTGGTTCGTTTACCACTCTATTCACTTATACAACATAACTTCTACCATCAATCGAATTTATATAACATATCTTGCTTATGGCTTATAAGCCTTATTTGCCTTGAGCTGGGCTCATTGTAGGCTGTCCACACACATGTACTTCTCTGTACAATTTACATGGTTTGGATATTATATTGGGCTCCATGACAAGTCGTTGCATCACGTTTCCTTTCATGGGATGCCCTTTAGGATTGTCAGTCCGTCTCCTGACAACTTATGTCTAAACTGGGTGTTAGTTTCAACCCTTGTGTTTCTGTCATGCATTTCGTGCAACACTTGTTGATGCGAACACCCTTCAAGGATTGCTCCTGGGTGTTGCTAAGTTATGCTTTTACATTTAGTTCACACTTATTGATATATTGAGTTAGCCACGCCGTTCGCGTACTTAATTGGCTTATTATCTTCTTCTGTGAAGATCAACATTTCATAGTAGTGTAAGTACTCATTCTGGGAGTTTTCATCCCGTTCATTGCACATTAATGTGTCCACATTAGTCATCTACTTGCCATGTACAGGCTAGGTCACCGTTCTAGCTATCATGTTTATCCTTGAGGATCCTTAAGACGTATAAGATGTCTTTACATATTGCAGTTAGTGCACTTCGCACTCCTGACTCTTAAACATTTCCTTGAAGGAATTCACTAATCCTTTGGTCTCGTTAACTTAACTGAGTTCCTTAGCTTCAACTATTCCTTGTAATCCTTAGCTCTTGTTTGATTTATACTGCTGACCGTAGACGGAGTCGACTACTTCCCGTGTTTCGGACTCCACTCGTATACATATGTGGGGTACCATACTGATACATTGCTACCTACCCAACTAACCCATAAGTAGGTCTGTCAGGCCCACAAGCTCCTATAGGAGTGCGGTCATCCCACAATTCAGTTGGTACACTCGTAGTGTCCGTCACACGCCTAGGTGAAGTCTGTTGTCAATCCCTTATATTGTCCCGTGACAATATTCATTCCATGCTTCCCGAACTTAATCGAGGGAAAGTGTATCCATTGTTGTATCCTTGTGAACTGTCCTTGGTCTTACTAGTTTGGTTTAAAAGAAGGTTGGGAAGAAGTGTTGGTTTGAAAGAAAATTTGGTTTTGAAAAGAAAAGGGTTTGTATAAATCCGGGTTGAAAGAAAAATTTTCATGGTTTCACAACATCTTCTTACCTTAACCAAGTCTAGCTTCTTGCTGACTGGTGCACTTACAATTACAGAGGTTAGGCTATTAAGCCCTTCCATGGTTATAATGTTCACACTTAACTTCGTGGTACTTACCAAGTACTTCATAGTGGTTATAAATTTTCCGAACAGCCCTGTTATAGCAGCACTTGCTATGGCAAGTGCGCCATGCTAACTGGCTATCGGTTTAACACATACCAGTTGTGGTATTGTTTTTACCCATACTGTCATCAGTGGCCTTGTTGGCCCTCACTGATCTTACTGCCTTGATAATAACTCTTCTAGGTGACTTCTCACTGTCTTCACATGACGATCATCAACTAGGGTGTTTCCCATTCTGGGAGACCCCTTTGTCTTAGTATTGTATTCTCTTTGTAGCCCGTTCCACGTATTTGTCGCGGTTACTGAGACTTGTCTCTTGTTTGGGCACTACGTTGTAGTTCCTTTGTCGGTTGGTATACCGTTGGTGTATTGTTTATCAATTGTGGTCCCGTAGACACTTGTCTCGGTTTTTATTAATCCACTTCTTGCCTGTTGCACGGTTGGTGCGTTGCAAACTGGTTATTCTCGACTGCTTAGCATGTCGACCCAGGTTGCCGGAAATTCTATTCCTCTATACACAAGATCCTTCATTCTTTGCTATGGAATGCGGTTAACATTGTTTAGATGGAAACCGTCTCCGGGATTCCCAATTTCCGGGATCTACCGTATGACAGGTTCTCCATACCCTTAGAGGTTTTCAATAACAGCCAGATCGGTATTTCCGAGTATGAGAGGACTTTCATCTCTCTGGCGTTGTTCCCCAAGTTATAAAACAGGGACTGTGGAGGGTGGGATGGAGATTGTAGGTTTCCAGTACACACTGGTAGTTCCTATCTAGCGTATCTCTCACGCTATCACTCAACCCTTAACCCAAAGTACAAAAATCCTAACTCGGTACTTCCTAAGCTCGGTAATTCAGTCATCAGAGCGATACTTCGCTCTGATACCACTTTTTGTAACACCCCATCCAACAATAACACACTTACAATAATCTGCAGCGGAAAACAACCTCATCACATTACTTATCTCGTTGGTGTTACACGCCGTTAGCCACCCACGTGGCTAACAAGGCTAATACATACACATTGTACCGGTCTGATGGGCTAAATTCCCGAGCGACTACACCTTACTATCCCTTTCCATTAACACCACAACAACATACACCTTCCAACTATACCGAGTATTTATAACTAAGGCCGATAACAATTTCGGTCTTACTACACCTACTGTATATATACAACATAAACGATTACCCATGTACAATGTCTACCCCGTCTTACTCTCGGACGGCTTCCAGCTCTCTGTACCTGAAATAGGAAAAGAAGAGAAAGGGGTGGCCCCCAAGGGGCTCAGCACCTTTGCTGGTATGGTAATCCCGCAGCCCACATGCTACCGGGCCACGCACAACTACTTGTCGTCTTAGCATGCGGTTGATTATATTTAAATCATGCATGTAACAGTAAACACACAACACTTAACATTTCGCCTCAATGGGCTCAACAATCGGATAATACATCCTACTTAATAAGTCACTCATGGTATTCATCATCCCTAGAGTGTTCCTCCTCTAATGGAGCTACTTCCTTAATAGACGACACATACCCTTAAATCGGGTTATCCTTAAACGCCTCTTATCACAAACTGGGAATCATATCCATGATCCACACACTCCACATTATACAACCTACAACATACACTACATACAACACTTAACAACACTTTGCACGTTTCCACGTGCACAACATAATACCGCAATAGATATTGCATCACAACAAAATACATAACATAACGGGAGTGGTTCTCTTAGGAACCGACCCAAACATTGTTTATACACTGGTGAGCCTAGAGAATGTTGCCAGTCTCATGATAAGCTCGTTATACAATAACAACAACACTCATTACCATCCTAATAGTTGGACGAGTAACTTAAGTTAAGGCGGTTCGGGTTTGGAGGCCCGAACACACCACACAAACACATGTTCCCCCTAAACCGATCATAAGTCAGAATAGCTAAGCTTTGGAGTAAGCTAATGGGAGATCATAACCCGTGAGGGAAACAACCATAACAAAGAGAAGGGTAAGGCTAGGAAGGATACCCTCTCCCAAACAACGCGCGACCGGCCCAACCGGATTCCTCACCACTGTTAGTACATACTTACTTTAGATATTAGTTAGAACCCCACTATGGAGTCTATCATGACTACACATCATACAGTATTACAACTGGGTTAAACACACAAGGGAGATCCCTACATTCACATACACATATCACACAATTAACGCACGCATAGCCGTGGTTAGTACTTCCCATGGTTCGGGTCGTTTACTCCGAATACCGAACTCTCATGTGATCCTAAACTCAGTTAACTAAGGTTAACACTTCCGAGGTTAAATGGTATCGGAGTTGAACACGCCACATAAATGAATTACTGTAAACTCATTACATGTTTTATCTTACAACGTGGCAAACATACGGAAAAAAAAAACACATTGGCATACAAGCCGGTGTAATCCGGTAGGACACAGGTTGCAAGAAAACCATACCTGTCACCGGAGTCCACTTGATCACGCCCACTTATGTTCGTCGAGCAATTCTCGAACAACTGATAACATTACATGTACTTTTATTAACATCGGGGTAGCATGATTATTTAATGTCTAATGCTTAACTTTCCCCGTTAACTTGGTTAAATAACTTTACATTTTAACTTGTTTTACTTTCACCTTTTGATACTACTTTTCACCCACTTAATTACCATTAAAACTCACCCATCATGTCCTTAACAACCTTATAACATCATTACCTATCAATCCCCATCATTACACACCATTTCTATACCTTAAAACAACAATTTTGGTCCATACAGTGGCCTGTCCGAACTTGTGTCCGGACTTCCCAAGTTCGGACACAAGCCGCGACCCAATACTGAAAACCATACACACGTCCGAACTTGTGTCCGGACTTCCCAAGTTCGGACACAGTTCGAGAGTAAATCCCATATAGAAACAGTCACGTCCGAACTTGTGTCCGGACTTCCCAAGTTCGGACACAGTTCGAGAATGAGAAATTCCTTTACCCAACAGAGCCTGTCCGAACTTCCATGTCCGGACGGAAGTTCGGACACGGCAAAACATTCAATTTCCAAGTCTTTAAACACTTAACCAATTTCACCAAACTTCTCCTAAAGCCTCATAATGTTTCCTAACATCATTTGGCACATCAAACACACCTTTAGCCATGTGCTAAACTCTTTAAATCACTCACCAAAACCATCTTATCATTCACAAATTTCTTACAAATTCCTAGCACTTAGGATGTTTTCTCCTTAAGATTTCTAAGTGGTAGTTCACCAATAATGACCACTACACCAAGGTGTTTCCTCTACACCTTAACATCATCTCTCAACTCCTTTTCTCACTAACTAAATCTCCTTTTTACAACTCCTTGAATTCTTTTCTCAAAACCTTACTTAAACATCATTCTCCTTATTCATCAACATCACCCAAACCTTAAACAACTTCTTCAAGACTTTTCAATACACTCTCAAAACACAACTTGAATTCCTAGAACTTCCTAGATAACACCTAAATCCTTGCATCACTCTAAATCACCTTAACACATGTTTTCTTCTCAAGTAAACATTTATTCACCTTTAACACTTCCTAGTTCACCAAGACCATTTAAAACACTTAGAACTTCTCACACATTTTCCCAAATTTGGCCATAGCTTCTCTTGTATATACTCACATCCAAACACTTAGGTTTTTACCTTATTTCATTCAAAACACCTAAAATCCATCAAACACATTTTTATACACAAACTTCACACATTGAGCACTACATCACAATATAGTGCATAACTTAAATTGCTTGGCACTTAGGCCCTTAAATAACATGGCTCTTAGGCCCTTAAATTGCATAAACCTTAAACACTGAATTTCCCACATAAGTAATGCCTTTGACCTGCAAATACACCCAACAATACATATGCCCTTAATAAACTCCTTGAGAGCATTTTACTAGCTCATTCACCATTGGCTCCTTAGGTATTTTATTAAGCAAATCAAGCTCATTTTCCTAAGGCATTTAAACTACATTGAGATAGCTTGTTTACCTCCTTTTTCCTCACAAACTTCTTTCTTGTTTCCTTGTAAAACCGGTGGGGTGTTTGGTTGTTTGTCAACTTCTAAACAATGTACAAATAATAGAATGAGTATTCAAGCATTATGCTTCATCTCATTGTAAACCCTAGTTACACATATTGTTCTAACACATTAAGGTAATTGTTTTACCTTGGAATTGGAAGAGGACTTGAACAAGTATCAAGAGAGGACTCCTCCTAGCCCTTGGAAGATTCAAATGAAGCTAAAACAAGCAAGATAAATACACCATGGTGAGGTGAATTTTCGGACAACACAAAACATGAAGGAAACATCATTTTTCTTTGAGTTTCCTTACCTTGAAGCAAAGGAGAACAATAGTATGTGAAAAGGTGAGCTCAAGCTCCATCAATGGTGAATCTCCTTGGCACCGAAATGAGGCTTTTGAAGATTTGAAAAGATAGAAGTGTAGAGCTTGCTCCAACTAGAAGAATGGTGGTCTTGAAATTAAATTTGGATAAGTGAGCTAGATTTTACAAGAGTTCAAAGGTGGACTTCCATGGTGGTGGTGCTATATTACCGAGAGAGAACAAGAAGAAGAGAGGAAGAAGAAGTTGGGACCGTGTGAAATGGAGGAAGGAAAAGAGAGAATGAGATAGGATTACTTTAAGAAGATATTTGTAACTTATAAAGCAAATAGTACTTTACTTTAAGCTTAACTTCACTTATTTGATTTCTTTTACATGTTGGTGACTCACACCATGAAAAACCGGCCCCCCCATATGCCTAGGAGGGTATAATAGTCTTTGTTGACCAATTTAATTACTTATAACATTATATGTTACAAACTAGCTTATAAAAGTTACTATTCACAAACTAAGGCACATAGAAGTGAAATTTTTGATTTCCCATTAATATAGCCACCCAAATGTGATACTATATAGTACACATGTTAATTAAAGAGTAATGATGGGCATTTAGCCATTCAAAACTCATTTACAAGACAATTTTTCAAAAACGTGCTTTAAGACTCCTTAAAGCACATTTTGTGTTTTAACTTGTTTTCAAGCTTGGTTTTCTTTGGTAATTGATTTAATATGTTCATTAACATATTTATAAGGTATAGGTATGACCATTAGGTCTTATACAAATTTATTCCAAGCTTAGAGCACATTTTGCTCTTATTGACTTTAAGGTATTTCCTTGTGTTTTATTTGGTTTAACTGTCCACCAAAGTTTCCTAAGGACTTATTTAGCCCTATCAAATCATAATTAAATGTTATCAAGTCTTGGTAGGCTCTTTGGGTCCTAACCAAGTTCACTCATAGCTTAGAGCATGTTTTTGCTCAAACTGTGTCTTAATGCTTTATTGCATTTATTATGGTCTAAATTGTTCACTGATGTTACTAAGGCACTTTTAGCCTTTATATAACATAGTTTGATATTTAAACCACATATCAAGGTTTGGGGTATTTCACAATGGTAACTCTTTAAGCTTAATTTCATAATCATAATTTAATACTACTCTTATAATACTCTATTAACAGTATCATGTATAGATTTAGTTTAACTTAGTAATTCTATTTTTCATAAGGTATTTTATTCCTCTTGTTTATTCTTTCGTTATCTATATATTAAGATTTATTTAAGACATTCTTTACATAACTTTACTATATTTAATTACTCCTTCTAACGTATATACATATCTTCATCCAATATGTGGTTTACAATATAAAGTATTTCCCTTTGTTAGAATTCAGTATATTACTTCTATAGTATAAAGTTAACATAAAAGTAGGTTAATTAAATTCCTTGATCTAACCTAAGAATATTTTATTTCTTTTATTTCTTTACTTCGCTTAAAAGATTATACTCAAAATATTTATTAACATTCTGTATTAAATGTTAGTTTGGTCTTCTTATGTTATTCCCAACCTATAAAGTTCATTAATCAACTATACTTTAATTTTTGGTTACATTAAAAACCATATATTATAAGATAACTTATGAGAAACCTTAACAATACAATTTTTAAACCTATTTCCCCTTGTCCAAAAATTCCCAAGTTAAGTATATAGTAGCTATAACATTTTAGACATATTATAAAATTTTTATTTCATAAAAATATCTTTTAAAATTATCCAAATAATTCCATAATACTCATAACTTGCAAAAATTATAACTTACGTTTAAAAACTCAAAACCCATATTAATTTACATCAAAATAAACTAGATTTTATAAGGAATCTATGGTTAAAATTTCGTCTCAAAATACATTTGGGAAGACCATTAAATAAATTCAACAAGTTAGGGTTAAATTCTGGAATTATTATAACTTAATACTACTAAATCTTCCCACGTTTTAATCTCGGCCGTCCGTTCCTTCTAACTACGATCGGACGGCCCAGATGCGCCCAGTTCTTCAGAAATCCCCAAATCGAATCCGAGTACTAATCCTTCGATATCTCTCAATCTACAGATCGAAACTCGATGATTCTTGTTTCATTGGATTCGAAATTGAATTACGGTTCTTATGGTACCAATATTAGGATCTATGGTGCACGATTCAGAGAAATCGATTCTGGGTTCGTCAAGTTAGGGTTCTTATCGTTTTCGATTTGAATTTCCACAAATTCTCTCAATGTGTTGCGTAATTGGTTAAATTGAGAGAGGGGAATGAACGGGAATGCAAAAACGAACATCATAGATGGTGGAATTTGGTCGAAATCATACCGGAGATGCGCCGGCAAGGCAAATCGAACTCAATTTCTGGAAAAGTCATTATTTTATGTGCAGTTCGGGTAGCCTACTTCACGGATCAACTCGTGCTAATTGAGATGGATTCAATCCACAAAACCTACGTCATTTTAAAGTGGACATGTAACTCTAAACATTGGTGGAAGAATCATGGAAAACGAATAACTAGGGAGAAAGTTACAGATCCACAAATATCTGAGTTTACCATGTCGTTTCTGGAAAAATTATGGGCAGAAATACCACCGTGATCGAGTAGGCAACTTTAGACAGCTTTATCTCCCAAACCAGTGCGAATCAGCCTTGGTCATTAACATGAAAGTTGTAGAGGGATTAGAGATCTTCAAAACGGGCTGAAGAACACGAGATTTGGCTGAGAAACGAAGAAGTTATGGCAAGACGAAGTTTACCTGATTTCAAGAAAAACTGGAATTCTGGGTTACGAATTCGCACGGAGGCAACTTTCGATCGATTTATCCGTCGATGTAGAAGGAGTTAGGTTATGTATGAGTTATGGTTGGAAAGAGCATTTGTAGGAGAAGAGAATGCAAAAGACGGCATATGAAATGGTGGAGTAGGGACTGAGATATAAGCGTTTGAAGATCGACCCTTGAGATGCAAAAACGGTCGAACACTTGGGACTTTTCTGTAGTAGTGTCTGGCTGACTGACACGTCAGCACTCTTAAAATTTTGGCTCTAAACTTCAATTCATCATAACTTTGGCTAGGATGATCCGTTTTTAACGTTCTTTTTATCAATCTTCTTGGTTTTCCATAAGCTTTTTATTGATATAGATTTCAAGGGATGGTTTGACCATTCTTAAAAAGTCAACCCTAGCAAGGCTTTAGAAGCTTTAAGATTTCTATGATTTTATTTTGACTTTTAAGACTCAAATCAATGTTCCAAATATTTCTAAAATCTTTATAATATAATTGGAGTGTCTTGAAAATTTTCCAAGATTTATTGACTTATAAATCATATTATTAAATTCATAATACTATGTAATAATATATAGTAATCTAATATTTAATAATATTTTTTATGATTAAATAGAAGAAATTCCCTAATTTATATTTCATAATTCCATACAATAATTTAATATTTAATAGTACTATTTATGGGTTAATAAAAGAAATCCCCTAAATTAATTTAAATTAATTTAGGGGTATTTCACTCGAAGTTTAAAATGAACTAATAGGTACTCACACCCACCTCTTCGTGTATGCTGGCAACATCTCTCCTCACCCTACTAACAAAACAACAGGGCATAATCTGGATGAGTGACGAAGAAAGATTATGCACTACCCCTCCCCCCCCCCCCCCCTAAAAGAAATCTTCGTCCCGAATTTAAGATTATCTACCAACTACTCATACCCCTTTAGGTGTGCGGGTAAACTAAACATCAAGTTGTATTATAAGCTCTATAATGTATGTCACCAATCAAAGCACTCAAGGGTGTTCATCCAATAACAATTCCAAACCACAATTTCCATTTCATCATTCCCCATTCTTAAATAAGCATCCATTCCACTCAAGATCAACCATAAACCCAACCAAAATGTATCATAATTAGCATCCAGTTGATGCAAGAGGTAAATGACATGAACTACCACTCAGATAACATTATCCAACAAGGTTGTTCAAAAACCAATCACAACAATACGCATGGACCGTACTAGACTTCCAAACATATAGTTTTTGTTTCCTTTAATTACTTGATGTTTACTTCAAACACCACATTCGAAGGATTCAACACCAAATTATCAGGCTTTGTTGTAAATTTTATTGCACTGTTGATTTTATCTATAATTGTTATATATATATATCTCCTAATTGTTATGTATCTGTATTTTCTTGATTATTATAAAATTTTATTTTATGATTCTTATCTAATCATTTTATTATTGGAACGAATTATATGTCCATTATCTGTTCATTTATTATATGCTTATTTTATGAGGATGTCGTACCTGAAATACCCTGTAATTAAAAATAGTGATTAATTAGGCTAATAAGTATTTTAGAAGTCTTAATTTATCTCTAAATAATCATGAGGGACACAATCCTGAAAAAATAGATCCTTAAAACGGATTAAAAACACTAACGACCTTAGAGCTGCGTTTTTTCGGGTACCGGGAAAACGCGACTTTAAGCGGGTCAATAGACTCGTAATAATTTTGGTCAACCAAATAGTCATCAATAAACATTAGTGAAGGTCTAGCACCAATAAAATCAATAAAACGAGAAAATAGTAAAAACTGTCAAAACTGGATGTTGTGGGGTAAAAACATAAATAACTCAAACTAGTGTGTGTCCACTATTGTAAATAGAATTTTAAAACCCATAATGGGTCCTGGGTGCAGCCGATTTATGGCCCTCACTCACACTCTTAACTCTCTTTTCATTTGCAAAAGACAAACAAATTAAAAAGCAATAAAGTAAACCTCTCCCTCACTTTTACTCTCTCTCCTATACTCTCATTTCCCTCACTCACGTACACACCCTTCTCCCTCACTCTCCTATTTTCTTCTTCTTCCCCAAGCAAGCAGCAGCAATGGCGATTTGCCATTTTCCACACACCAACACCCACTTCTCTCCTCTTGTTAACCCATCAAACCTTCACCAAAAATCACAAAAAGTATACCATTGTGTTCCTCTCATCAAGGAGAACACTAGCCTCTTTTCAAAATTCGAAAACAAGCACTTTCGTTTTCATGGGTATGCTGCATTTGGAGTTTCAAGACCACCATTAGAACCACCTTCATCTCCTTGTTACTTTGAGGTAAAAATATTCTTGAAACCTCATCTTTTTCTAGCCCTTGAGGGCAAAACGAAATTTAGACTAAACCCTTGTTTGGTTCTTTGTACTCTAGTCGATTTTGGCTTCTTTGGAGGGTGAGAAATCTTGTTCTTGAGCTGTCCAAAACTCCATCTCATCATTTGCAAGGTAATGAATCCCTAAACCCTAAAATATGCTTTAAGCTTTAAAGAATGGTTAAGGGTGAGTTTTGGTATTGAAATGGAAGTGTGTATGTATGGGCTGTAGTGTTAGATTTTGAAGTGCTGTAATCGGTGGAAAGAGAGAGAGAAAAGAAGAAGGAAGAAGCAAGAAGAAGAAAAGAAAACTAGAAGAAGAACAAGGTAAATTATGTTCATCTTTGTGTAGTTATGTAATGTTTATGTAACCGATTTTTAATAGTGTAAATGGGTATTATAAAATGGTAATGAGTAGTAGTGTAATGTGTAGGAGAACCTAATGTTTTGAAGCTTAAAAAGTTGATCAAAAACTTGTATAAACCTTAAGGAAAGAAATGGGAATGTGCAGGAATTTTATTGTGTTTAATGTGTAGTATTTGTGTATGAGAGTTTGGTATATTGATATTGTTTATAAACAGGTGGTATGGATCATATATGTGAGTTAAAACAATGTGGTGAGAGTGTAAAATTATAGGGGAGACTATGGCAAAATTTACCTAGAACTAGAACACTTAAGAACTAGAAACTAGGTAAAGATACCCTTGTAATAGATTTTGATTTGAGTTAGTTAGTGGGTAGGTTAGGAGAAGATAGTTAATGTATTATAAGCTTTAGAAATGGCATTAGAAGAGGGAGCTATAGATGGAGAGAGTGAGAGTCAAAATCTGTAGCAAAGGCAACTAAGGAAAATGGTGTAAGTGTTGAATTGAAACTTAGGAAAAACAAGTGTGTAAATTAGTATAGAAATGAGCAAGGAGTTAATGGATGAACTAAGGTGTATTAGAAGGTTTAATTAGTGTTAAAACATGTGGGATTAGGTGTAGGAACAATGGGGAAGTAATGGGTAAAGAGGGACTGAAAACAGAAATAAAAATACAATTACTGGACTTGACCGACCTTGGGACCGGACTTGCAAGGTCGGTCGAGCCCAGATTTACAAAGACGGAAACCTTCTGGAATGGACCGACCTTGGGACCAGACATGCAAGGTCGTCGGCCAGAAAATTTCCCGTAATGAAACCTACTGGAATGGACCGACCTTGCGACCGGACTTACAAGGTCGGTCGGCCTAAAATTTTTCCGTTAAGTAACTTACTGGAATGGACCGACCTTGGGACCAGATATGCAAGGTCGGTCGGCCCTGAAATTTTCCAGCGTATTACCCTACTGACTTCGACCGACCTTGGACCGACCCTGGGTAAGGTCGGTTGAGTCATACAAAAAAAGTATATATATGTATATGTATACACACATACATATATATGTAGAAGTACACCCTTGTTGAGTAAAAGAAATAAACTTAAAGTAATAAAAAGTAAGTAAACAATGTGTAAGTATAAGAATTGTAAAGACTTAGTAAATTGAGTTAGAAACATAAAATGTATACGAGTTAAGTTAATGGTAGATAATTAATCACTCTCGATCACATGTGTTATAGGACTTGATTTGTGAACACCGGAGGAAAGTCGGTTACAAGTACAACGGTGAACAGTATGACTTCTCATGCCTCGTATGCTACCTTGGTTACTCTGATTTGTGTGTTGTGCTAATCGATCACCAAATAAGATAAATGCACGAATCGGAGTTATTATGCTTACTGGTGAATGTAGTTTGCACCTTGTTGCACCTTGTTGAATATATTCTTTAAATCATAGTTTGTATAATTCATGAAATGTTTGGATGAATATGAGTGTGTGTATGCATGATATTGTAACGCCCCAAAATTCCTATATCTTCTTATCATATTAAACATATACAAGTGGTAGTAGCGGAAGCATTAAACTAGCGGGGCGCTACCGCCACGTTCACAACTTCTGTGAACGCTAAGGCTTAATAACTTACATATCCAAATTTTAACAAAGTTTACAAACTGACTTTAAAACATAAACCAAAAACTCCAGAAGACTGGGTGAAAGTCTCTAATCCCTTAGCCCACACTCTCGAGCTCCTTTAAGTCATCTTCATTTCCTGTATCTGTGGTCATTCAAACAATCACAGAGAAGGGACCACAGGGCATAATGCCAAAAATCAGCAACGCTGAGTAAAATCAAAGCTACCATCAAAAGAAGTATATATCAAAATAGCCACTGATCATAGCCACTCTTAATCATTTAATAGCTCAAGTAATATTCAGAATAGACCAAGTACTTATCATGATAATTCAAGTATTAACAAACAGTTTGAGTACATCAATAAGCCATCAGATATATTTAGTTCATAACCAACCAATATATATCAAGTAGGATAATTAACCACCCAAATACTCAAGTAATAACAACATGGTGTCCAAGTATGCTTAGATAGGATATAATCCAATTCATTTAATTGATTATCCATTCAACTCCTCCATTTCTATCCAAACCAGTTCAAGGGACGAATCCCGATCTTTAAGGCGATCCAACCTTTAATCGGTTCAAGGGACGAATCCCGATCTTTAAGGCGATCCAACCTTTCCCAAACGCACTCCAGGCCCTAAAAGATGTGCACACCCCCTATAGTACCTTTAAACTATAGTGTAGGAAACCATGAAGCATCTCATGGAGCCCAAGGCATACCATGAGTCCAATAATTCATAAGAAGGCAGTTACTGCTCAAGTTCCACATATGGCCATATATCTCAACAATCCATTCCAATGAGTTACTCATTGAATCCTTGTTAATCAGAATATGACAATTTAAAGTATAACAATAATCAATAGTCAAATCACTTAACAAAGCCCATTTCATAATTTCAAACATAAGGGACATAATAATAATCAAACAGCACTTAAGGAAAGGATATGATCACATAATCTTACATGGCACCTTCGGCCAGATCACACAGTATCAAATACCTCAGTTTAACAATTCAAACAACCATAAATCATACCTTAAGAACAAGTCTTGATCAAACAAACAAATCATATTCATTTCAGTTCTATTATTAACTATCTCATCCAGATTAGCTTAAGACATAATTCAACTATAAATTACAACCTGAATCAAACCATAATTGGTTCCTAACATTTTCGATCATAACAACACAATATTAACCAGATTAGCTTAGGAGTTTATACCACCATCCAACCTTCTAAGACAGTACATATAAGTTCCCAACATACTAGACTTTAAGACTTTAAGTCCTAGCTTAGTTTAAACTATCATCTTCATCCTAAAATCATGCTATACATCTCTTTAATAGTTCATAGCCAATTCTGTCATAATAGGTTACTAATGACCAGAACAATCAACAATCATGTTTTTAGCCCTAGGACACATCTAATTTACACAATTAACTTCCACTGAAAGCGGTTGTACTAGACATCTAATTCATCAGATTAGCTCTTCTAGTAATCATACTTAACATCTTTTAAAATTCTATACTTTCACCTATGTTACTCCGCGCCATAATAATCAGATAGGTTCTAGGTTAGTTAAGCACCTAAACACTTGATTAATGCTCTAGAATTCCACTCACAAATCTGGTGATTAAACAAAACTCTTTAAGACTCCATTTATCCTAGATTATAACACACCATATTAGACTCAAGATCATCCAGAACAATCATAATTACCTCTAGGGTATTCCCACTTACTAAACACAACAAAACACCATAAACAGCTTTTAAGCAATCAGTAATCAAAGGTAGGTTGCAAACACATCATTTTCTTCCTAAAAACTTTTCTAGCTCTTCTAGCTTTAGGCTAATAAATACCTACTGAATTTTAATTAGATAATATAGGGGTAATACTCCTGTACAACATACAGATTTATTAAGGGATGGTAACCATGAAGTTACACCACAAACAAACCATAACAATTTCAGCCTCAATAACACACATATAACCAGATAAGTTTCAAGATCAATTAAGCTTAAAACCATGCTTAAACATCACAAATCAACTCCCATGTATTCGGTTATATAGGTTAGGTCTTTAAAGCACCTTTTTCTTCCTTAAAGCTTATTTCCAACTCAATGGTTTTGTGCCCCAAAATACCAACGAATTTACATAATCCATAAAGAGGTACTAGTCTTTGAAAACATATAGATTTGTGAAGTAACCTTGAAGTTACCTTAAGAATTGATGAAGAAAACCTTCTTTAAGACCTTGGAAACTCTTGCTGGAACTAGGACATCCTAAGACACCTTTGGAGCACCTAACTTGGACATGGAAATGGAGTGAGTTCTCATGGTTTCTCCTCTGATTTTCGGCCACCAATAGCTAGGAATGGATGGTTAACTTCTAGGAACACCTTACTTCAAGGATTGGAATTGGTATGGAGCTTTCTCCCCCTTCCTTCCTTTCTCGTTCTAAGCTTTCTTTCTACATGGGTTTCTTCCTTCTTTGCCTTCTTCTTACTGATTACAATGGGTTTAAATGGTGGATGAATGATTTGGAAAGGTAAAGATGGTACAAGGATCTCTCTTCTTCTTCTTTGCTCTCAGCCACCAGAAAAGAACAACAAGGTAAGCTTTATTTCTCTTCTTCCCTAATGAAGGACGAAATATTGATGCTGGATGGAGTATTTTGGAGTGGTGGCTGATGGTATTTATAGGCAAGGGCTGATCCTTGTCAATTTCCTCCTTGATTAAGTAAACTTCTAAGTGGTGACACCTTAGGCTCCATTTGCTAGCTTCTGATTGGCTCATAATAAGGCTTAATATAAGAAAGACAACACATGGGCTGACTAAGGGAGGTGGGCAGCAGCCTATTCTCATTGGACCAAGGTGTGGTCTAATAGTGTGGTGACACCTCCTACTAGGCTGCATAGGTGTCGGGCTCCTATTGGTCCTAGTGTTAACCAATGTTAATTTGACACCTCGTGCTTGCCACCTCGTGCTTGCCATCACATGCTTGCCACCTCATGCTTGCCACCTCGTGCTTAAAGACGTCCTACTTGCCTACTAGCTTGGTCGTGCTTAAGACGTCCTACTAGCTTGCTAGCTTGCTGAGTCACCTACTTGCTTACTAGCTTGATGAGTCACCTACTTGCTTGCTAGCTTTCCCAAGCGGCTGCATCACCTACTTGTGTGTTTACTACATAAGCTAGCTGCTGCATCACCAACTAGCTTGGTTGTCACAATGTTATTGAAGCATTCTAGCTAGCTACTTTTAAAACAATACAAGAAGTGCTATTAAGGACTTTTCTGGTCCTAATATGTACTTATGCCAATATTAGGGTTTAAAAGTGCTTTATAGCTTATTAAGACTTAAACAGCAACATAAATCATTCCTTAGAAACTTGGGGTATTTCAGATATATTGTACTGTGACCGAATGTGATTGCGATTGGACTTCTAACTGATTCCTAAGAAGCTAACCAATCTAACATAAATTGGTAAATAAATTAGAATGAGTAGAAGTCCGATATAGTTTCGGCCACGCGTGAGGATGCGGAGTCACAAGAGGTTGGCTCCAATTCCTGACTCTTAAACTGGTCCACGGCCCAAACCATTTAAATGGGTAGCATCCAGGATTAGTGAGTCAAGTAAATCCCGGTGGTGGGACGGTGTAGTCCCCGGGCCGGAGGTCATACCGACTTAACATGAGTAAAAGTAAGTAAGTAAGAGTAAGTAAGTACGTAGGGAAAAGTAAACGAGAATGTATGAGCATGAATGTGTAAGTAATGTATGCCGGGTAAAAGAGTAAAGTACCTCCATTCTAACTTGGAGGGGTAAATTGTCTAATAGTTATTATGGTATGGATTGTGGAGTGTACCAATGTAATGTTTGGATTGTGTATTGTTTGATTTGCATGTAATGCATCTTGTATGAATGTAATGTGAATATAAAAGCATGTATGTATGTTTAAAAAGAACCGCATGTACAGTCAACCCTAAATAGTCGGCGTGCCCTTGTTAGCACGCGGTATATGCGAAGTTTATATGCAGCTTTTTGCTGAGTCCCTTGGGGCACCGTTTTTAATATTTTCAGGTGCTCGAGAAGGGTGAAGACTTGAATGAGACTATGATGTTTCTTTTGGTTGTAATTAATGAATTATGAATGGTGTACTAAGTAGTACACGGCTGTAGGTTTTTGATTAGCCGGTGTACCATGGGGTACACCTTTTTGGATAATGAAAGTATTGGGATTGGGTATAGATGAGTAGCTTTTGTAAACTCATTATTTTTGGTAGACTTGGAAAAGGGAATGTAATTAACTACGATTGATACTCGGTAATCCATTAATGCAAGTATTTGATATTTGGTACTTGGTATGAATGTAGTAGCTCGGTATACTTAGTCATCAGACCGTCACTGTAAGTAGTATAAGCCTAGCTAGCCGTATGGGCGGTTAGCGGCGTTGTATCACCCGCCGTAGTAGTAGTATTTCCACTGCGAGTAGCTTTGATTATTGGGATGATTGGACGGTAAGCATAGGATTAACGGTAGGGGTGGTACAGTACCCCCCTTAAAAATAGGGTACGACCCATACCCGTCTCGTAATAATGAAGTGGAATTTAAACTCATTTTTAAGGGGCAAAACATTTTACATCTCCTATGGAAATTCTTCCTTCAAGGATGCATTTCATTGTCTGCATATGTATACACATGGTCTAACCATCATCCAAAATTTAGTTGGTCACTCCTTTTTAAATATACTTTACGGTTTAATTGACTAGATAGTCAACATAATTTTATTTCAATCATTGTAGTTTTGTTGGACAAAACCTTTTAGGTTTAGCACTCATCATTTAAGGTTTACTATTTGTTACTTCTAATTTTTTTTATTTAAGGAATGAAGTGAGGCTTGAATTGTTACCTTTGGTTCATTATCTGATGCACAATATCACTTGTGTTATTCTTGCTTGATTGTAATTAATTCTTTTAGTGTACCCAACACATTTTCCTAACTCACTTTGCCTCTGTTACGCTCATTGGCAAAAAAAAAGTTTAGAATTCATCAATCATATAGTAGGTTAAGTTTTGAAAAAAAAGAACATAGGTTATATTTATATATTACTAAAATAACATTTTAGGTCTCTCTTTATTCATTTAGGTATTGAATGTAATAAGTATCATGAAATACCCCAAAACTTTATATGTTGTTTAAATATTAAATTATGGCATATTAAGGCTAAAAAGTGCCTTAGAAACATTAGTGAAAAATTTAAACCATAGAAAACACTATAAAATACCATAAAGGCAATTAGAGCAAAAATGTGCTCTAAGCTTGGGATAACCTTGGTTTAGACTCTAAGAGCCTACCAAGACCTTATTTACATGTTAATGAACATGTTAAATCAATTACCAAAGAAAACCAAGCTTGAAAACAAGTTAAAACACAAAATGTGCTTTAAGGAGTCTTAAAGCACATTTTTGAAAAACTGTCTTATAAATGGGTTTTGAATGGCTAAATGTCCATCATTACTCTTTAATCAACATGTGTACTACTTAGTATCACATTAGGAGGTCTAAATCAATGGGAAATCAAAAATTTCACAATTTTGTGCACTAATTTGTGAATAGTAATTAAAAAGTGCTAGTTTAAGACATTGGTCAATGTAAGTCAATTGATTGGTCAACAAAGACCATAAAATACCTCATTTGACTAAGGGGGGCGGTTTTCAAGGATGACTCGCCACACTTAACTAATCAAATAAAGAAGAAGGGAAATAAAGAGTAAATTCAATATTCACCTTTTACTTATAATATCTTAACAAAGTAACCTCTCACCTCACTTTTCATTTCTCTCTTATTTTCCCACCGTCTTCATCCTCTCCTCCCTTCTCATTCTCGGTTTTGCTACAGCACTCATACCATCTCCATCTTCCATTGCCTATATCTTCTAGCTTCATGCTCCAAAATTAATTCCAAGACCACCATTCTCTTAGTCTAGTCAAGCTCTACAATCTTGTCTTTTCAAATCATCAAAACCTTCATTTCGGTGCCAAGAGGAATCACCATGGAAGGAGCTTGAACTCATCTTTTTATATCTCATTGTTCTCCTTTGCTTCAAGGTAAGGAAACTCAAAGAAAAACTTCATTTCCTCTTGTTTTTATGTGTGACCGAAAATCACCTCTTCATGGTGTTTTCTTTTGCTCATTCATAGCTTCATTCCAATCTTCAAAGGACTAGGAAGAGTCCTCTCTTGCTACTTAATCTAATTTTCATTCAATTCTAAGGTAAAACATTCATTTATGTGTCTTAAGACATTATATGACCTAAAGTTTATTAATGAGTATAAGCATGAAGTTTAATGCTCATTATCTTTACTTGTGTATGGGTAGAAGGTTGACAAGTGATCAAGTTCCTTGATAATTTTCGATCCAAGGAAACAAGAAAGAAGTTTGGAAGGAAAAGAGGTAAATAACCTAACCTAATGTGCCTTGGGAAAATTGAGCTTTAAAATGCTTTGTAACACCCCAACTACAAACACCATACTTAACAACATTTAGCAGCGGAATTACAACTCAAAACACTATAAAATACCATAAAGGCAATTAGAGCAAAAATGTGCTCTAAGCTTGGGATAACCTTGGTTTAGACTCTAAGAGCCTACCAAGACCTTATTTACATGTTAATGAACATGTTAAATCAATTACCAAAGAAAACCAAGCTTGAAAACAAGTTAAAACATAAAATGTGCTTTAAGGAGTCTTAAAGCACATTTTTTAAAAATTGTCTTGAAAATGGGTTTGAACGGCTAAATGTCCATCATTACTCTTTAATCAATATGTGTACTACTTAGTATCACATTAGGAGGTCTAAATCAATGGGAAATCAAAAATTTCACAATTTTGTGCACTAATTTGTGAATAGTAATTAAAAAGTGCTGGTTTAAGACATTGGTCAATGTAAGTCTATTGATTGGTAAACAAAGACCATAAAATACCTCATTTGACTAAGGGGACCGGTTTTCAAGGATGACTCACCACACTTAACTAATCAAATAAGGGAGAAGGGAAATAAAGAGTAAATTCACTATTCACCTTTTACTTATAATATCTTAACAAAGTAACCTCTCACCTCACTTTTCATTTCCCTCTTGTTTTCCCACCGTCTTCATCCTCTCCTCCCTTCTCATTCTCGGTTTTGCTACAGCACTCATACCATCTCCATCTTCCATTGCCTATATCTCCTAGCTCCATGCTCCAAAATTAAGTCCAAGACCACCATTCTCTTAGTCTAGTCAAGCTCTACAATCTTGTCTTTTCAAATGTAACACCCAACTACAACAATACACTTAATAACCATTTGCAGCGGAAAACATACTTCATCATATTACTTACTCGTTGGTGCTACACGCCATTAGCCACCCACATGGCTAACAAGGCTAATACATATACATATATATTGTATCGGTCTGATGGACCAGATTCCCGAGCAACTACACATTACAATCCTTTTCCATTACCAAAATTCATAATACATATACATTCCAACTGTACCGAGTATTTACAAACTAATACCGACTACAATTTCGGTCTTACTACACCTACAATACATAAGTAATTCATTAACTACCCGTGCAGACACATCTACCCCGTCCTACTCTCGGACAGCCTCCAGCTCCTTGTACCTGAAATAGAATTGGAAGAAAAGGGTGGCCCCCATGGGGCTCAGCACCTTTGCTGGTATGGTAATCCCGCAGCCCGCATGCTACCGGGCCACGCACAACTAATTGTCGTCTAAGCATGCGGTTGATTTTATTTAAATCATGCATGTTAACTGTAAATACATAACACATTACATACCCATAACAATGGACTCAACAAAACAATCAACACATCTTTACTCATTTGAACACTCATTGTGTCCTTTAACCCTAGAGGGTTTCTCCTCTATTGGAGCTATTTCCTTAATAGACGACATTTACCCTCTGGTCGGGTTATTCTCCAAAATGTCTTATAATAAACTGGGATTCATGTCCATGGTCCACATACTCCACACAACAATCCTATAACACATGTTGACATCCATCTTACATAATATCGCAATAAGAATTGCATCACATCATTAACACATAACATAACGGGAATGGTTCTCTTTACGAACCGACTCAAACATAGTTAGTTAACTTAGAAACCTAGAGAATGAATACACCCTCATGATAAGCTCGTTACATCACTCATTACCGTCCTGTTAGTCGGACGAGTAACTTAACTTAAAGATGGATCGGATATAGTGACCCGAACACACCACACAAACACATGTTCCCCCTAGACCGATCATAAGTCAGAATAGTTAAGCTTTGGAGTAAGCTAGTGGGAGATCGTAATCCAAGAAGGAAAACAACCATAATAGAGAGGAAGGTAAAGCAATGATGGATACCCACTCCCAAACAACGCGCAACAGGAACGACCGGATTCCTCACCCCCCCATTAGTACATATATACTTATAAATAATTTGTTAGAGCTCCATTATGGAACTTATCACATCCACACACCATAAGGTATTACAATCGGTTAAACACACAAGGGAGGTAAACATACCTACACGCACAAACAACACACAACCGACTCACGCATAGCCGTGGTTAGAACATTCCCATGGTTTGGGTCGTTAAATCCGAATACCGATCTCTTATGTGATCCTAGAGTCAGTTACTTAAGTTTAACACATATTTAAGGTTAAACGGTATCAGAACTAAACTCGCCACATAAACGAACTACTGTAAACTCATTACATGTTTTTATCTTATAACGTGGCAAACATACAGAAAAACACATTGGCATACAAGCCGGTGTAATCCGGTAGGACACAGGTTGCAAGAAAACCATACCTTGGTCCCTGCTGTGATTGTTTTCCACCATTGGAGAATGAAACAGTGCACTAATCCTAATGCGACCAAGCTTGATCCCAATGCAACAGTACGTCTATCCTAGTACGTCTCGATCTAATCTCCTATCCTACTTTACCTGATTTCGGACACAGAGTCTCGTGAAAGTAGAGGGGGAGAGAGAGAGAGCTTCTATTTGAGTCGAATGCGAGTTTGATTGCCCAAAATCACGTATCTTATTTCATGGGGGTACACCCTTATTTATAGTTTTTTGGGCCCGGTCCCTTTGGTGCCAGCCTGTATTTTATATGTTTAAGTACGGTTTTACCCCTTCTTAGTCCCTTTGGTCGACCACAGGCGGCCGACCGTACTACATTTTTCTTTGCCCAAGTCCTATTTTCATCCGGCTGAAGGACGGCCGGATGACCTATGTGCTTCTACCCCCATCCGGCTAAAGCGGCCGGATGCTCTATTTGTTCTATTCTCATCCGGCTGAAGGAGCCGGATGCTCTTCGCGTCCTGTTTTGGGCTTGACACCATTTCTTCCCTTCTCATCAGTCCCACAAGTTCTATCTTTCTGAATTTGGTGAAGAAAATAGAACTTCCGTGTTGTGTTTTTGTGAAAAAATATCAATTCTGAAGCCCTTTGGCTTGTCCGTCCTTCGACCTTTCCTTATCCCAGTCCCACAAGTTCTTTTTCTTCATACTTGGAGAAATGGAACTTCTTTTTGGCCACGTGCGATGCCCGTGACTTTTTGAATTTTTCCACCTACTTTTGGTGCAGAATTCGTAAGGTCCCTTCTTTGACTTATCATCGGAAGCGCTTTTTAGGAGGCGTGTGGCCCTTTCTTTTTCCCTGCAAAATGGCATTTTTGTTTGTACATACAAATATATTTATTATTTGTTTGAGCGAGGGAAAACTTTCTTTAAAGTTTGAGCTTTTAAGCTTCTCTCCCCTTCCTCCTCTGTTTACCGCTTCGACTCTCCTCTTCTTTTTCGTTATCGTGCTCCTTGCTCTCTTTCGCTGTCGCCTTACTTTGATTCGCGCCAAGTTCAACGATGTCTTCCTCTGCTGCAAAGAAGAGTAAGCTTGCTGCGAACTTTTCTCCTGCTGTCGAAGCGATTCAGGGTTCTCACTCCTCTGATGGCTTTCGCCCCACGCTTTTGAAATTTCAAAGACCCTTTTTGTCTGGGCGAGAGCCTTCTCCCTCTTCTGTCGATATTTCTGCCCTTCGCGACTGTCTCAGGGATGTCGAAGCTCCCCGTGGTACACAAATCTACCTGCCATCTTCCGATTCTCACCCAAACGACGATTTCGGCCGTGGGTACGTGGTTTACGCCGATTTCTTCCGCTCTGGCCTGACCATTCCTCCACATCCTTTTGTTTTGGGTTTCCTTCTCCAGCGTTGCTGCTCTCTTGCCCACCTCCACCCCAACGCTATTTCTCATCTTCACGCTTTTATTGCCCTCTGTGATGAAATTAAGATGCGGCCAGAGGGCACCGATTTCACCCGATTCTTCACAGTTAGGGTTGATCCCGACAGCCTAACCCTAACTGCAAAAGCCGGGTACTCCCTTTTCGATTATAAGAAGGTTCATGGATGGGGTTCGCGGTGGTTTGTCATCGTCCCTCCATCCGGCCGAATCTTGGGCGTTCCGTATGCTGCTGAAGTAATGAAAGGTCAGTTGTCCTGCCCCTCAACTCCTCCAGCCGAGCTTCCTATTTCAAAGATCTTAAGGGCTCTAAACAAAAAACCGCCGACCGTTGAGGTGTTTTTTTCAAAAGCACGCCTGTCTTCCCTGAAGACCTACCACAGTGAGTATTTTTGGTTTCGCCGGGAGTTTATCCGTCCTTATTGGTTCCCTTATTGTTTTAGTATGTTGTACGCAGATTTCTTTCAGAAGGGGGACAAGATCGGTCCTTTCCATAACTGGAACCTTGTCACCTTCAAGAATGGTGATGATAAGATTGATTACTACGACACTCTGACTGCGGCCACTGATGCGGCTGAGCGTCTTTTGGAGAGTGCCCCTCCTTCTTCAAAGCGCTCCAGGCAAGAGAGCCAAGGTGACCAAGCTGGATATCCGAAAAAAAAGAAAAGGCTGGAAGAATCTCCTGAACATGTTGCTGCCGGATTGTCAGGTACTTGGCACGTGATTCCCGAGTCCGGGCATCGTGTCTTCCTTCCTCTCACCCCTGGTTCGGGTCTGGATCTTGGTTCTCGCCTGGGGTGGGGGTCTGTTTATCCGACTCCTATTTGCGAGCAATTTCCTGATTTGATGGGTTACTTTTCTTCAGATCCTGCGCGTGAAAACACCTTGGAAGCTACTGACCTTTGTGCTGGTCCTTCGTCTGAACCAGGTTTGATTCCTGCTATGTCCTTCCGCTTCCGGCTTTGTATATACTTGATAATGTGACCACATTTGGTTTTTGCTACTGCGGCAGTCTCTGTTCCTGCCAAACAAAAACTAAAGAAGAAAACCATATCAAAGCCGAAGGCTCCTCAGCTAGGGGCATCAGGGGAAGGACAAACCTCCGGCGATCCTGAGGCTTCAGGATCATTTTCTATTGACGTTGCTGGGGCCATGGATGCGGCAAGGAGTAGAGGAATGGAATACCGCGAGGTGCCTGAGAATCCTGAGCTAAGGAGTAAGCAGAGAGAAGACTTCATAGCTTCCTCTTCTTCCTCCCCTCCTCCTCCTGTTCAAGAATCTTATACTGGACCATCTCAAAAGGAGGGGTGGATCTACTACCACGGGCACCCCCTCCCTCTGCTATCCTGTGATGCCGCCAAGTACTCTTCTCTATGGAAGGAGGCAATTAGAAGATCCAATCATCCAGACGGGATCTTCGCTCCCCCGGCAACTTTTACTGCTACCAAAAACAGGCTGCGAATTGGAGACGGGGGAGCAGATGCTATCATGCGGCATTCCCTTCCGGCTGATGATGTGCTTGACATGCTGTGGGGTGGAATTTTTCAGGTTGACTCGTGTGTCTTTCTTATGTTTCCCTTTTCGTTTTAGTGCGGCTCTTTCCCTGACTTTGTGTACCATTGTTTTTAGGTGATGTCCATGGCCCAAAGCACTGAGATTCACTTCGGCAATCTCAAATCCAGGCTTTGCCGTGAGGAAAGTCGAGCTAACAAAGCCGAAGAGGAGCTGAGGCTGACCCGCTCCTCTCATGACACTTACATTGACCAGGTCGAGTACGAGATCGATCGTAAGGCAAAGGAGAGAACCGAGGCAATCAATAAAGAACTGCAGTCATCCCGGCGTGAATGCGAGCGTCAGCGTGATGAGTATCAGCTACAGCTGCAAAAACTTCGGGGAGAGAACCTTACTCTAAGAGGCCGGATCAAAGAGGCCGATGATACGTTGATAGAGGTATGAAACCATCTCTTCTTTCATTGGTTTTGGATAAGCTGATTTGGTTCTTTCTTTGACCCGGGCATTATGCTGGATCAGGTGCGCACTATGCACCGGAATGAGGTGAACAATCTTCAGGCTGAGAAGGCCTTTTTCTATGATGAGCGGAATTCTTTTAAGCAGGAAGCTGAGACACTCGAGCTGGAGAAGCAAACTCTTCAACGGGAGAATGAAGCTCTTGTGAAGGAAAAAGAAAAGCTTATGCAAGATTTAGATTCCTTGATGGAAGAAAAGGCTATGCTGGAAGAGCAGTTGAGGTCTTCTTTTGATCAGGAGAGGAAATCTCTGCTCCGAGATTGTTCTCTTTTGGAAGAAGAGAAGAAAACCCTTGCTGCGGACAAAGCTGCCCTGGTAGAAGAGAGGGCCAGGCTGGAGGAGAAAGTAAGGGAGCTGGAAGGAGCTAAGTCTCGTTCTCAAGCCGAGAGTACTGAGCCATCGAGCCATGGTAAGCTTTTGGATCTCCGCCTCTTGTTTTTTTCTTTTATTCTTTATCTTCTTACTTTTTATTCCGGCCAGGCTTGAGTCCTGCCAATCTACTGAAGCACGTCACTCAGCTGAATGGTCGGTTAGCTCATGCTAAAGAGGAGTTGTCATCCACCAACTCAGAGCGTGATAAGTACCGAGCCCAAGTTCTGACCCTTGAATCCCAAGTGACCAGGCTCAAATCATTCTCCCGGCAGTCTCAAGAGGAGGTACAGAAGCAAGGCACCATTAATGCTCATCTAAAGGAGTCTTTTGCTTCGCAGTGTCGTCGGATAGTCGACATTTGCCAGCAAATTGTTTCAGATCACTCCCTTGAGAAAGGAGAGCTGCTGGATGATGATTTATATAACAAGCTGGAATTCAAGGCCGTTGCTCAGAAGTCCAATTTCTTTTCAGAACTCGAGAGGTTCTGCCGTAGTCCTGGGGAGACATGTTTTGGTGGTGGTGAGGCCTCATTTCTTCCGGCTGGAAGTAATATCCTGCCGTCCGGCGGAGGAGTGCCGCGTCTGTCCAGAAAGTCCAAGTCTTCTGAGAGTGTAGCTGGCAGTGGTGATAGATTGTTGACTCCTGGCGAGGAAGCTGTGGAGAAAGCAGAATAGAAGTTCTCAAGCAGAATATAAGTTCTCTTTTTTGTTATTTTTAGGGGGGTTCTTGTTTCGGCCTGTATTTTTTGTGTTTACCGAACGATTACATTTTGTAACCATTTTTACCCCATACTTTGGGAGGAATATAAGCCTATTCTTTTTACCATCTTTAGCTATTTGTCTGTCGGAGTAGCTCTTTTGAGCCAAGTTTTTATTGCCGCGACATCTCTCTCTCTCTTTTTTTAAAAAAAGAATGGCGCACTTATGCGAGTTATGTTGGAGTGGTATTCGTTTTTTCACGACACAAGGGGCTTTTGGTTTTGGACCCTCTGTTCCGGCCAGACCTCTTTTCTCTCTTTTTTTTAAGTATTTTACCCATGGTTTTTAGCCATCTTTTTAGGATATGAAGCGTAGGAATCTGTGGTCTGCTAGCCGACGCCTGTTTTTTAAGGTAAGATAGCTTGCGGCTCATTGGCCGGATGTTTCTTTCAAGGCATGGCAGCCTGCGGCGTGTTGGCCTGATGTTTCTTTCAAGGCATGACAGCCTGCGGCTCGTTGGCCGGATGTACTTTTCAAGGCATGGCAGCCTGCGGCTCGTTGGCCGGATGTTTCTTTCAAGGCATGGCAGCCTGCGGCGTGTTGGCCAGATGTTTCTTTCAAGGCATGACAGCCTGTGGCTCGTTGGCCGGATGTTTCTTTCAAGGCATGGCAGCCTGCGGCTCGTTGGCCGGATGTTTCTTTCAAGGCATGACAGCCTGCGGCTCGTTGGCCGGTGCTTACTTTCAAGGCATGATAGTCTGCGGCTCGTTGGCCGGTGCTTACTTTTCAAGGCATGATAGCCTGCGGCTCGTTGGCCGGTGCTTACTTTTCAAGGCATGATAGCCTGCGGCTCGTTGGCCCGTGCTTACTTTTCAAGGCATGATAGCCTGCGGCTCGTTGGCCGGTGCTTACTTTTCAAGGCATGATAGCATGCGGCTCGTTGGCCGGTGCTTACTTTTCAAGGCATGATAGCCTGCGGCTCGTTGGCCGGTGCTTACTTTTCAAGGCATGATAGCCTGCGGCTCGTTGGCCGGTGCTTACTTTTCAAGGCATGATAGCCTGCGGCTCGTTGGCCGGTGCTTACTTTTTCAAGGCATGATAGCCTGCGGCTCGTTGGCCGGTGCTTACTTTTGATAAGCGAGAAATACATCTACTTTTAGGGCTTTAATTCTTCCTATTTTCATAGCAATTTGTATCGTATTTCTCACTTATCATATGCTTTTCCTTAGATTTATGTTTTGATATGAACTGATACATTTTATGTGTCAAATGCAGTAAAAAGTCTTGGAATCACATAGTTTATCTCATGAGCTTTCCAACGCAACAAACGGCGATTAAAACGGACTTATAACACGGACTTATAACGAAGAATCGGGAGGCGGTTGAAGATTGCAGTAATAATTATAATACACGGCTATATATATATGGTCCACCTGGGCGGACATGTGTGAGGACCGCCTGATTTCTCGCGGACAAGAGAGGCGCGTCCGCCTGAAATGGTCGCGGACAACACAGGCAAGTCCGCCTGATACGAAGCGGACACAGGAAGCGGACGGACATGCGGACAAGGGGGCTGCGACCGGACGAAGCCAAAATCCAGTTTTCTTCTCCGTTTTTCCTTCTTACTTCGCGGCGCCGCACTCGAACTGATTAATTACAGACGGCGCCTAATTCATTCACGCGTGACGCCGCTGTTTTCTGACTGTAATCTCCGCGATCTGCTCACCAACTCCACCGCCATTTAATCACACCGCCTGCTCCGTTGTCTGTTTCTTCTCCACCTTTCCTATAAATAACCCACGTTTCCTTCAGTATTGATCATCCCTTCTGAAATCCAAAGCTCACCCCGCTCATTCACGAACAGCCCACCACACTCGTTCACATCAGCTCTCCGGAGCACCACCTCGCTCGTTCACCACACTCGCTCACCACGTACAACCACATCAATTTCTATTCTCTCCGTTTTCTCCATTTTTATTTGTTTTTCCACTACACCACATCTCTACACCATTTATTAGTATTATTATTAGTACGACGTGGATACGGAGGCGGAGCTAGGATTCAGAGTCGACTTGCTAGCTGGAGTTTTCTCTACCCTTTCTCTTATTTTGTTTAAACGTTGTTTATTTATAGTTATGTTTAATTAATAAACTCAAGCCCTCCCAGGTTTGGGATGCGAGCCTATTTTATATTTATGTTATGTTAAGCTTTCCACTATGATTTTATCTAAAGTAGTAGTTTAATTCCAGTTCTTGATCTGCTTTAATTCTCTGATCAATTATTAAAGCAATATTTGTAGTTTTCTAATCAACACGCGAGAGCTGAGATAGTAAACAAGACATAGGAATTAAACCTGATTAACAGCTAGAAGCCTGATCCGGCCTATAGGTTAATTAGTCTCAAATGGAAGCTGTTCTTTATGCGATTGGTTGTGTCCGGATTAGAGCATTAGTCTGCTGCTAGTTCTAGCAACTGGTTAGGGTTCGTTAGATTTAGTCGTCAACGAATTATTTATAGTTTCTGAGTTTATTACTTAAGTGGTAAAGTTTATATTAATATAATTGATAAAATAGGTCAGCAGAACAACCCGGGATGCTTTCTCAAAAACAAAAAGATTTATAATTTCAATTTTTATTATTTTGTTTTATTTTAATTGATCTTATTATTGTTTTGTTCAAAGTTAAGTTTATAATTATTTCTTCTCCTTAAAAAAATGATAAAATCTATTTATTAGAAGTCTCAATAAATTTAATCCACTGTCAGTTATCCACAGCGAGGTCCCCAAGAGTACGACAACCCCACGAATCCACTATCCCGCAAAACGATTAGGTACACTGCCTATGTGGTAGAAGTAGTCACATATTTCTCCATCAAGTTTTTGGCGCCGTTGCCGGGGACCTCCAGCACGGTTAATTGATAGTTTTTAAATTCTATTGGGATTTCTATTTTTATTTACTATTATTTTATTTTCACTTTATTTAATTCTACTTAAAAAAAAAATTCTTGTATTTCTATATTATTTCTTATTTGTTTCTCTTTTTAGTTAATTTTATTATTTTTCTTTTATGTTTCTATTTCTTTTCTACTTGGTATTTTTATTTTTGTTTTTATAGGATAATTAATGACAATGGAGAGCAGCCACGATGAGGTGAGAAGATTGTTGATCAATCTGGAATGGACACGAATGCAAGAGGAAATATCCTCATATCAAAGATTGGTCAAGGATTATCAACCGCCTCAACAATCAAATCGAGAGCCGTATTGGTGGGAAGTCAACCAGGCTAACGCACAATACAACGAAGCTCAGTTGGGGTATTACTACTTCAATCAGAACGAGCAGCAATCTACACGGAGGCTAGACGAATTTCTCCTGAGTCAGGCCGAGCCACTAGAAGAGATTCCAGTGGTGACTCCAAAGAGTGAAGACCAATTCGAGCCAGATATTATTGAAGCTACAAGTTCTGATGAGGAGATAATGAAACTTCTCAAGACATTTTTCTCCGACGCCGAGTTGGAGCAGATGTCTGAGAGTTACATTTCTCCTCCATCCCCATCCCCAACAAAAGAGGAGCAATTAAAATATGAAGATAAGTTGTCTGAGCCGGTCTGCGAGCTTGAGAAAGGTGATCCTATTGAGCCTCACCTACCGGAAGAGGAAATTTACATCCTCGAATCTGAGGAAGGAACACCACTACCACCGGTCTCTCATCAACTTCCATCCTGCCTCCATAAGCCTCAACAGCAAGAGGAGGATGTTTACATCCTCCAATTTGAGGAAATGAAGCCAATCACACCTGGTCTCCTGTTACAACTACGTTATCGGCAGTACCTCCTCAAACACCAGGGTTTGTGAAGTATTCATTTTCCAATTTTATTTGCCGAAGTAACGTTTTGTTTTGATCCAGGTGGTTTGCTTTCTATTACTAACTTCGTTTTCCTGGCGAAGGTATTATCTACTTTTATTTTTGATCCAGGATAACGAAGCGATAGTCTAGCCAAAGACTAAAACTACGGGCAGCTTACTGGGAGGCAACCCAGTGGTTAAACTTTATTATCCTATTATTATTATTCTTATTATTTTAATTTTGTACCCCACATTATTTCTATATTATGTTTTTCAAAAAAAAAAATTCAAAATTAAATGCAAGAAGGGAGCATATGGTTTTATTTTAATTTTAATTTTTATTTTTTTAGAAGTGACAATGGAATCTGTGCTTTAATGCAACGCTTTTTAGCGTTTATTTTTGGGTAGTATGTGCAGGTGAAATTCTTATCATGGTATCTGAAGAACTCCAAGGCTGGACACTTGCTTGAACGCAAGTGTGAGGAACGCTACCCCCTTGTCCAAGCTTAAGTGTGAGGAAGTTCACCTTCCTCAATCTACGAAATCAGGGGAGTTTCAGTTTCTTTATTTTAAATGTTTGTGTCCAGTCTATCATGCTTAATGATTATTATTATATCAGTCCATGATTGTCCTGAATGAAATTCTTCATGAGTCTGGCATATTTTGAAAGGTCTTTTCTTGATTATTTTATGAACAATGAGGACATTGCTCCTCTTAAGTGTGAGGAAGTTTAGACCTTTCCCTGAAAATATGCCAGTTGCACTTAATGCCACACATGTTTTTAATTGTCTTCTTGCATTGAGGGAATCACTGCTCTGAGTGCTTATAAATGTTGAATTCTTGGGTGAAAATTTTTGCATAAATTTTGAAGTGAAGCCAGGTGACCACCTCAAGAATCTTTCTGCTTTAGGTTGTTTGTATATATAGTTTTATTCAAATGAATCTGTTTTCCCAAAATTTGGTGGATTAAGTTGATTGGGGAAACTGAATTAGTTTATCTTGGGATTTTGGAAATGATATGAAAGTTTGGAATGTAAGGATAAGGCAAGGTACTCCGCTGATCAAAAATTTTCCTAACAAAAGCAGGCCTCGTCTATCCGGTTATTAAGTCCTAGGGGTGCCTTAACACCTATCTACCTAAGGTCTCGTGATCTGGGATAGTTGGCCCAACACCGCTACAAGGATAGAGAGAAAAGTCTGGGTTACGAAAAAACTCTGCAATTCGCAATTATTCAATTGTGTTGTATATATTTCTTGAAGAAGAATGTTTTTGCATACGAAAAGAGTTAATTACAGTTTAATTTTTGTTTTTGATCATGAGTATGTGGTGTTGAAAGGTATCGCGGAATAAGGCGTTACTTCACACACCTTGTCATCCAAAGGTTAAAGGAAAGAAATGGTGGAAGATCCCAAGTTAATCTACATTCAGATTTTGTAGTCTAACTTATCCGTGCTTTTAAAAAATTTTTCTTTCTCACTGTTTGCGAAAACCTACAACCAGGAGCAGAACTATTCTTTTGATTGTCACTTTGCTTGCTCTGTTTTGCATCTGTTTAATCCTGAGGTTTGATACTACGGCCTTAGAGATATATTTATTCTCTATTTGCTTGAGGACAAGCAAAAGCTAAGTGTGAGGAAGTTTGATAAGCGGGAAATACATCTACTTTTAGGGCTTTAATTCTTCCTATTTTCATAGCAATTTGTATCGTATTTCTCACTTATCATATGCTTTTCCTTAGATTTATGTTTTGATATGAACTGATACATTTTATGTGTCAAATGCAGTAAAAAGTCTTGGAATCACATAGTTTATCTCATGAGCTTTCCAACGCAACAAACGGCGATTAAAACGGACTTATAACGAAGAATCGGGAGGCGGTTGAAGATTGCAGTAATAATTATAATACACGGCTATATATATATGGTCCGCCTGGGCGGACATGTGTGAGGACCGCCTGATTTCTCGCGGACAAGAGAGGCGCGTCCGCCTGAAATGGTCGCGGACAACACAGGCAAGTCCGCCTGATACGAAGCGGACACAGGAAGCGGACGGACATGCGGACAAGGGGGCTGCGACCGGACGAAGCCAAAATCCAGTTTTCTTCTCCGTTTTTCCTTCTTACTTCGCGGCGCCGCACTCGAACTGATTAATTACAGACGGCGCCTAATTCATTCACGCGTGACGCCGCTGTTTTCTGACTGTAATCTCCGCGATCTGCTCACCAACTCCACCGCCATTTAATCACACCGCCTGCTCCGTTGTCTGTTTCTTCTCCACCTTTCCTATAAATAACCCACGTTTCCTTCAGTATTGATCATCCCTTCTGAAATCCAAAGCTCACCCCGCTCATTCACGAACAGCCCACCACACTCGTTCACATCAGCTCTCCGGAGCAACCACCTCGCTCGTTCACCACACTCGCTCACCACGTACAACCACATCAATTTCTATTCTCTCCGTTTTCTCCATTTTTATTTGTTTTTTCACTACACCACATCTCTACCATTTATTAGTATTATTATTAGTACGACGTGGATACGGAGGCGGAGCTAGGATTCAGAGTCGACTTGCTAGCTGGAGTTTTCTCTACCCTTTCTCTTATTTTGTTTAAACGTTGTTTATTTATAGTTATGTTTAATTAATAAACTCAAGCCCTCCCGGGTTTGGGATGCGAGCCTATTTTATATTTATGTTATGTTAAGCTTTCCACTATGATTTTATCTAAAGTAGTAGTTTAATTCCAGTTCTTGATCTGCTTTAATTCTCTGATCAATTATTAAAGCAATATTTGTAGTTTTCTAATCAACACGCGAGAGCTGAGATAGTAAACAAGACATAGGAATTAAACCTGATTAACAGCTAGAAGCCTGATCCGGCCTATAGGTTAATTAGTCTCAAATGGAAGTTGTTCTTTATGCGATTGGTTGTGTCCGGATTAGAGCATTAATCTGTTGCTAGTTCTAGCAACTGGTTAGGGTTCGTTAGATTTAGTCGTCAACGAATTATTTATAGTTTCTGAGTTTATTACTTAAGTGGTAAAGTTTATATTAATATAATTGATAAAATAGGTCAGCAGAACAACCCGGGATGCTTTCTCAAAAACAAAAAGATTTATAATTTCTATTTTTATTATTTTGTTTTATTTTAATTGATCTTATTATTGTTTTGTTCAAAGTTAAGTTTATAATTTTTTCTTCTCCTTAAAAAAATGATAAAATCTATTTATTAGAAGTCTCAATAAATTTAATCCACTGTTAGTTATCCACAGCGAGGTCCCCAAGAGTACGACAACCCCACGAATCCACTATCCCGCAAAACGATTAGGTACACTGCCTATGTGGTAGAAGTAGTCACATATTTCTCCATCAACTTTCAATACCTCAGGGGGTGATCAGTCCCCTGGCAAAAAGGTTCCTGCACTTTCGTTTAAAAATACCTCATTTTATTGATTTTGTCTAGCAATGTTTTTACACATAAAACTTTTTTAAACATTCAGCATGCCAAGAGTGAGGCAGCTCGTATCCTTCACCATTTTTCAGACGGTATGAAGCTCGTCCTGTCTTCTGGTGTATGATGTATGGTCCTTCCCATTGAGGTTCCAACTTCTTGGGTTGCTTAACTTCTCGGAGGACTAATTCTCCTGGGGCAAAACTTCGTTCCTTTATCCTTCTGTTGAAATACCTCTCCACTTTGGATTTATCCTTCGCCATCCTTACTGCGGCGGCCATCCTGGTTTCTTCAAGGAGGTCTAGGTGATCCTGTATCCCCTGATTGTTGACCTCTTCATTATATGATTCCAATCTTATGGATGGCACTACAATTTCCGCCGGAACGGCTTCCAAACCATATGTCAGTCTGTAAGGTGTTTCTCCTGTTGGCCCTCTTTCTGTCGTTCTGTATGACCAGAGGACCTGGGGTAACAATTCTGCCCACTTTCCCTTTTTCTCATCGAGTTTTCTCTTTATTGCCTTTACTATCTGCCCATTCGCATTCTCAACCTGCCCGTTTGCCTGAGGGTGGGCTACTGACGCAAACCTTAATCCGATCTTCCATTCTTCACAGAATTCTCGGAAGCTTTCGCAATTGAACTGTGTTCCATTATCAGTTATTATTACTTTTGGTATGCCAAACCTGCATACCACGTATTTCCAAATGAATTCTTGTGACTTCCTAGCCGTGATGGAGACAGTAGGCATTGCTTCGACCCATTTTGTGAAGTAGTCGATAGCGACGTATATGAACTTGAACCTCCCTGGTGAAGATTCCGGGAATGGGCCCACAATGTCCAATCCCCACATAGCAAAGGGAATCGGGCATATGATAGATTTTTGTTCCGCCGGTGGGGTATGTATCTTGTTTCCATGTTCTTGACACTTGCGGCATTTTTGTATATACTCTTTGCAATGCTCCATCATTTTTGGCCAAAAATATCCGAGTCTCAAGATTTTGTGAGTTGTGGTCCTCTCCCCCTGGTGATTTCCGCAGAGCCCATCATGTATTTCTCTTATCAATTCTGCCCCTTCTGTTATGGTAACACACTTTAGAGCCGGTCTTGCAAAGGATCGCTTATACAGCTGATTATCTTCAATAAAAAACGATGCGGCTCGCCTTTTTACTACTCTGGCCTCCTTTTCATCTTCCGGCAGTTTTCCTTGCCGTATGTAATCTATGATTGGAGTCATCCAGGATTCTTCTTGGTTATCTGTCTCTACTGCCAACACCCGAGTTCCTTCTATGCTTGGGGAAGTTCTGACTTCTAGCCATATTTCATTGGGTACTTTTTCGGCCATGCTTGCCAATTTGGCTAAGGCATCTGCTTCGACATTCTTTTCACGGGGAAGGTGTTTTAGCTCACATCGTTGGAAATTTGCCCTTAGCTCCTGGGCCTTGAGCAAGTACTTCCATAGCTTTTCCTCTTTGACCTCATAGATGTTGTCATTTTGTCTTGCCACCAACATAGAGTCCGAATATACTTCTAATTCTGTTAAAAACAGGTTATTTTTCATAAGTTTTTATTTTAGACAGGATTTTATAAAGGAAAAACAAGAAGGTGTTTTTCTCTTTTGGAACCTGTCGCCCCGAGGGCTGTAGCTACTTCCAATCCCTGGATAAGAGCTTCGTATTCGGCTTCATTATTAGTGACATCAAAGTCCAGACGGAAGGCATAATTCAAGCTTTGCCCATCCGGCGCCTGTACCACTATTCCAGCTCCTGCCCCACTTTTGCATCGAGCCCCATCAACCAAGATGACATATGGACTCTGAGCTTGCTTTTCTTCTTTTGCAAAGTTGGTTTCCGTTATAAAGTCTGCTAAGGCCTGAGCTTTTATTGCTGTTCTGGGCAAGAAGTGAATTTCGTATTGTGTCAGCTCTACTGTCCAGCTTACCATCCGGCCGGAGGCATTCGGATTGTTCGCAATTTGTTTGAGCGGCCAGTTGGTCCTGACAAAGATCCGATGTGACTGGAAGTAGGGCCGTAGTTTTCTTGATGCCACTACCAGTGCGAACAAGATTTTCTCTATGTTGGTGTACCGTCCTTCTGTCGGGCTCAAGATTTTGCCCGTATAATAAACTGGTATCTCCCTTTTCTCCTCCATGATTAGGACAGCTGCCACCGCCCAATCTGTTGCGGACAAGTAAAGGTATAGATCCTGTCCTGGGGTAGGTACACCCAGCTTAGGTAGATCCCGAAGCATCTCCTTGATCTTCTCAAAGGCTTCTATGCATTCTTGTCCCCACTGGAATTTGCTGTTCTTCCTTAGAATATTGAAGAATGGGATCGACTTTTCTTGTAGCTTAGAACAGAACCTACTTAATGCTGTCAGTCTCCCATTCAAAGCTTGAACATCTTTGATGTTTCTTGGGGGAGAAAGGTCGAGGATGGCCTGACTTTTTTCTGGATCAACTTCAATACCTCGTTGTCCAACGATGAAACCAAGAAACCTCCCTTTGGTTACACCAAACACACACTTTTCCGGATTTAGTTTGATTTGGTACTTATCCAGAGTGTCGAATGTTTCTTCTAAATCCTTCATGTGTTGTTCTTTTGACGGACTTTTCACAACTATGTCATCACATAAGCTTCCACATTCCGGGCAATTTGTTGACAAAACACTTTGTCAATCATACGCTGAAAAGTGGCCCCTGCATTCTTTAGGCCGAAAGGCATTACTTTGTAACAGAATGTTCCGGCTGAAGTAATGAAGGAGGTCTTTTCCGAATCATCCTCTTTCATTTTTATTTGATTATAGCCGGAGAAAGCATCCAAAAAACTTAGCACGGAACTCTGGGCAGTTGAGACCACCAATCTATCTATTGATGGTAGAGGATAAAAATCCTTAGGACATGCTTTATTTAAATCTGTGAAATCCACGCACATTCTCCATTTTCCATTTGCTTTTTTCACCATAACAACATTAGCCAACCACCGTGGGTAAGCCACCTCCCTGATGAATCCGGCTTTGAGGAGTTTTTGGACCTCGGTTCGTGCGGCCAAATCTCTTTCCTCCCCTATTACCCTTTTCCTTTGCCTGACCGCCGGATGTTTAGGGTCCACCCTGAGCTCATGCCGGATAACGCTTGGGTCTATACCAGGCATCTCGTCCGTGCTCCAAGCGAATGTTGCCCTTCTTTTTTCCAGGAACCTCATTAAGTGAGTCTGCTCTCCACTGTCAAACGCAGTTCCTATTTTAAAAAATTTAGAAGGGTCAGATTTTAAATGTACCTCTCTGGGGGGATCTTGGGTTGTTCGACATTCTTCTTCTCCTTGATCCGGCCCTGAGGAGGAAGGTAACCTTCCCTTGAACTCCTTGTCTGATCCCACAGTTTTAACCACCTCCTCACTAGGAAGGCTGTCCATGATACGGACTTCACACATTCGGGCCATCTTTTGGCTTCCTCTTATCGTGACTACCTCCCTCTTGAGGTTAAGTACTTCATTTTTAAGTGATGAGTGTTGGATGGCTTTGAAAGCATTGATCCCTGGCCTCCCGAGGTACATGTTGTATCCAGAGAGGCCTGGCACAATAAAAGCTGTGAGCCTCTCTGTTCTCCTTTCATCTCCTTGGCCCAGGGTCATTGTGAAGTCTATACTGCCGGAAGATGTGGTAGAGACACCTCCCACAAATCCTCCTAGGACCGCCGAATAAGGCTTGATCCGGTCCTCAGGTACTTCCAGCTTCTTAACTGCTTCGGCTGATATGACATTTGCTCCGGCCCCACTATCGATTAGAATTCCCTCCATCATCCGATCGTTTACTTGTGCACGGATGACAAGTGGATCGTTGTGTGGGTATAGGACTCCATCTTCATCTTCGTCGGAGAAGAAAATTGGAGGAAAATTTTCCTTTTTGGCAATTTTTCTCTCCGGGAGCTCTTGATGCACTTGATGGATGTGTCTTTTCCTTTCATTAGGGGTTAGTGGTCCTACTTCTGAAAATAGTCCTGTGGGTTTTCTTAGAGGAAGTTTCGTTAGCTTTCTCTTTTTTTTTGGAAAGAAAGGAGGTTTATTAATAGTAAAGAATGCGAAAAGAATGGAAATTTTATTTCTCCTCTTGGTAATATGATGTTTTGACAATCTATGCAACACAAAATTTCATCCTAAAACAGATTGCAAATTGTACTCCAAATATTTATCCTGAATAAAGGGAAAAGGAACTTTTACTCTCCTTTGTACAAACCTGTTATCATCCCCACTGATTTGCCGGGGTCAAGCCTGGGTGGATCTCTTCCTCCTCGCGCCCGTCGGGGTGTATTTCTGGGCATTGCTTTGTTGACCGCCATACTGCCTTTGCACTCCGGCCTGTTTCTTTCCCTTCTCTTATTCTCCTCAATTGACTCGGAGCTCTTTTGGCCAGGGTAGCACAGTTTACAGTCCGATGACTGCGATTTCCATGGAATTCGCAGAATGCAACCGGAATTTCTCCCTGTGGTGGCTTCCTTGGCGGAGGGAGGTAACCCTCTCTTACTGCAGCGGCATATTTCCCTAGGTCAATATAGACAACAGTCTTTGCCCCCTGGTGCTGCGACCCCTGAGAGGAAGATCCGGCGGTTGACCTGCCATAATGGCTTGTACCTTGACCCTCCTCTTCCGGCACTTCCCCCGAGTCCTTCCTTCTTCTCTGGTACCCCTGCGGCTTTGAAGCTATCGGCCAGCTCTTTAGCCTTGTTCTCGGCTATCTCAGATTTTAAAAAATCATGGATCATTTCAGCTAATTCTCCATGAGTCTTCGGCGCCTTTGTCGCAATTTTTCCAGCTAGCCGAGGCTGAGCCAGGCCATTCCCAAAGGCCTTAATCAAGATCTTTTCATCAACATCGTCGATCTCTGCGACCTTCTTATGGAAACGCTCGCTGTATTCCTTCACGGTTTCTCCTTTTCGCTGTTTAATGTCCATCAATTCTATTGTTTCATTTTTAACCTTCTTACTCGCAGCAAAATATTGCTGGAAATCTTCAGTCAATTGCTTGAAGCTCGTGATGGACTGAGGCGGTCTCGTGGAGATCCATCCCAATGCTCTTTTTGAAAGTGTTCCGGGGAACAGATTGCAGAGAGCGAGGGAGCTAATCCCCTGAGTGTTCATGGCGAACACGAATTTTTTGATATGCTGAGCAGGATCTCCAGTCCCGTCATACTTCTCAATTGCTGGGGCGACAAAGTGCGGCGGGAGTTTTGCCTTCCTTATCCGCTCCGAGAAGGGGTACAAGCTCATATCTATTTGATCATCTTCCTCTATCTCTTCTTCGTCGATGATTGAATTGCGCTTTCTATCCTTACTCTCCTCCCCATTGCTACCTTTGGAATCTCTGTTTTTCAATTGCTCAATTGCCTCCGTCATTTCGTCCCATTTTCTTTGGTACACCTCGTCCCTTTGCATCAATTCCTGCTGCAAAGTCTCATTTTCCTCTACGATTTTTTCGTCAATGGATCTGACCAATCCTTTCAACATGTCTTCTAGATCTTTCTTGGAGATGGCCTCTGGCATCTCCGAACTCATCCTTTCCTCGGAGTGGTTGTTATCCTCAACAGCGTTCCTTGATGCTTTCCTTGACCTTGGGGCCATCTTTCGTGTTTCAATCCTGCAAAAAACGTCATTAGTTACTTTAGGATTTCCATTATGAATCGCCGTAGATTACTTCCCTGCTTCTAGGTGGTCTCGTGGTTGCTTCTTGCTGTTCGTTTGCCACAGATGGCGCCAAATGAAACAGTGCACTAATCCTAATGCGACCAAGCTTGATCCCAATGCAACAGTACGTCTATCCTAGTACGTCTCGATCTAATCTCCTATCCTACTTTACCTGATTTCGGACACAGAGTCTCGTGAAAGTAGAGGGGGAGAGAGAGAGAGCTTCTATTTGAGTCGAATGCGAGTTTGATTGCCCAAAATCACGTATCTTATTTCATGGGGGTACACCCTTATTTATAGTTTTTTGGGCCCGGTCCCTTTGGTGCCAGCCTGTATTTTATATGTTTAAGTACGGTTTTACCCCTTCTTAGTCCCTTTGGTCGACCACAGGCGGCCGACCGTACTACATTTTGCTTTGCCCAAGTCCTATTTTCATCCGGCTGAAGGACGGCCGGATGACCTATGTGCTTCTACCCCCATCCGGCTAAAGCGGCCGGATGCTCTATTTGTTCTATTCTCATCCGGCTGAAGGAGCCGGATGCTCTTCGCGTCCTGTTTTGGGCTTGACACCATTTCTTCCCTTCTCAGAGAATCCTATACACATTTAGTAATGTCGGTTAATTAACGTACTAGACCTTTATTAATTTGTTACTTCACATTTCTAGTTTATTTTACTTTCACACTTTGTTATAACTTTTTTCACCGTTTCAATTGTCATTATAACCCACCTAACATGTCTTAAACAACCTTATAACATCATCACTAAATAATCACCATTATTAGACATCGGTTTCCTACCTTAAACAAAGTTCTTTGGTCAAAATAGTACCATGTCCGAACTTGTGTCCGAGTTCCCAAAGTTCGGACAAAGGTCGAGACTCAAAGGGTGAGACCAGACGAATGTCCGAACATGTGTCCGAGCTTCCAAAGTTCGGACACGGGTCAAAGCAAAATCAGAGAAAAGAGATGGGTGTGTCCGAACTTCTGTCTGGACTTACAAGTTCGGACACCATTCGAGACTTGTAAGCCAGACTCGTCCTCGCACCCCGTCCGAACATCAAAGGTCGGACGGTAGTTCGGACATCACTTAAAACCCAGAAAATTTAAATGCAACAGGGCATGTCCGAGCTTCCAAATTCGGACGGAAGTTCGGACGTGCCAGAAAACTCATCTTCTATACCCTTAAACACTTACTCATTTCTTACCAAAATCCCCAACACTTATATTGTTTTCTCCTTAGATTTCTAAGTGGTGTTTCATACCTATAACTCCACTAACCAAAATGTAACCTTACCACCATTACCACTACTCCAAAGGCATTACTTCTCACATACACCTCCCATATACAAACTCCTTCTAGTTTCCACTAGTTCACACTTGGATCTCCACAAGGCATTATTTTTCCTTTGATCACCAAAACTTGCACAAGACTTAGCACTTCACATAACATAAACTTGGTGTGTTTAAAACACCCATTTGATTTCTAAATCCTCCAAGACTATGCTCAAGGCATCTTAACACTTAAGACCACCTTAATTCACATTCTTTCACCATCTTCAATCTTAACCATTCCTAGTACCTTCTAGGTCATAAAATCTCATTATTACACATAAACTCCTTTGTTTATCAACTAAATTTTGCCATAGCTTCTCTTGTATATTTTCACACGCAACTCCTAGGTTTTCACCTTTTGACAACCAAGAACCCTTGATCATTTAATACACACAAACATATTGTTCTTCATCCTTTAACCATCCAAGACACTCATCTCCACAAGAAACATTCTTTACACACAACTAAACCTTTAAACCACACTACATCACAATATAGTGCATAAACTTAATTGTTTGGCACTCAGGCCCTTAAATAACATGGCTCTTAGGCCCTTAAATTGCATAAACCTTAAACACTGAATTTCCCATATATATATATTGCCTTTGATCTGCAAATACACTCAACATCACATATGCCCTTTAATAATCTCCTTAAGAATAATTCACTAGCTCATTTCCCATTGGCTCCTTAGGTATTTTATTAAGCAAATCAAGCTCATTTTTCCTAAGGAATTTAAACTACATTGAGATAGTTTGTTTACCTCTTTACCTCTCAAACTTCTTTCTTGTTTCCTTGAATCGAAAATCAGCAAGGAGTTTGATCACTTGTCAACTTTCTAATCAATATACAAGCAAGATAATGAGCATTCAAACTTCATGCCCAAACACATTAATAAACCCTAGGTTATAGGTATTGTCTTAAGGCATTAAGGTGATTGTTTTACCTTGGAAATAGAAGAGAGCTTGAATAAGTATCAAGAGAAGTCTCCACCAAGCCCTTGGAAGATTGGAATGAGCTATGAATGAGCAAAAGAAAACACCATGAAAAAGGTGATTTTGGCCACATATGAAAACAAGAGGAAATGGAATTTTTCTTTGAGTTTCCTTACCTTGAAGCAAAGGAGAACAATAAGATGTAAAAATATAAGCTCAAGCTCCTTCCATGGAGATTCCTCTTGGCACCGAAATGGAGCTCTTGAAATTTTGAGAAGACAAGGTTGGAAAGCTTGATAAGACTAGAAGAATGGTGGTCTTGGTTTTTGATTTGGTAAATGGAGCTAAAAGAAAATGGCAATGGAAGATGGAGTTGCATGGTGTTGTTGCTGTAGCAAACCGATAATGGAGAAGAGAGGGAGTTTCGAGACGGTGGGAAATGAAGAAGGAAAGAATAGAATGAGAAGAAACTTGCTTTTGGAGATATTTAAACTAAAAGCAAATAGTATTTTTGCTTTACAACTTTACCTAGCTTATTTTTTTGTTCAAGTGTGGTGAGTCACACAAGAAAACTGGCCCCATCTTTAGTTTAGGCTGATTCTTGGTCTTTGTTGACCAATAACATAACTTACATTGACTTATATTATAAACTAGCGTAATTTAGTTACTATTCACTAACCAAGGCACATAGTTGTGAAAGTTTTGATTTCCCATTGATTTAGACTTCCAAATGTGATACTAAGTAGTACACATGTTAATTAAAGAGTAATGATGGACATTTAGCCACTCAAAACCCATTTACAAGACAATTTTTCAAAAATGTGCTTTAAGCCTCCTTAAAGACATTTGTGTTTAACTTGTTTTCAAGCTTGGTTTTCTTTGGTAATTGCTTTAATACGTTCATTAACATATAATTAAGGCATAGGTATGACCTTTAGGTCTTAACCAATCTTATCCCAAGCTTAGAGCACATTTTCGCCCATATTGGCTTTAAGGTATTTATTTGTGTTTTATTTGGTTTAATTGTCTACCAAAGTTTCCTAAGGACTTAATTAGCCTTATTAAATCCTAATTGAATATTATTTAGTCTTGGTAGGCTCTTTGGGTCCTAACCAAGTTCACTCCAAGCTTAGAGCATGTTTTTGCTCAAACTGTCTTTTAGTACTTTATTGTTTTTACTATGGTTTAGTTTACCTAATAGCATTCCTAAGGAAATTTTTAGCCTTTACATACCATATTATAGCATTTAAACAACACATCAAGGTTTGGGGTATTTCAAATTACCCCCCTTAAAAGAACTTCGTCCTCGAAGTTCACACTTCCCACACATCATTTGGATTAGAACATGAGGATTACTTTGGAAAATAAAACTCCCATAACCAAACATACTTTACATCACACCCTCGGACTCACGGTCCGGGTAACATATACACATCCATACATAACATAACATAGTTACATGATAACCTCGAACTCAATGGTCCGGGTATCTTAACAACATTGTACTTAAATAACAACCCTCAGACTCTCAGGTCTGGATAACATAACAACATTCGGACTCATAGGCCCGGGTAACATAACCAAATTCAGAACTCAACCACATTCGGACTCAAGGTCAAAATAATATTTATTACATATACCAAATAACATGTCTTAGCATGTATAACAATCAAATATACCCTTTTATATACACTGTGATCCCGCAGATTCCCTGGGAGATCAAAACAATCACTTAATCTTTAACCTATATACTTCCCATGTCACCGGTCCGAAGACAAAGGCTCATACGTCCTCGGCTCGTGAGCAAGTACTACAAAAATATTCTTTGTTAAGTAAGAGAACTTTCATTATGTAAAGTATCTATCGACATTTTATAAATACCGATTCAAAATCCTTTTGAAAACGCATACAACTCCAAGTCCAACTTAAGCTCTTTGCTTCTTTTCTTAGTTTGGTTATTTGTGACCACTTAAAGGGAGCTTCAAGAATCATCCAACCCTGATGTGATCAGCATTAGTGTTGAACTATCCTTCCACCCCAATTTGTGTTTGGCTTCCCTTGATCACATGCAAATCAAGTTCCACCTCCCACTTCACTTTCAAGCATCAAGTAACACACCATTTCCAATTTTCTATCTTTTTTTTGTCAATCTAGTCATAATTATTACATCTCCAAAGGATAGAACTCCATCTATCAGTTATCTCCATTGACTTTAATCCAGTTACCTAGGGAATCTTATTCTCTCTAGGTTCTATGTCGGTTTCATACCCTTTCATGAGTCACTATATTGTATATATACATATATTTTATCAAAATACAACACATAGTTTTACATTTATACACTGTCGGGGTTTTTGTTCCCCGGGAGTTTCTTTTACTCCCTTATAATTGTACTAACACACAACGACTAACAAAGTAGTCACACTTATCACAATGGCATTCGCATCTTCTGTGCGGAATGACCACAATTAAACCACTAATGAATGCGTATGTTTATGTAACGCACACACCAATCATCCAAACATATTATTTTGTGCTATGCACAACATAGTTCGCGTACACTTGTACGGTAAAACACACTAAGTGGTTTTGCACTCTACCCCCCTTAAAAGGGATTACGCCCACGTAATCAATCACTGAACATTGGCTTAGAATGTTCTACCGTTGTGAAGTATTTTAACTTCCACGCGGTCTATTATACAATGCGTTCCGGTTAGAGAATCTTAACTATATTGGCGGTTTAGTCCCTAAACCAAGAATTCTCATTGGAGTTTGTTTTAACTCTTAACTGGTTTCATTTCTGGCCTATGAGGCTTGTAAGCATTAATAATTAGCCATTCACTCATGTTCACTATGCACATTTGATAAGTCAGGAATTTACCTATTTCTAAAGGGTCTTTTGAGACCCAATTTGTTATCATTTACTGCTAAATTCCTGTCTTATAAGTAATTTTATGTTTTTATTGCAATTGTCTGCTTTTATGGTTTTTGTGTGCTTTTTCAGGTATTTAATCTCAATAGAAACACATTCTTATCATTGTTGGAACACAAGACAAATCAAACAAGCTAAATAGAGTCAACATATTCATCATCGACTTAAATCCAAGCTTGGTCCGGGACCTAGCTATGGAGCCAAGTCCCGGACCACAACGTGACTCAAATCTCGCATTAAAATTATGTATGGTCCGGTACTTGGTGGAAGAGTGAAGACCCGGACCACAATGTGACTGTTTTCTCTCTTATAAAAATCGTTTATGGTCCGGGACTTGAAGCAGGAGTGAAGACCCGAACCACAATGAAGCAATTCTCTCGACCAGATTTTAAGCATGGTCCGGGACTTGATACATGGCCTAAGTCCCGGACCACACTGACGGTGAAATAGAATATATCCCAAAACGAATGGTCCGGGACTTCAACCACATCCTATGTCCCAGACCAAAAGGTTTCATCAGACGTCTATAGCGCGCGATTGAAAAGAAGAGATTCTCTTCTTATTATACTGTGCCGCCCCATAACTCCAATGTCTGTACTTCCTTTCCAGATTAACCGCCGCCCCATTACATACTCCTTTCCAGACTACATCCATCACAATCACGATTATTGTTCTACTTTCCAGATCTAATTTCCAGCTTCATCCACCAACAAAACACCATCGCACTCACCATCTACTCATATGTATACACACTATAAATAGAGTGCGAGCCCAACACTTCAAAACACACAGTCTTCTAGACATCAATCTCTCCCTCCATAAATCCTCCACATTTCCATTCCACTCAGTAGTAGTATTACTACTACTACTAATCATCTTCATCCCATTACATCCATACACCACCACCGTAGTGTTTACACTACTACTAAACACCATTCACTCCTCCACCTGATCACACAATATTCATCCACACACACCTCCATTTATCATCCCATTTCCACCAATAGAGAAGACCAAGCAGGAGAAGAGAAGGAAGAATTGCTCAACCACCTTCATAAACATGGCTTCTTCTATCCCTCTCTTAGTTTTACTTATCATTATGCTTGAGTAATTCTATTAGCACTTTGGGATGGGGATATGAACTTAAATCCCCCATCTATGTTGTAAAACCTACACTTTATTTATTGCGGTTGTTTTCTCTCTTTTATTTCATTAATGTTATAACCTGATCATTTATAGCATTTGTGGTGATTTCCAACAACATATGATTTTGAGTTGGGAGTTGTGACCGAAAAAAGAGAGGAACCTTAGATTATGGCTAGCTTGATTAGTTGGTGAAATTTAAGGCTATTAATATGGACTTGTTGTTAATGCTATCTAGTGATTTGAACTCTACTTGATTAGAGAGTTGGAAGCAAGCTAGGTAAGAGTTGGTTTATTCATGATTTGAAGGACCTTTACATTAGTCCAGATAGACAACCTGAGTGAAGTGGGTTTACTAATATAGTTGGGGTGAATTTAGGGGATTACAACCATCCTAAAGGTGCTTTCCATTCCAATTCATTACATCACATTTTATCTACTGCTTTTATTTTACAATTCCTCTTTGAACCAAACCAATACACTTGCCTTCGGCTAAACCCCCTTTATTTACTGTTTTATAACCGATTACCGAAACTAGGGAGATCGATATACCAATTTCCTAGTGGAACGACATCTTTACTACTACTCCGACTAGGGTTCACTTGCCCTTTTTCTGTGCTTTCAATAACACCCCTTAAAACTATCAACAAGTTTTTGGCGCCGCCGGGGAAATTGATAGTCCCTATCACTTTCCCCAGTTTCGGTAATTTCGGTTTCATTTATTTTAGTTTCCTTTAACTCTTATTTTTCTTTTCTCCTGTGCATGCCAAGTACTCGAACTAGCAACTCTCCTCTCGCTAGTCCAAGGTCCGAGCCTGAAAGATCATTTAGGAGGATCAGAAGGAATTTATTCAATCACACCATGGCCGATGATCACCACGAGTCAGAGACACCACCATCCAACACCGACCTCTCAAGGACTACCACCGGCCGAACACCGAAGGAAGAGCATCAGCGATAGTTCTTCCAACCTTGACACCAAACGAAGCTTCTCAATGGGCCTTCAAAACCCATTTTATCACTGCAATTCGGGATCAAGGAAAATTCAGTGGGGCGAATCCGGATGATGCTCCAAATCACTTGAGCCTCTTCTTGGACTTCTGCAACTCATTCGGCAAAACGGGCAATCTGAACGAGAGGATCCGGCTACAACTCTTTCCACATTCATTATCCGACTCAGCTCTAAGATGGTATCGAAGCCTCCCGTCAAGATCCATCCAAACATGGGAGCAAATGGCTAGCAAGTTTCTTGCCAAGTACTATCCCACAAGCAGGACGAGGCAACTAATCGGCGAAATAAACACCTTCTGCCAAGAACCAGGCGAGACTTTATACGATGCTTGGGACCGGTTCAAGAGATGCTATTGAACTGCTCACACCATGGCCTAGACGACCAATCACTATGCTTGTCATTCTTCAACGGGCTAGACGACTCCAACCGCCTTCTTGTAAACTCCTCTGCAGGAGGAAGTTTCATGACAAAGTCTCCTGAAGAAGGAATGGAGCTCTTAGAGACAATGACGAGTGACACAAGACAATGGTCCAGAGCAAAGGGGAGAGCACCAAGAGCAGCCGGCCTTCTTCATGTACAACCCACCGATCATCTCTCAGCACAGATCTCGTCTCTCACGAAGATGGTAGAGAAGCTAGCTACCGCACAAACCGAAATTGTCAAGACAATAGCTTCTTCATCTTCCAGCCAAACCTCAGAGGGATGTGCCATTTGTGCGGGTCCTCACGACACTAGATGCTGTGAGGGAGAGATGAACCAACAGGAGGATGTAAACTTCATCGGCAACCAAGCATACAACAACAACAACGCGCCATGGAGAAACCATCCAAACTTTTCGTGGAGAACCGACCAAGGCCAAGGAGGACAGAGACAAACTTACAACAACTCCCAAGGGTACAGACCCCAACAACCCAATCAACCTTCAAACCTTCAACAAGGGTATAGACCACAAGGAGCCCCTCCGGGTTTCCAAAATCAAAAACAACAAGAGCCACAATCTTCTGCCCCCAGCGGGACTTCAAGGTTAGAGAACCTAATGGCTGACTTTATCATCGCTACAAAGACCAAGTTTTCAGAACAAGAGGCTTTCAACAAAAGCATTGAAACCCAGCTTAGTCAGATATCTCAGCAAATCTCCCGAAGACCACCGGGCACCCTTCCAAGTCAACCAAATCCCAATCCAAGGGAAGAAGCTAAAGCAATAACCTTGAGAAGCGGCCGGGATCTTCAACCCTCCTACCCACCAGACAACCAAGAGATCCAAAATGAAAGTCAAGATCATCAAGAAGAAGACAAGAGATTGTGAGGAAGTTCCTCCTCAACCGAAAGACACTCCCAAGGAGAAAGAGGCTCCTGAATCATCTTCTCCTTCTACTCTTGCTAGACCTCCACTTCCTCTTCCATTCCCAAATAGACTTAAAAAGAGAAACTTAGATGAACAATTTGGGAAGTTTTTAAGCATCTTTAACAAACTGACAATCAATCTTCCTTTTGCAGATGCTCTGAAACAAATGCCGATCTACGCCAAGTTCATGAAGGACATCCTAGCTAATAAAAGAGCAACGCTTGGAACGGAGACGGTGCAACTCACTGAAGAGATCTCGGCAGTCCTACTACGGAACCCTCCTCCAAAACTTGGAGATCCTGGTTTGCCTATAATCCCTTGCTCTATCGGTAATATAAATTGTGGTAGTGGATTATGTGATTTAGGTGCAAGCATAAATCTCATGCCACTTTCAATTTTCAATAAACTTGGGATTGGTGAATGTGCACCCACTGCCATGCAATTGCAACTAGCTGATAGGTCTCTAGTCTTCCCAAAAGGGAAAGTCGAGGATTTGGTAGTGACCGTAGGGACATTTGTTTTTCCGGCAGATTTTATTGTCATCGATATGGAGGAGGATGCTAGAGTTCCGCTAATTTTAGGTCGTCCTTTCTTAAGGACTGCTAGGACTCTGATAGATGTGGAAAGTGGAAAAATTATCTTAAGATTCCATGATGAGAAACTTGAATTTGACATGTCCAAGGTAGTAAAGAAACCCGCACATGCGGAAGCTGCTTTCACTATAGATATTGTTGAATCTCTTTTACAAGATAATTACTCTAATTGTTTTGAGTGTGATACTTTGACTACTGCTCTGACTGATCCTTGTGGAGACCGGGAGGATGAACCAGAAGTAAAAGAGATGGTGGCTGAATTAGACAGGAGGTCTATGCCTTATCGATCATACTACCCACCACCGGAGCCCTTGGAACGGACTGCACAAAAGCTCCTCACCTCGATTGAGAAGCCACCTACCATAGAATTGAAGCCTCTTCCCTCTCATCTAAAATATGTCTACCTAACTAACCCCTGTGATCTTCCTGTCATTATCTCTTCTTCTCTCACAGGTACACAGGAGGACAGTTTGTTGAAAGTGCTTCGAAGCCACAAGAGAGCCATCGGGTGGTCCATTTCTGATATAAAGGGTATCAATCCTAACTTCTGCACTCATCGAATCTTCATGGAGGATAGCTTCAAACCACTAGTTCAACCACAAAGGAGGCTGAATCCGAACATGAAAGAAGTTGTCAAAAAGGAGGTGCTTAAACTACTGGATTCCGACATCATCTACCCCATTTCTGATAGCAAGTGGGTAAGTCCGGTGCAAGTGGTGCCAAAGAAGGGAGGAACTACGGTAGTACCTAATGAAAGGGGTGAGTTAGTCCCCCAACGAACTACTACAGGGTGGAGAGTCTGTATAGACTATAGAAAGCTCAATGCCGCCACAAGAAAAGATCATTTCCCCTTGCCATTCATTGATCAGATGCTCGAGAGGCTGGCAGGTCAAGATTACTACTGTTTCCTTGATGGTTATTCGGGATACTTTCAAATCCCCATAGCCCCTAAAGATCAAGAGAAGACAACCTTCACCTGCCCGTATGGAACTTTTGCCTACCGAAGGATGCCATTTGGTCTATGCAATGCACCTGCCACATTCCAAAGGTGCATGATGGCCATATTCTCAGAGTTCTTGGAGAAAAGCATCGAAGTGTTCATGGATTTTCTCAGTTTTCGGGCTCACATTTGAAACATGTTTAGCAAACTTGGATGCCATACTGACACGATGTGAAGAGACAAATTGGTGCTCAACTGGGAGAAGTGCCACTTCATGGTCAGGGAAGGGATTGTCCTTGGACATAAGATCTCCTCCAAAGGCATAGAAGTTGACAAGGCCAAGGTAGAAGTTATCGAGAAGCTCCCGCCACCAAACTCAGTCAAAGACATTAGAAGCTTCCTCGGGCATGCCGGATTCTACAGGAGGTTTATAAAGGATTTCTCAAAAATCTCTAAACCACTTTGTGACCTCCTAGCCAAGGATACCAAATTTGACTTCACCCAGGAATGCCTTGAATCCTTTAATACCTTGAAGGAATGCCTCATCTCAGCTCCTATTGTGGTGTCACCATTGGAATCTTCCTTTCGAAATCATGTGCGATGCCAGTGACTACGCAGTTGGGGCGGCTCTGTGTCAGAAGAGAGACAAGGTGTTGAGAACCATTTATTATGCTAGCAAGACCTTGAACGACGCCCAGAAGAACTACTCTACAACCGAAAAGGAACTTCTGGCGATCGTCTTTGCACTAGATAAGTTCCGCTCTTATCTCTTGGGTAGCAAGGTAATTGTACATACCGACCATTCAGCTCTCAAATATCTCTTCACCAAAGAGGACGCCAAACCGAGGCTCTTGCGATGGATTCTGTTGTTGCAAGAATTTGAAATCGAAGTTAGAGATAAACCAGGCACTCAAAATGTTGTTGCTGATCACTTGTCTCGTTTGGAGACACCGGAAGAAAATGCTCCTATAAATGAACTTTTTCCAGATGAAACAGTATTCACCATTGGAGAGACCGGAGATCCATGGTTTGCCGACATTGCAAACTACTTGGTAAGAGGAGTAATACCATTTGAGCTTACATACCAGTAGAGGAAGAAATTCTTCGCTGACGTCAAACACTACTTTTGGGATGACCCTTACCTTTTCCGAGTCTGTGCCGATGGAATGATCAGAAGGTGTGTACCACAAAATGAAGTTCAAACATCCTCAACCATGCCACTCTCTCGAAGTAGGAGGACACCACGGACCAGCGAGGACAGCGCCAAGGTTACAGTCCGGATTCTTCTGGAAAACGCTTCATAAAGACTGCCATGCCTTTGTAGCCGCTTGTGACCGTTGCCAAATGCTAGGGAACATATCCCGAAAGCATGAGATGCCATTAAATGTGATGATCGAGGTTGAACCCTTTGATCTATGGGGCATCGATTTCATGGGTCCTTTCCCTCCTCTCACTCAATCTCTTCATCTTGGTGGCAGTTGACTATGTCACAAAATGGGTGGAAGCCATTGCATCCCCCACCAATGATGCCAAGGTGGTAACTAAGTTCTTAAGGAAAAACATCTTCACAAGATTTGGGGTGCCTCGAGCAATTCTCAGTGATGGGGGATCTCACTTCTGCAATAAACAATTCGATGCATTAATGGAAAAATATGGAGTGAGACATAAGGTATCCCTACCTTACCACCCTCAAACCAATGGACAAGCCGAGGTAACCAACAGAGAATTGAAATGGATACTGCAAAAGACCGTGAACTCATCCAGGAAAGATTGGTCTTTAAAACTCGACGATGCACTATGGGCTTACCGAACAGCATACAAGACTCCCATAGGGATGTCTCCATACCGTCTAGTCTTCGGAAAGGCTTGCCACTTACCCGTCGAGTTAGAACACAAATCCTTTTGGGCTGTGAAAGCCCTGAACTTCGACCTAAAGAGTGCCGCTGACAAAAGAAAGTTTCAACTCACCGAACTAGAAGAATTCCGGGAAGATGCCTATGAGAACAACCGCATCTACAAGGAAAAGACTAAGAGATGGCATGACAAATGATCCTAAAGCGGGAGTTCCATGAGGGAGATCGAGTGTTACTCTACAACTCAAGATTAAAACTCTTTCCGGGAAAACTAAAATCACATTGGTCTGGACCATTCACCATCACCAAAGTGACTCCATATGGTGCAATCGAGCTCAAAAACATCAAGGGAGAAACATTCATGGTCAATGGGTCCAGGTTGAAGCATTACCTCGGAGGAAACATCGGGAAGGTTGATGAACGTCCTCTTTACTTACAAGAAACTCAGGTTTGATCTAACCTCACACGGTCTAGCCAAAGACCGAAAAGACGGGCAGCTCATTGGGACGCAACCCAATCTTTTTACATTTATCTTCTTTCTTTTAGTTTTGATTCATGTTCTTATGTGTGCTAATTACTTTATTAGCTATTTTTTTTTCTTTGGTTGTTTGTTGTTAAAATGCAGGTTTGATGTAGGCAGAAAAACAGAGCACTAAGAGACACTCCTTCGGTGGAATCAAACAGAGTGGTCCGGGACTTCAAACTTACCCTAAGTCCCGGACCAGTGAAGCAAACTCTCGACTCAAAAAAAAAAATTCCATGGTCCGGGACTTGAACCACACCCTAAGTCCCGGACTGTCTGTCGATGTTAAAAAAAAAAAATACCGTCTTCATTCTCCAGCCACAGCTCCATGCACCAAAATCCAACATCAACCTCTCCTCTCTGTTCCGCCTCGCACCACAACCCCAATCCCTCTATCGCACTCTCTCTCTCTATCGTCCTCACCCTCTCTCTCGCACCACCGCACCACCATTTCACTCGCACCAGCACCACCTCTCCGGCCACCGAACCACCACCCATCTTCCCCGTCACCTCTCTGCACCCGTCTCGCAACACCACATCGTACCCACCCTCTCTGTTGCGCCTAAAACCCACGCCTTCCATCCCACATCACAAATTCACTCCGCACCTCACCACTTCTTAATACCTCGCCCGCCCCCTCCCTTTCGAAATACAAACAACACTCCCTCTATTCTCTCAACCTTGACCGTGAGCAGCCACTAGCCCACACTGTGCCACTTCCCCAAATTTTGCATTTAGCCCAAACCAAACGCAAAAGAACGCAAAATTATTTACAAAAGGACTGCCATCTTCTGTGTGCGATTTCGAAAGAATACAAAGGAGACTCTGCCGAAATTTTTCCAACCCACCTTAAGTCTCCCGTTCCTTGTCCTAAGTGTGGGGACGTCATCTTCACCGCTTATTCAGGGAAGTCCTATTCTTTCTTTTGCACTATACTCCTATTCTAGTAGCAATGAGGACATTGCTATTTTCTAAGTGTGGGGACGTAGTATGGGGGTTGCACATCTAAATTGTTTGTTTTCAGTGGCTCCTGACAATACTTATTCCCCCTTCACTAACCTTTGATACCCCCACAAAAATTTTTAATTCGACATACTTGGTTTTCACTTGTGGCCAGATGCATCAGTCGGGAATAACGTACGAGTAGCGAAAATTTTTGAGATTCAATCTGAAATTTCGGTCATAAGAACTTTGATTATACTGCTTGGATTGTCGGTTTTGGTCAAAACTTGCATCTATTTCCTTCAAATAAATGGTGAGACCATTGTGTGACTATTTTGTTTGAACTAACTTGGGGCTTTGGGAAAGTTTTGGAATGAATGGAAGGAAAGGACAAAGACAAGGTACTCCTCTAATCTACTCTGAACCGGAACAGGCCTCTCCCATTCGGTAATTAAGCTCTTGGAGTGTCTCATCACTTATCTACCTAAGATCATCTGATCTGGGATAGAAGGCCCAACACCGCTACAAGGATGGGGAGAAAAAGTCTGAGGGGATGAAATGAATAATGCTTACTCAGAAAACTTGGAAGGAAAGTTCTTTCATGCTAAACAGTTTGTTGCAAATTCTTCCTTGATTATGAGTATGTGGCAATGAAAGGTAATGTGGAATATGACATTACTTCTTGCCCCTTGTCGTCCAATGAATTGTGGAAAGAAAAAGGAAAGAAAAGCCCCGAGTACAGTTTGTATTAAACAGTTATGACGATAATCTCATGCATTTGTCAAATACCCTAGCTTCACTGTCTAAGAAAACTTGCAGTACTAATCGCTGTTTCTTTTTACTGTCTTTCAGCATTAGATCTCTTTGAACATTTTCCTGACCTGATAAATCCCCGCTTTTGAAAATCAGGTACATCTTGCTTGCAGTAATTGCTTGAGGACAAGCAAAGGTTAAGTGTGGGGACGTTAATAAGTCAGGAATTTACCTATTTCTAAAGGGTCTTTTGAGACCCAATTTGTTATCATTTACTGCTAAATTCCAGTCTTATAAGTAATTTTATGTTTTTATTGCAATTGTCTGCTTTTATGGTTTTTGTGTGCTTTTTCAGGTATTTAATCTCAATAGAAACACATTCCTATCATTGTTGGAACACAAGACAAATCAAACAAGCTAAATACAGTCAAGATATTCATCATCGACTTAAATCCAAGCTTGGTCCGGGACCTAGCTATGGAGCCAAGTCCCGGACCACAACGTGACTCAAATCTCGCATTGAAATTATGTATGGTCCGGTACTTGGTGGAAGAGTGAAGACCCGGACCACAATATGACTGTTTTCTCTCTTATAAAAATCGTTTATGGTCCGGGACTTGAAGCAGGAGTGAAGACCCGGACCACAATGAAGCAATTCTCTCGACCAGATTTTAAGCATGGTCCGGGACTTGATACATGGCCTAAGTCCCGGACCACACTGACTGAGTGAAATAGAATATATCCCAAAACGAATGGTCCGGGACTTCAACCACATCCTAAGTCCCGGACCAAAAGGTTTCATCAGACGTCTATAGCGCGCGATTGAAAAGAAGAGATTCTCTTCTTATTATACTGCGCCGCCCCATAACTCCAATGTCTGTACTTCCTTTCTAGATTAACCGCCGCCCCATTACATACTCCTTTCCAGACTACATCCATCACGATCACGAATATTGTTCTACTTTCCAGATCTAATTTCTTTTCCAACCACACACCACGTTACTTTGGTCTTCTTTCCAGCTTCATTCACCAACAAAACACCATCGCACTCACCATCTACTCATCTGTATACACACTATAAATAGAGTGCGAGCCCAACACTTCAAAACACACAGTCTTCTAGACATCAATCTCTCCCTCCATAAATCCTCCACATTTCCATTCCACCCAGTACGTAGTATTACTACTACTACTAATCATCTTCATCCCATTACATCCATACCACCACCGTAGTGTTTACACTACTACTAAAACACCCATTCATTCCTCCACGTGATCACACAATATTCATCCACACACACCTCCATTTATCATCCCATTTCCACCAGAAGATAGAAGACCAAGCAGGAGAAGAGAAGGAAGAATTGCTCAACCACCTTCATAAACATGGCTTCTTCTATCCCTCTCTTAGTTTTACTTATCATTATGCTTGAGTAATTCTATTAGCACTTTGGGATGGGGATATGAACTTAAATCCCCCATCTATGTTGTAAAACCTACACTTTATTTATTGCGGTTGTTTTCTCTCTTTTATTTCATTAATGTTATAACCTGATCATTTATAGCATTTGTGGTGATTTCCAACAACATATGATTTTGAGTTGGGAGTTGTGACCGAAAAGAGAGAGGAACCTTAGATTATGGCTAGCTTGATTAGTTGGTGAACTTTAAGGCTATTAATATGGACTTGTTGTTAATGCTATCTAGTGATTTGAACTCTACTTGATTAGAGAGTTGGAAGCAAGCTAGGTAAGAGTTGGTTTATTCATGATTTGAAGGACCTTTACATTAGTCCAGATAGACAACCTGAGTGAAGTGGGTTTACTAATATAGTTGGGGTAAATTTAGGGGATTACAGCCATCCTAAAGGTGCTTTCCATTCCAATTCATTACATCACATTTTATCGACTGCTTTTATTTTACAATTCCTCTTTGAACCAAACCAATACACTTGCCTTCGGCTAAACCCCCTTTATTTACTGTTTTATAACCGATTACCGAAACTAGGGAGATCGATATACCAATTTCCTAGTGGAACGACATCTTTACTACTACTTCGACTAGGGTTCACTTGCCCTTTTTCTGTGCTTTCAATAACACCCCCTTAAAACTATCAACAACATTCAACACTTGAATCACTGGCTCACTAGTTTCTGCTGCGCAACATTGATAACTGTAGAGCTTAGTTTGCCCCATTCGTTATTCTTACTGAATTATACATCTCCCATTACTCACCTTTATCTTGGTATCTCGTAACGTGAGCGAATTTGGTGAGTTACAAACTTCCTATCCACTTCCATGATAATTTATTGTGTATACTACTATGTATTTCACAATGATTGACTTGATTTCTTCCGACTTACTGTCGGTCGAGGTTGAGCTACTACCTAATATGTAGTGCTCTCTCTATTATTCCCTACACTTGAGGTATATTGCATACTGGTATTTGGCATTCAGTGCTACTGCAGTCACTTATTGTTAATCATGCCTCCACATTTGGTTTTGTACATGTATCATTTCATTGGTACGACCCTGCATTTCCTATGCCTCGGTCCTTATAACGTTATAAACCTCTTTCTACCTCCACTACAATTAACATTCCCCAAATTCCAAAGTATCCCACTCGATCATTACTGTGCAAGTGCAATACCAAAACACTCAGTCATACAGAGTGCAGAGGCGTAAACTCTTGGCAGTAAATCTTTACGATTCGCAATGGAATTCACACTGTGTTTCACTGAGATTCTTATTTCATAATATTGGGTCTTGGCTTACTGCCTAGTTTATTTGCTATCACTTATCGTTTAGCAATACTTATACAATGGTTGCTTACTGCGTACCGTGCTCTTACTCCTTGTATAACACTAACTTACATGGTATTCACTGTCATATTAGCTTCCATACATATACTTACATCATTCGTATTATGGTTCGTCATTCATTCGGATGACTACTGAATGCTCCTTGAGCGTTGCTCACTCGGGTTACAAGCCGGCGTTATTCAGCTCGGTGCTTCACTTTATGCAGACATGCTACTAAACTAACTGCTCTCTCGCAATAACAACATAGTCCATCCTTAACATATTTCTTGAACTTGGTTCACATGACTACCGCTCCTGCGGTCTCAAAATATTGAGAGGTATCCCCACTCTTAAAGCAGTGGTTCGTTCTCCGCTCTATTCACTTGTATAACATAAACTTTCATAATCAATAAAATGTACTTAACACGTATTACTTGTGGCTTATAAGCCTTACTGCCGCGAGCTCTGCTCATCATAGGTTGTTCACACTCATTTACTTCTCTGTACAACATTACATGGTTTATAGGTTGTATTGGGCTCCATGACAAGGTCGTTGCATCACGTTTCCTTTCAAGTTGTCTCTTTGGCAACTTAGGGTCCTACTGTTAAGTGGGTTCCCTTCGGTGTTTAAACTGAGTAATTGTTTCAACTCTTGCGTTTCTGTCACATTATTTCGTTTGACAATTGTTGATCCAAATACCCTTCAAAGACTGCTCCTGGGTATTGCTAAGTTATGCCTTTACATCTGGCTTGCACTTATTGGTACGTTTAGTTAACTACGCCGTTTTACGTTCTTAGCTGGGTTTACTATCCTCTTCTGTGAAGATCGATATTTCCTGGTAGTGTAGGTAATCATTCTGGGAATTTCATCCCGTTTATTGCACATTAACATGTCCATATCAGGCATCTGCCTTGCCATGTATAGGCTGGGTCATCATTCCAACTATCATGTTTATCCCTCGTGACACTTGAGACATATGCCATGTCTTTACTTACTAACCAGTGCACTTCGCACTCCCTGACTCTTAAACATTTCCTTCAAATGAATTTACTAATTCCTTTTAGTCTCGTTAACTTAACTAGGTTCTTTTACTTCAACCATTCTTGGTAATCCGTTACTCTTGTTTGACTTGTATTGTTGACCGTAGTATGGAGTCGACTACTTCCCGTGTTCCAGACTTTAATCGTATACATATGTGGGGTACCATACTGATACATTGCTACTTACCCGACTAACCCATAAGTAGGTCTTTCAGGCCCACAAGCTCCTAATGGAGTGCGGTTGTCCCACATTATAGTTGGTACACTCGTAGTGTCCGTCACACGCCTAGGTGAAGTATTCTGTTGTCAACTCCTCTTATATCATCCTGTGATAATATGCATTCCGTGTTTACCAGTTTCCTTCCGGTTATTCAAAAGTGAACTGGGTGTAACTTACCTACCGTGTGGCACTGTGGCCCGGTTTAGGTCTTCTCGTTTGTTTTTAAAAGTAGGTTAGAAATAAGTATAGGTTTGAAAGAAAATTTGGTTTTGAAAGAAAAGAGTTTGAAATAAATCTGAGTTGAAAGAAAAATTCTCGTGGTTCACAACGTCTTCTTCCCTTAACCAAATGTAGCTTCTTTCTTGCTGTACTTCCAATTACAAAGGTTAGGCTGTTAAGCCCTTCCACAGTTATGATGATCACACTTAACTTCGTGGTACTTTACTAAGTACTTGTATTTGTTAAAAAATTTCCCAAACAGCCTTGTTATAGCAGCACTTGCCATGGCAAGTGCGCCATGCTAACTGGCTATCGGTTCAACACACACATCGGTTGCGGTATCATTTTTTTTTACCCGCACTGTCATCAGTCGCCTTGTTGGCCCTCACTTGATCTTACAGTCTTGATAATAATTCCTCTAGGTGACTTCTCACTGTCTTCACATGATAATCACTAACTGGGGTGTTCCCCATTCTTGGAGTCCCCTTTTACTTAGTATTATATCCTCTTCGTAGCCCGTCCCACGCATTTGTCGTGGTTATTGAGACTTGTCTCTTGTTTGGGTACCACGTTGTAGTTCCTTAGTCGGTTGGTATACTGTTGGTGTACTATTTTCCCATAGACATGAGTCTCGGGTTCCATTAATTTACTTCTTGCCTGTTGCACGGTTGGAGCGTTGCAAGCTGGTTGTTCTCGACTGCTCGGCATGTCGATCCAGGTTGCAGGAAATTCTATTCTCCTATGCATAGGTTTCTTCGTTCTTTGCTATCAAATGCGGTTAGCATTGTTCAGACAGAACCCGTCTCCGGGATTCCCACTTCTCGGGATCTACCGTATGACAGGTTCTCCGTTCTCACGGAGGTACTTAACAACAGCCAGATCGGGTATTCCCGAGTAAGAGAAGACTTTCATCTCTCTGGCGTTCTTTCCCAAGTTATTAAACAGGGATTGTGGAGGGTGGGATGGATATTGTAGGTTTCCAGTACACACTGGTAATTCCTAACTAGCGTATCTCTCACGCTATCACTCAACCCTTAACCCAAAGTACCAAAATCCTAACTCGGTACTTCCTAAGCTCGGTAATTCAGTCATCAGAGCGATACTTCGCTCTGATACCACTTTTTGTAACACCCCAACTACAAAAATACACTTAATAACCATTTGCAGCGGAAAACATACTTCATCACATTACTTACTCGTTGGTGCTACACGTCGTTAGCCACCCACGTGGCTAACAAGGCTAATACATATACATATACATTGTATCGGTCTGATGGACTAGATTCCCGAGCAACTACACATTACAATCCTTTTCCATTACCAACATTCATAATACATATACATTCCAACTGTACCGAGTATTTACAAACTAATTCCGACAACAATTTCGGTCTTACTACACCTACAATACATAAGTAATTCATTAACTACCCGTGCAGACATATCTACCCCGTCCTACTCTCAGACGGCCTCCAGCTCCTTGTACCTGAAATAGAATTGGAAGAAAAGGGTGGCCCCCAAGGGTTTCAGCACCTTTGCTGGTATGGTAATCCCGCAGCCCGCATGCTACTGGGCCATGCACAACTAATTGTCGTCTAAGCATGCGGTTGATTTAATTTAAATCATGCATGTTAAATGTAAACAAATAACACATTACATACCCATAACAATGGACTCAACAAAATAGTCAACACATCTTTACTCATTAGAACACTCATTGTGCCCTTTAACCCTAGAGGGTTTCTCCTCTATTGGAGCTATTTCCTTAATAGACGACATTTACCCACTGGTCGGGTTATTCTCCAAAACGTCTTATAATAAACTGGGATTCATGTCCATGGTCCACATACTCCACACAACAATCCTATAACACATGTTGACATCCATCTTACATAATATCGCAATAAGAATTGCATCACACCATTAACACATAACATAACGGGAACGGTTCTCTTTACGAACCGACTCAAACATAGTTAGTTAACTTAGAAACCTAGAGAATGAATACACCATCATGATATTCTTGTTACATAACTCATTACCGTCCTGTTAGTCGGACGAGTAACTTAACTTAAAGATGGATCGGATATAGTGACCCGAACACACCACACAAATACATGTTCCCTCTAGACCGATCATAAGTCAGAATAGTTAAGCTTTGGAGTAAGCTAGTGGGAGATTGTAATCCAAGAAGGAAAACAACCATAACAGAGAGGAAGGTAAAGCAAGGATGGATACCCACTCCCAAACAACGCCTGACCGGAACGACCGGATTCCTCACCCCCCCAATAGTACATATATACTTATAAATAATTAGTTAGAGCTCCATTATGGAACTTATCACATCCACACACCATAAGGTATTACAATCGGTTAAACACACAAGGGAGGTAAACATACCTACACGCACAAACAACACACAACCAACTCACGCATAGCCATGATTAAAACGTTCCCATGGTTTGGTTCGCTAAATCCGAATACCAATCTCTTATGTGATCCTAGAGTCGGTTAGTTAAGTTTAACACATATTTAAGGTTAAACGGTATCGGAACTAAACTTGCCACATAAACGAATTACTGTAAACTCATTACATGTTTTTTTCTTATAACGTGGCAAACATACAGAAAAACACACTGGCATACAAGCTGGTATAATCCGGTAGGACACAGGTTGCAAGAAAACCATACCTTGGTCCCTGCTGTGATTGTTTTCCACCATTGGAGAATCCTATACACATTTAGTAATGTCGGTTAATTAACGTACTAGACCTTTATTAATTTGTTACTTCACATTTGTAGTTTATTTTACTTTCACACTTTGTTATAACTTTTTCACCGTTTAAATTGTCATTATAACCCACCTAACATGTCTTAAACAACCTTATAACATCATCACTAAATAATCACCATCATTAGACATCGGTTTCTAACCTTAAACAAAGTTCTTTGGTGAAAACAGTACCATGTCCGAACTTGTGTCCAAGTTCCCAAAGTTCAGACATAGGTCGAGACTCAAAGGGTGAGACCAGACGAATGTCCGAACATGTGTCCGAGCTTCCAAAGTTAGGACACAGGTCGAAGCAAAATCAGAGAGAAGAGATGGGTGTGACCGAACTTCTGTCCGGACTTACAAGTTCGGACACCATTCGAGACTTGTAAGCCAGACTCGTCCTCGCACCCCGTCCGAACATCAAAGGTCGGACGGTAGTTCGGACAACACTTTAAACCCATAAAATTTAAACGCAACAGGGCATGTCCGAGCGTCCAAATTCGGACGGAAGTTCGGACGTGCCAGAAAACTCATCTTCTATACCCTTAAACACTTACTCATTTCTTACCAAAATTCCCAACACTTATATTGTTTTCTCCTTAGATTTCTAAGTGGTGTTTCATACCTATAACTCCACTAACCAAAATGTTACCTTACCACCATCACCACTACTCCAAAGGCATTACATCTCACATACACCTCCCATATACAAACTCCTTCTAGTATCCACTAGTTCACACTTGGATCTCCATAAGGCATTATTTTTCCTTTGATCACCAAAACTTGCACAAGACTTAGCACCTCACATAACATAACCTTGGTGTGTTTAAAACACCCATTTGATTTCTAAATCCTCCAAGACTATGCTCAAGGCATCTTAACACTTAAGAACACCTTAATTCACATTATTTCACCATCTTCAAGCTTAACCATTCCTAGTACCTTCTAGGTCATAAAATCTCATTATTACACATAAACTCCTTTGTTTATCAACTAAATTTTGCCATAGCTTCTCTTGTATATTTTCACACGCAACTCCTAGGTTTTCACCTTTTGACAACCAAGAACCCTTGATCATTTAATACACACAAACATATTGTTCTTCATTCTTTAACCATCCAAGACACTCATCTCCACAAGAAACATTCTTTACACACAACTAAACCTTTAAACCACAATACATCACAATATAGTGCATAAACTTAATTGCTTGGCACTTAGGCCCTTAAATAACATGGCTCTTAGGCCCTTAAATTGCATAAACCTTAAACACTGAATTTCCCACATATATATATATATATATTGCCTTTGACCTGCAAATACACTCAACATCACATATGCCCTTTAATAATCTCCTTAAGAATAATTCACTAGCCCATTTCCCATTGGCTCCTTAGGTATTTTATTTAGCAAATCAAGCTCATTTTTTCTAAGGAATATAAACTACATTGAGATAGTTTGTTTACCTCTTTACCTCTCAAACTTCTTTCTTGTTTCCTTGAATCGAAAATCAGCAAGGAGTTTGATCACTTGTCAACTTTCTAATCAATATACAAGCAAGATAATGAGCATTCAAACTTCATGCCCAAACACATTAATAAACCCTAGGTTATAGGTATTGTCTTAAGGCATTAAGGTGATTGTTTTACCTTGGAAATAGAAGAGAGCTTGAATAAGTATCTAGAGAGGTCTCCACCAAGCCCTTGGAAGATTAGAATGAGCAATGAATGAGCAAAAGAAAACACCATGAAGAAGGTGATTTTGGTCACATATGAAAACAAGAGGAATTGGAATTTTTCTTTGAGTTTCCTTACCTTGAAGCAAAGGAGAACAATAAGATGTAAAAATATAAGCTCAAGCTCCTTCCATGGAGATTCCTCTTGGCACCGAAATGGAGCTCTTGTAATTTTGAGAAGACAAGGTTGGAGAGCTTGATGAGACTAGAAGAATGGTGGTCTTGGTTTTTGATTTAGTAAATGGAGCTAAAAGAAAATGGCAATGGAAGATGGAGTTGGTGTTGTTGCTGTAGCAAACCGATAATGGAGAAGAGAGGGAGTTTAGAGACGGTGGGAAATGAAGAAGGAAAGAAGAGAATGAGAAGAAACTTGCTTTTGGAGATATTTAAACTAAAAACACATAATAGTACTTCTGCTTTACTACTTTACCTAGCTTATTTTTTTGTTCAAGTGTGGTGAGTCACACAAGAAAACTGGCCCCCTCTTTAGTTTAGGCTGATTCTTGGTCTTTGTTGACCAATAACATAATTTACATTGACTTATATTATAAACTAGCATAATTTAGTTACTATTCACTAACCAAGGCACATAGTTGTGAAATTTTTGATTTCCCATTTATTTAGACTTCCAAATGTGATACTAAGTAGTACACATATTAATTAAAGAGTAATGATGGACATTTAGCCACTCAAAACCCATTTACAAGGCAATTTTTCAAAAATGTGCTTTAAGACTCCTTAAAGCACATTTTATGTTTTAACTTGTTTTCAAGCTTGGTTTTCTTTGGTAATTGCCTTAATAAGTTCATTAACATATAAATAAGGCATAGGTATGACCTTTAGGTCTTAACCAAACTTATCTCAAGCTTAGAGCACATTTTCGCCCATATTGGCTTTAAGGTATTTATTTGTGTTCTGTTTGGTTTAATTGTCTACCAAAGTTTCCTAAGGACTTAATTAGCGTTATTAAATCATAATTGAATATTATTTAGTCTTGGTAGGCTCTTTGGGTCCTAACCAAGTTCACTCCAAGCTTAGAGCATGTTTTTGCTCAAACTGTCTTTTAGTACTTTATTGTTTTTACTATGGTTTAGTTTACTTAATAGCATTCCTAAGGCAATTTTTAGCCTTTACATACCATATTCTAGCATTTAAACAACACATCAAGGTTTGGGGTACTTCATCAAATCATCAAAACCTTCATCTCGGTTCCAAGAGGAATCACCATGGAAGGAGCTTGAACTCATCTTTTTACATCTCATTGTTCTCCTTTGCTTCAAGGTAAGGAAACTCAAAGCAAAACTTCATTTCCTCTTGTTTTTATGTGTGACCGAAAATCACCTCTTCATGGTGTTTTCTTTTGCTCATTCATAGCTTCATTCCAATCTTCAAAGGACTAGGTGGAGTCCTCTCTTGCTACTTAATCCAATTTCCATTCAATTCTAAGGTAAAACATTCATTTATGTGTTTTAAGACATTATATGACCTAAAGTTTATTAATGAGTATAATCATGAATCTTAATGATCATTATCTTCTCTTGTGTATGGGTAGAAGGTTGACAGGTGATCAAGTTCCTTGCTAATTTTCGATCCAAGGAAACAAGAGAGAATTTTGGAAGGAAAAGAGGTAAATAACCTAACCTAATGTGCCTTAGGAAAATTGAGCTTTAAAATGCTTAATAAACAATCTAAGGAGCCAACGGTAAATGAGTTAGAAAAGTATCCTCAATGAGGTTATTAAGGACATATGAATTGATGTGTGTATTTGCAGGTCAAAGGCATATATTATGTGGGAAATTCAGTGTTTATGGTTTATGCAATTTAAGGGACTATGAGCCATGCAATTTAAGAGCCTAAGTGCCAAGAAATTAAAATTATGCACTATATTGTGATGTAGTGTAGTTTATGGCTTAGATGTGTGTAAAGAACATTCTTGTGTGGATAAGTGTTCTTGGGTGTTTAAAGGTGATAAACCTTGTGTTTTGGGTGTAAGGAAATACTAACAAAACTGAAATACCCCAAACCTAGTTATGTTGTTTAAACACTAAAATAAGGTGTGATAAGACTAAAAAGATTCTTAGAAACATTAGTAAACAATTTAAACCATAGGAAACACAAATAATGCTTTAAGGTCAATAAAGGCCAAAATGTGCTCCAAGCTTGGGATAAGCTTGGTTTAGACCTAATGAACTTACCAAGACCTCATTTGTATACTAATGAACATATTAAACCAATTACCAAAGAAAACCAAGCTTGAAAACAAGTTAAAACACAAAATGTGCTTTAAGGAGTCTTAAAGCACATTTTTGAAAAATTGTCTTGTAAATGAGTTTTGGATGGCTAAATGTCCATCATTACTCTTTAATTAACATGTGTACTATATAGTATCACATTTGGAAGTCTATATCAATGGGAAATAAAAAATTTCACATCTATGTGCCTTGTTTTAGTGAATAGTAACTAAAATAAGCTAGTTTGTAACATATGTTTGTATAAGTAATTAAATTGGCCAACAAAGACTAAAATGCCCTTAGTAACATTAAGGGGGCCAGTTTTTATGAGGTGAGTCAACACCTTGTAAGTTAACAAAATAAATAACAAATGATAAAGCAAGTTTCTATTTGCTTTACTACTTAATATCTCTTAAAAAGCAAACTTATCTCATTCTCTCATTTCCCTCCTCATTTCCCACAGTTCCAAGCTCTCTTCTATCTCTTCTTCATTCTCCATTCACGGTTTTACAATAGTGCCACCACCATTCTTCATCTTCAACCTCTTGTAACTCCTAGCTCACTTTGCCAAATCAAAAACAAAGACCACCATTCTCTTAGTCTCATCAAGCTCTTCATTCCTATCTTCTCAAAGTCCCAAGAGCTCCATTTCGGTGCCAAGAGGAATCACCATGGGAGGAGCTTGAGCTCATCTTTTCACATATTGTTGTTCTTCTTTGCTTCTAGGTAAGGAAACTCAAAGAAAAATAATATTTCCTTCATGTTTGTGTGTTGTCCGAAAATCACCATTGATGGTGTCCTTACCTTGCTTGTTTTAGCTTTATTTGAATCTTCCAAGGGCTTGGTGGAGTCCTCTCTTGCTACATATCCAAACCCTCTTTCCATTCCAAGGTAAAGCAATCATCTTAATGCTTTAAGATAATATATGTAACTAGGGTTTACAATGAGATGAAGCATAGAGCTTGTATACTCATTATATCATTTGTATAATGTTTAGAAGTTGACAAGCAACTAAAAGCCTTGCCAATTTAGTCAAGGAAACAAGAAAGAAGTTTGTAAGGAAAAGAGGTAAATATGCTAACCTAATGTGGTTTAAAGTCTTAGGAGAAATGAGCTTATATTGCTTATTAAAAATGATCTAAGGAGCCAATGGTGAATGACTTAGAAAAATGATCTCAAGGGCTTAGTAAAAGGCATATGTATTGTTGGGTGTATTTGCAGGTCAAAGGCAAATGTATTGTGGAAATTCAGTGTTTATGATTTATGCATCTTAAGGGCCTAAGAGCCATGTTATTTAAGGGCCTAGGTGCCAAGCAATTTAAATTATGCACTATAATGTGATGTAGTGCTAAATGAGTGAAGTTGTGTGTGAGAATGTGTTTGATAGATTTTAAGTGTTTTTGGTTGTTTGATGGTGAAAGCAATGTGTTTTGGTTTAGTAATGTTCTAGGAGAACATATGTCGAAATTTAGGTAATAAACAAGAAGTTCTAAGGGTTTAAAATGAGTTTGGAAAGTTAGAAAATGTTTAGAATGGTTAAGTGTTCAACTAGTGAAAGGAACATGCATTAAGGTGTTTTAAGGTGTAAAAGGGACTTAAGCATTATTCTAGAGGATTTAGAATGCAAAAGAATGTTTTGGGACATTTCAAGATCATGGTGAGATTGTATTTAGGACTTGTGTATTGTTGGTAAAAAAAAAAAGGGATGAAGTGATTTGTTGCATGGGAAGCTTTTAACTTGTAATGATGTTCAAGGAGTTGTTTAGGAAGAAAAGATGCTTGGGAGATGATGTTGTAGTGGTGAGGAAACATTATTGGCATAGTGGTTATCATAGGTATGAAACACCACTTAGAAAACCAAGGAGAAAATATCATAAGTGTTAGGAATTTTGGTATGAAATGAGTAAGTGTTTAAGGAGATAGAAAATGAGTTTCATGGATGTTGTATGAGGGTGTAAGTGTACCAAATGATGTTAGAACACATTAGGAGGCTTTAGGAGAAGTTTGGTGAAGATTTAACAATTTTTGGACATGTTTTGGTGGCGTCCGACCTAGGGGTCCGAACCAAGTTTGGGTCGGACAGCCTCTGTTAAACGCCAGTAAAGAGTTCTGGAACGGTCCGACCTAGAGGGCTTGGGTCGGACGTGTAGGTTCAAAGGACGGTAAATGCTCTAGAATGGTCCGACCCATATGGTTGAGTCGGACATGGGTCGGACAGGTAGAATTTTTCAAAACCCGAAGATCACTGGAAGGGTCCGACCCAGTTGGTGGGTCGGACGGTGGGTCGGACAGACCAAATTTTTTTTTAAAAAAAAACAGTAGAGAATGTGGCAAATGTAGTTAACCCTAGGGGGTATAATGTAGGTAATGAAGGATTAGTTTGGGCATTAAAACATGTTGTGTAATCATGGTTAAACATTTGGTAAGTTTGAAGTTAAGTAAATTAATTAACCGACGTTATTAATCATGTATAAGAGTGACCTACGGTGGAAACAAATCGAAGCAAGGACCAAGGTATGGTTTTCTTGCAGTCTGTTGCCTACCGGTTTACACCGGCTTGTGTGTTGTTTGTTTTTCTGTGTCTTTATGACCTTGTAAGATTTAAGTCATGTAATGAGTTTACAGTTGTTAAATATTATTGTATTGTTCAGTATGACTCTCTCTTCCCTTGTGTGTGTCTAACAAGACTTAACCAAATGTTGTGAATTGTTTATTGAGTTCAATGTTGAACTACTAACAAGTGCTAACGGGGGAAGTGAGGAGTCTGGTCTGTTCCGGCCACGCGTGTGAGTATGGGAGTCGATGTCATAACCGGTTTGATTCTCTTTGTATGTTATGGTTGTTTTCCAATTTGGTTTCCACCCTTCCCTTTAGCTTAACCAAGGCTATTTTACTGACTCACGTCGGGCCACAGGGGCATACTATGTGTTGTTTCGGTGTGCTTAGATCACTATATCCGAGGCACCTTGTGTTAAGTTATCCGTTCAATCTAACAGGACGGTAACGAGTTATGTAACGAGCTTAGCATGAGTATGGCAACATTCTCTAGGCTCTCCATGGGAACTAATTGTATTGGTTCACTTCCTAAAAGGAATTGTTCTTGTATGTTATGTGTGATGTTGTGTACAGTACCCATGTTATGATATGTGTATATGTTGTGTGTTTTAAAATGAATGCCATGTCATCATGACAATTAGTTGCGCGCATCCCGGTAGCCGAAGGGCTGTGCGTTAACCATACCAGCCAAGGGTTGCTGACCCCCTCGGGGGCTCCATATTTCTTTTACTGCAGGATGAGGATCGAAGAAGCAGAATGGCTTTAGATTCTAGGATGCAGGATTACTTTTGATTATTTTTGGATGTTGGGCCCGGGATGCGCCTGTGCTCTCGTGGCGATATATATTTTGGTTGTGAACAGTTTACAGTGATGGTTTACAGTGAAGGATGTAAGTAGATACTCGGTAATGTGTTTATGTATATATGATTATTAGTTCTATGCTTGGGAGTCTAATCATCAGACCGATACACTTGTATTTATTCAGCCTTGTTAACCACGTGGGTGGTTGACGGCGTTGTAGAACCAATCATTTAGTTATTGTTTAGTTGTCTATTTTCCGCTGTGACTCCAGTTAATAGTAAGTGTGTAGTAGGGGTGTTACAAAAACTATGCCAAAAATCGAGTAGAAAATAGGGAGTGTAGGTGTTTAAATGATGTTTAGTGACCTAGGTTGAACTAGGAGTTTTAAAGGTTTAAGCTTGTGAAAGAAAGGGAGTTAAGGTGTTCTAGGTGTTAACAATGCATGGGCATTGTCTTGAGGAATCTAGTGTTCATTAGGTGATGATGATACATCAAAGTCATGGTGGAGAGTAGTTAAGTCTAGAGACAATTGTTAAACAAGAAAAAAATTGTGTTTGAGAGAGTATAAGTGTGTATTGGAGGAAAAATAGGAAGAGCTTGTGTAATAGAGGTTGCTGAGTAAGAATAATGCTTAAGGAGTAGAGGTAGTATAAAAAAAAGGGAACGTTTTGGTTAGTTGGTGTTGTAGGTATAAAGCTACCACTTAGAAAACATAAGGAAAAGTATCATAAATGTTGGTGAGTTTTGCAAAAAAAATTGAGTGATGGATTTAGACTAGGATTTAGAAGAGATTTAAAGTGCCAAATTAGTGTTAAAACATGTTAGGATTTATGTAGAAACAGTAGAAGAAGGTTATGGTTGAATTGGAGGTTGAAAGGTGGCTGAAAAACAACATTCTGGAGTAATTCTGGAGTGGTCCGGGTTTGCAAATCGGTACCTAAACCCGGACCATTCCAAAAACATACCCGTAGATTCGATTCTCACTAGTACAAAAAACGTCTATTTCGGCGCCCCTATTTCGGCGGTTGTAGATAAAACCGCCGTAATAGGGGCCCGGGATGTATACCGTATGTAAAGAAGGGGTCTATTTCGGCGGTTCCTAGATATGAACCGCCGAAATAGGTCATTTTTAATAATAAAAAAAATTAAAGAGACCTATTTCGGCGGTTCCTTACACGAAACCGCCGAAATAGGTGTTTCTATTTTTCTTTTTTTTTTAAATTTAATGATCTATTTCGGCGGTTCTTTGTTAGGAACCGCCGAAATAGGTCTCTTTAATTTTTTAATAATTAAAAAGGGCCTATTTCGGCGGTTCCTAACAAGGAACCGCCGAAATAGGTCCTTTTTATTAACCCCCCAACCCCGTTTCGAAACAATTACGATTTCATTAGGCTAATTACCCCTCTTCTCCTCTCTCTGTTCACGGCGATTGCGACCAACACCGCCACCACAGCCGTATTCCGGCCGCCCTCCTCCTCCTCTCGCTGTCGCCGGTGTCGCGCCGTCGGTGGTGGTCTTCGTGTGGCGTCGCCGCCCTCATTCCGCCATTTAACAGAGGCGAACAGAGGTGAGCAACCCTAACTTTGTTTTCGATTTTGTTTATTTAATTGTTAATTTGTTGTTAAAACTGATAGATTGTTGTCACATTATGATTGTGGATGATGATATTTATTGTGTGTGAAATTTTTGCAAGATTTGGTGTTAAACTATTAAATTTATGTATGCACACAAGGTGTTCGACGAAATGTCCGAGTGAATTTTTGTGCTGTTTTTGGCCCTTCTTTTAAGTATAGTTAGGTTAGCTTTTTGGGCTAGATTTATTAAGCTTATAAACGTATGAATGAGTGTTGTAATATTTGCAATAAATATAAGTATAGTGATTGCGAGTAAAAGATATGTTGTTAATTAAGATGAGCATTAAGTATGAGTAGTTTGTTTCTATATATTTAAAAGTATTCCGTGTGTGGAGAATTAGAGAAAGTGTTATGAAATGTATATGTACAGTGCAATGAAAACATGATATTAAATTAGCAACGAGTAATGATTATAGATGTGTCGCGTGTAGTATGATGTCTGGTTGTGTCATAGAATAAAATATTATGTGTTATTTGTGTATATGACGATAAGTGAAATACAAAGATAAAAAGTTAGTTATTAGTTGTCTGTAATAGTAGGTGAAGTGAAGAATGCGTGTGTGTATGTGTTGAAAGTAGTTGCTTGTGTGAGCAAGTGAATATGAAAGTTGTAAACGCAAAGTAAAAATAATCAAATTTTGTAGTGAGTTTAGAAGAAAGAAATAGTAAAGAAGAAAGAGTGTATAAAGTAATGAGTGAGCAGAATGATGATTATAGTAGATAAAAGTAGTAAAAAAGTGTAGAAATGATAAGTAGAAAAAGTGCTAGTAAAAAAGAGTGGAAGACCCTGAAGTAGTGTAAGAAGTTAAATTCGTAGTAAAAGTGTTAGCGTAGTAATAGACAAGTGTGTGTAAGGGGTGAAAATTTCCTATGTATGCGTTAAGTTGATTTCTGTGAAGCACGTGAAAGATGTAATGTAAGTGTAGAAAAAGAGTAGAACGTTTCGTAGTGTATAATTGAATAAGAGCGTGAACAAGCAGTCATAGTAGAAAATATTGTAGTAGGTGAGGTATTAGCCGTTTTAGTAGCGGTTTGAAGTAGAGGTGTGAGAATGTATTTATATATATATATATATATATATATATATATAGAGTATTGTATAGTCGTTAAGTTTAATATAAAATTATTCTAATTGATCTGAATGTTGTTCAATCTTTATGCGTTGCCTCTGTAGAGATTGGTGTTGCTACACAAGTCTCGCACGCCCGATTGAGAAGAGGGGCTGAAAACAATTCATTTATGAACCGGTATTTTTTTTTAATTTAACTCTTCATTCTCTTCATTCTGTTCACTCACTGTAATATAATAACTTATCATTTTTCTCTTTTGTGTCTCTACAGATAAATACTTAAGGAGCTTCTTTACCATTTGATGGTAGATTGAAAGCGGAGCGGAGAGCAATTCATTTTCAAACCGGTAATATAATCTAACGTATCATTTTTCTCTTTTGTACTTTGTATTTGATTTCCACAAATTATTGGAATTTCGTTTGATGAATGAATTTGGTATATATTAGTTTGGTTTATGATTGAAATTTGTGTTGTTGAATAATTGGTGAATGCTTAATAATAGGCATAGTTGTGTCTTTATTTTACTTTGTATTTGATTTCCACAAATTATTAAAATTTGGTTTGATGGATAAAGTTGGTATTAGTTTGATTTGTGATGGAAATTTGTGTTGATGAATGGTTGGTGAATGCTTAATAATAAGCATGGGATAGGTAAAATTATGCAAAAGTCATGCCGTTTTTTTTTAAAATCTCTTCGTAATTAATATTGTTTGATGTATGTGTATATGTCTAACAATATCTAATTTTTTTTATCAGGTCCGTGATTCACCTCTCTTGTTTCCCACCTTCTTCCATTACTGTTCCTCTTTCCTCCTCTGTGCACAAGTAAGTAACTAAACCTTATTTTTTGTTTAATAAATGCAATTATGTATTTAAATATAAGTGCTAGTACATAATTTAGCTTCATTCCCTATTTGTTGATGCATTTATTTTTTAATTTATTTTTTGTTGCTCCCTTGCAGAGACATATCAGAAGTGGTATTGCTGCATCTCTCGCACAGAAGCCTACCTCTCAGACACCAGTCTCCCCTGTCCATAAATCCTTAAAAAACAAGTACGTATTCTAACTCTCGATTCTTTGTTAATCTGTAAACCGGTTTGAACTTATACAGTGGAGAATTGAAAGCTTTGATTTGATGATCTGAATTTGCAATTGGTTTTCAGTTAGCTAGTAAAGAATTGATTTATTTTAATTGTTGGTTGCTGCCATTGTTGGAATGTTTGTGGTTGTGATGACTTTGGTGAGTGTTGAATAATAAGCACGGGATGTGTACAATTATGCAAAGGTCATGCCAAATTTTTTGTAGAAAAAGTATTCGTAATATTGTTTTAAACAACGGTTTCTGTTTTAGAAGTGCAACAATTTCTTAAATTTAAAATGGTAGTTTATTTTGTGTTTGCAACCTTAGAGTTAGGCTAGACTAATTGACAATCATCCCAGTCATGCTCCATTAGGAAATAAACAAGTGCAACTTAATACAGGCCATATTCTGTACCGTCAATGACTTCCCTGCGTATGGGAACTTGTCCGGTTACACGGTTAAAGGAACATTTGCATGTCCCATATGCGAGGAAGACACTTGTTCGGACCGTTTAAAACATTGTGGGAAGAATGTTTATATGTGTCATCGACGTCTTCTCCCCGAAGATCACCCTTATCGAGTAACGAAGAGAAAGTTGTTCAATGGTCAAGCCGAAACTCGTGTGGCCCGTCTACCTCTGACCTCTGAGGAAGTGTACGAAAAGGTTAAGGACATTGTAAATGTATTTGGAAACACATCAAAACCGGCGAAAAACATTTGGAAAAAGTGTTCTATCTTTTGGGAACTACCTTATTGGCGTCATCTTTCTGTGAGGCACTGCTTAGACATCATGCACATTGTGAAGAACGTTGGTGAGGCAGTGAGTGGGACTTTACTCAATATACCCGGCAAAACAAAAGACGGATTGAAAATCAGAAAGGACATGCAAACCATGGGTATACGAAAGGAGTTACACCCACAAGAGAATGGGAAACGAATCTACCTACCTCCTGCATGCTACACGCTCTCAAAGGCTGAAAAGATTAGTTTCTGCAAATGTCTGTACTCGGTAAAAGTACCGTCTGGATACTCTTCAAACTGGAAGAACATTGTATCGATGAAGGATTTAAAACTTTTAGGCATGAAATCTCACGATTATCATGTACTGATGTTACATCTTCTTCCGGTCGCAATTCGAGGGATATTGCCATCTGATGTCAGAAATGCTTTAACTCGGTTATGTTTCTTTTTCAACGCTGTGTGCTCCAAGGCAATTGACGTAACCTCTCCAGATGATCTACAACGTGAAATTGTTATCACTTTATGTCAACTTGAGATGTATTTCCCACCATCTTTCTTTGATATAATGGTACATCTAATTGTGCACATCGTTCGAGAGATACAGTTCTGTGGTCCGGTATACTTACGGTACATGTACCCTTTTGAACGGTACATGGGTATTCTGAAAAGTAGAATGAAGAATAGGTATCGACCAGAGGGGAGCATTGTTGAAGCAACAGTGACTGAGGAAGTCACGGAGTTTGTGACCGATTATTTGAGTGAGGCAGAGTCTATTGGTATCCCAAAACCACGACACTATGGCAGGTTTAAGGGTAAAGGTGTTATTGGTAGAAAGATCGTGCAAGTTTCGCGTCTACTTATTCATCAAGCACATTTGTTTGTCTTACAACATCTTGAGGTTGTTGAACCTTATTTGGAAACCCATATGGTTGAGTTAAGGCATCAAAATCCTTTGAAAAACCACATTTGGCTGACAAAAGAACAAAACCGAGTTTTTATCCAATGGTTCAAAGATCATGTGTTGACATTAGCATCATCAGATCCAGAAGCTGTAAGCGAAGAGATCAGATGTTTGGCAATCGGACCTGAAACTAATATTACATCTTTTGAGGGGTATGATATTAGTGGGTATACATACTACACTGCACGCCAAGATGCCAAATCGATAAACCAGAATAGTGGGGTAAAAATTGAAGCTGCTGCCACTGAGTACCACAGCGGTAACCGATCTCAACCAGTTAGTAATTGGTATTATGGTGTCATCGAGGACATCTGGGAACTAAACTATGACATTGATTCCTTACTGTTGTTCTGGTGCAAGTGGGTGGACAACCGACGCGGGTACCAAAATGATGGAGGGCTTACCATGGTTGATCTTTCACGGTTACACGGTTATAATGATGATCAATTTGTTCTGGGAAAGGATTGCGAGCAAGTGTGGTATGTTGAGGATCCGAAAGACTGCAGAAGGTCTGTTGTTCTTCCAGGAAGAAGGCCGGTTGTAATGGAAAATGAAAATGAGGATAACGATGAAAATGGGACTGTAGAGGAAACATCCTTGTTTCCTACTAGATTACCGGATTCGATTGATGATACCGAAAACGATTTGCTCTACGCACGATCAGACCATGATGAGGGTGTTTGGGTAGAAAATATGAAATGATTTATGTTTTTGTACATGTCAGGTAATGTTGTTAGTAGAATGTAGACTGTAATATCATCTTAACTGTTATTGTTATGCATCATAGTATTTATGTTATGAGTTTAACTGATGAAAATGCTTTATGATTTTTTTTTGCAGTGGATGATCACCCTATGGATGACCCCATTGGACGGCTTATCTCGACTGGAGAACCTGAGCCACAGCCGAATAGACCAAGTAAGCGGGTCACGAGAGGAGGAAAGAAGAAGAAGGACCAGTTAGCAGTACACGAGACTGAGGCTGGCCCTTCACAGCAGACCGAAGAGGAGTCGGTTGTGCCACCAGAGGCGAAGAAGCAGAAGAAGAGAGGTGCAACACGTGGGCTGAAGGCTAACAAGGGCCCTCCTACAAAACCGGTCGACTTCAATCAATTCAACCAGCCCCATGGAAATTGGAAGAATGACTTCACCGCTTACGGTAGCCATTTGGTGAAGTCATATTGCGACATAAACCACACCTGGAAGCAAGTGCCTCAATCATTGAAGGATACTATGTTTCAGCGTCTTCAGGTAAATCTCTACATTATTACTATGATCTTTTGTGAAATAATAGAACATTTATGTTTACTTTACTAACTGAATGACCATGTACGTAGTCTCGTTTCTCCGTGGATCCCGCACTTAAAAAGGATGTGCTATCAGCGATGTCGAAACAGTTCCGGGACCACAAGAATAAGTTGGCTGACAAGTTCATCTACAAGATGCCTGCTCCAGAAGATCCAGATGAGCCAGATCATGGTGGAGACGGTGAGAGACCACCATGGGAGGTTTACGAGGGCATAACAGAAGAGCAATGGCTACAATTTGTTGAGAGGCGTCACACACCGGAGTTCCAGGTGCACTTTATTGTCATACATACATAAATTAATCTTAATTTCTTATGTTTTTTTGTGTTCAATTTCACTTAACATGATCCCATTAATTTATGCAGGCTCTCTGTGCGAAACAACAAGCAAATGATAAGAAGAATCTGTACCCTCACCACTTAGGTGGAAAAAGTATTGCTCAAAGGGTACCAGAATGGGAGCAAAAGGGATATCTGCCCACGGATGGCTCATTGGATGCCAGTGGCAGAAGAATGAAAGTGTGGGAGTTAAGCCACATTCCGAAGAACTCTACTCCCGAAAATCCTCAATATGATGAAGCCACGAGAGCAGTTATTGCTCAAATGGTAAGTGATATCATTTCATTTTCAGTCAAACTGTTCATTTCCTTTGTATATGAACTTATGTTAAACTAATAACTGTATTTGTGTGTTATATTAGGGTGAATTAAGCTCTCAGCTCACCCAGGGCACCTGGACCTCACAGAGGAATGATGATCCTCTTACACGCGCTCTTGGTAAGAAGGATCATCCAGGTCGTGCCATTGGGTTTGGTGGGCACGTTGGTATCCGCCAGGCATTTGGCGTACCCGGGTCCAGAATCAGCCAGGGACAGTCGATTAGCTACGAGGAGCACCTGAGAGCGTTGGCTGAGATGGAGCAGAGGATTACTCAGAACGTCGACGAGAGGATCGCTCAGGCTATATCAAGGATTCAGCCACAGCAGCATGAAAGCCAAGAGGTTTCTCGACCACCAGTTGATCAGTCACCCATTCAGCAGCAGAGTGCACCGGTAGTGAGAAGTAGTGTCCACTCGGCTGATCCGTTTCCCTATGCATCTCTACAGGTTAGACTAACATTTCAATTGAGTACATGACGATTATGATTTTTAACTTGATCACTAATATCATCATAGAAGAATTCTCAATTTTTATCTAAACAAGTTCCACATAACACTCAGGCACCCACTGAGTGCCATCTGTTTTTACAAATTGGAGTAGAAGAGGTCATGGTTGCATGGGGAAAACTTTTCCCCTCTCGTCCAAGTGATAATGTGCACGGTGAACCACTCCGACATTACCATGCACGAGTGCTTCTAGACGAATTTGTTGCAGAGCATGCTGACGTCGGTTTACCGGTGCCGATCCCACAAAGACCTACCGTGCGTTCTGCACAAACTGCAACAGTGCAGTGGCCTGCACGATTGGTCAGACTCCCTGGGCAGGTATTACTCTTAACCGTTGCTATAAAACTATTGGTGTACCACCTTGCATCCATATACTTAATTAGACTAATATCATAGGATATGACCCCACCGAAGACTGATAAGGGCAAAGGAAAAAGAATTGCCACACCTGTGCAATCAAAGGCATCCACAAATTTTGTGCTTAGACCTGCTTTGGTGGAGAAGAGAATATTGGCCGGCTTGTCGACCAATATGCAGATTCTGCATTCCTCGTTGTTGGTGCTACCACCGGATAGTGATTCCCTCATTGTGGAAGATCCCGAGCGGATATTTCACTATATAGTTCAAGGAGAAGATATACATCGATTTGGGATGTATATGTCCGACTTCGAGGAGTGCTTTAGGAGGGATTGGTTGAATGTGTCGATTATCAAGTCGGCCGCCATGTGAGTGACTTGTACGTTTTAGATTAATGTTCATTTTTTTTGAAGGCTTACGAACAAGTGTTCAAAGGTGGTCAGTATGTTGATGCTCAAATTGTTGAGATCCTTGAGGAATGGTCGGAGTTCGTCTGCACAAGTTTAATGAATTGATGATCATGAAGATGTTTTGCTAACTTTTTCGAGTATGTAAATATAACTCTGTACACTTGTGGATGGTGTAATGGTAGATTTGAATTGTAATGGTGTTTTTTATTTGTATTGAAAGTGTGAAAGTAAGTGTAATTGCATTGGTTTTGTTAACTCTCAAATTGTGGTGCGTCGTTGGTATTAATTGGGAGCTTTTATAACTTTTTAAATGTGTGCTGGAGCTCCCTGTATGGATGAAGCATTATTACAGGTCTGATTGAATCAAATGTGGTGAATATATATATATAAGCTGGGATGGAAAAAAACAAAAAAAAATACCTATCTCGGCGGTTCTTAGAGAACAACCGCCGAGATAGGCCCCTGGGATTGACCGTGTATGAGATTGACCATGGGTCTATCTCGGCGGTTGTTCTCTAACAACCGCCGAGATAGACTCATGGTCAATCTCATACCCGGTCAATCCCAAGGACCTATCTCGGCGGTTGTTCTCTAAGAACCGCCGAGATAGGTACATCCAGTTCGGCGGTTTACAACCGCCGAAATAGGTGCTCACACCTATTTCGGCGGTGCTCATTTCGGCGGTTCACAACCGCCGAAATAGGCCCATTGGAACCGCCTAAATAGGCCTTTTTTCTACTAGTGTCTGTATGTGGTCCGGGTTTGTGTCTTGGTACACAAACTCGGACCAGGTGAAAATGTAGGCAGAGAGTTATGCGATGAGTTGGTCCGGGTTTGTAACCTCGGACACAAACCCGGACCATCCTAAAAGTGTCCCAGAAAGTGTTTTTAAGCATTTCTAAGGTGGGGATTTGAATGTTAATGATAATATATGATTGTTAGGAGATGTTGGGTGACTTTTAATGACCATTGGGAGGGTGAATAAGTGTAGGTTAAGCATGAAAGTATATAATATGATTATGTGAAGTAATTAACTAATTAGAGGTCAAGTACGTTACTAAATGTGTATAGGAGTTGCCTACGGTGGAAACCAATCAAAGCAGGGACCAAGGTATGGTTTTCTTGCAGTCTGTTGCCTACCGGTTTACACCGGCTTGTGTGTTGTTTGTTTTTCTGTGTGTTTATGACCTTGTAAGACTTAAGTCATGAAATGAGTTTACAGTTGTAAATATTATTGTGTTGGTAAGTTATGTCTCATTTCCCTTGTGTGTGTCTAACTAGACCTAAACACTTGCTTGTGAATTAACTTATTAAGTTTCAATAATGGGACTTCTAACAAGTACTAACGGGGGGAGTGAGGAGTCCGGTCGTTCCGGCCACGCGTGTGAGTATGGGAGTCGATGTCATAACCGGTTCGATTGTCTCTGTATGTTATGGTTGTTTTCCTTTTTGGGTTCCAACCTCCCTTTAGCTTATCCAAGGCTATTTTACTAACTCACGTCGGGCCTCAGGGGCATACTATGTTCGGTGTGCTTGGAATACTATATCCGACGCACCTATGGGTTAAGTTAACCGTTCATCTAACCGGACAGTAACGAGTTATGTAACGAGCTTAGCATGAGTTTGGCAGTAACCTCTAGGCTCACCGGGTGAACTGACTATGTTTTGGTTCGGTTCCTAAGGAGAACCGTACTTGTTATGTTATGTGTTTATGTTGTGATGCAATTCTTATTGCTATGTTATGTAAGTTGTATGTTTAAAAATCAATGCCATGTTATCATGACAATTGGTTGCATGTATCCCAGTAGTCGATGGGCTGCACGTTAGCCATACCAGCCATGAGTTGTTGAGCCCCTTTGGGGCACCATAGTGTTTTCTTATGTTGCAGGATGAGGATCGAGGAGGCGGAGTGGTTCTAGATCTTAGGTCTTATGAAATACGTTAGACGTTTTTGGATGTTTAGACCCGGGATGCGCCTGTGCTCCTGTGGTGGTATATTGTGGGTTGACAGTTATACAGTTATGGATGTAAATACTAATACTCGGTAATGTTGTTGTACTTATGGTTTAGTACTTATGCTAGGGAGTCTGTTCGTCAGACCGATACGTTTTTGTATGTATTCTGCCTTGTTAGTCACGTGGGTGGCTAACGGCGTGTAACACCAAACCGTTTAGTCAATGTTAAGTTGTTAAATATTTCCGCTGCGATTCTATTGTTGTTTAAGATATAGTAGGGGTGTTACATATCAAATTCTTAAATCATGTGATTTGGAAAGTATTAATTCATAAAAGAAAAGTTCGATTATAATGTCATGTAATTATTTAAATGCTATCTTTACTACAACATTTCTCTAGAAGCATTTTATAACCTAAAGTCTCTTAATTGTCATGGCTTGAAAATTCATGAACTTATTTAAAATAGTATCATACTGTATATAAATTTTTCTTTTCTTTTCAATGCAATTAAATTTTTTATGAAACCTTGTACCGAATTTATAACCTAAGGTACGTAAATATGCCATTTATGTTATTTTAACATATCAATTACATTAAAAAGCTATAAATCAGGTGTAACGTATTTGAGTAGTTAAAAAAATATTTCGGATCATATGATAATCCTAGATAATCTTTCAAAATTATATTCAAAGGTTTATTAGCCAACCATACATTAAAAATTTATATTATATACCTTTTAAGTTAGTTTCATGAGATTCCTTTATATAAAATATATTTTCTGAGACTTTTCCAGTTTCAAATTGTTTTCTTTTTTTTCAATTAATCAACCATATTATTTTAGATGATCATTAAGTATTTACTTCGTAAAATTTACTTATTATCTATTTATACAATTTCACACAAGGCAGAGTTTTAGACAGTTCTTATTAATTAAAATATAGCTCCAAAATCTGATTTCTTTATCTTAAATTGATTTTTCAAGGTAGGAACTCTATATAAATTTTTTTTTATGTCAAATTAATTAGTCTAATAAAAACTCACTCACTCTTGATAATTATTTTTCTTAAGGTTTGTTCTATGTAAGTATTCCTCTGATCATTAAAACTTAGTACTCTCTTAGATAGTGGTGGCTTTTCTTTAATATTACTCTTAGCGTGACCTCCGAAATTTATATAGGTATAATGTTAAACTTCCAAATAAACATGAGAATTTCCAATCTTTAAATAACTCTCGGTTTTTCGCTAGATGCTCAATACTCCAAGTATTTAAGAATCAATGATATTTAGTTTAGTATTACTCTTTTCTTCACTCCATCTTTAAGTAACTTCTTTTAATGGTTCTTATATTCAACAGGGGCAGATGTTCTACCTTGCAGTACCCAAATTTAGGTCTCTTTCCTCCATAAATTGGTATGTTCCACCACTTCATCCAACATTCATATTGTTGTTGTAGGGTTATTCCAGGCTTCTCATAAAGTTTATGTGTCAGAAGAAATCAACCTTAACTCAGGTTTCAACATCATTACTCTTGTGTTTTCATTCCATATGCAAGTATTTTTCACCAAAGATTTAACTCAATAAACTCTTTACATGTATTAATTTAATACTGGATCTTAAGCCATAAGTTTTGAATTTTCCATCGTGGCTAGTAATGAAATATGCATAGCTCAAGATTTCATGATGGTAACGTCTTACCACCAATCCTCCTCAAGTTCAACACAATCCATCACTTCCACAGAAGATTATTTTCGGTTAGATGACAAGGCTTGTCTAGCCCTTAGACTTCTAGAAGTGGGTGTGCACCCCCACTACTTTCAGCCTAGGAGTTCGTCGCACCAGGCACTTCCCGTAAGGTGTTAGGTTTAGGTATTTTCTTTCTAAAGTTAACACAGAGTTTTAGTGTGGTTTACTGGTTTGGATGTCAATCTTTTCTAATATGCTACTAGATCTTGTTAGTTTAATAATTTTCTAGACTTAGGATTTATCCTAAACATTATCTTTAGGCAACAATTTGTACCCAGTAGTTCTTGAGATTTATTTTCAAACTTTAAACGAATTGAAGTACTTATCACGTAATATCAATACCAACTTAGTTATTCTAAGCTCTATTTGTATACTATTTTAAACCAAAAGTATTCTTTAAAATTCTAGGAACATGTGTACTAGTTTTTGAAGAATTGTATTCTTAGCCATGTATTCTCCATAAGTATGCTTTTGAGTAATAGCTCAATGTATGATTTATCCCAACCAAAGTCTTATCATACCCCATAGATGATGTTCTAAAGTTATAATTTTACTGTGATTTCATGTTCGAACAGTATGACAACACACCATTCTCAACAGACACTCATAAAAAGAAAAGTGTATAAAGGAATCATTCATAAATCAAAGAAGGGTTAGGAGTCGTGGCTTACTGGAATCCTCACTTCCCAATTCTTCCCTAATTCCCCAGTTTTAAGTGCACCTATATTCTAAGTATTTTACTTGGCTTGTGTTTCTTGGTGAAATACCCCAAACTTCTAAGTGTTAATTAAATATGTAATGATGATATTCTAAGGCTATTAAGTCCTTAATAAACAGTGGTAGACGATGTAAACCGAAGAAAACACCATAAAGTCAGTTTAAGCAAATGTGTGCTCTAGACTTGGTGTGAAGTACCACAAAACCTAATATGTTAATTAAATGTTCACCTATGATAAATTACGCTAAAATATGCCTTAGAAACATTAGTGAAAAATCTAAACCATAGTAAACATGATAAAGTACTATTAGGACAATTTGTGCAAAAACATACTCTAAGCTTAGGATAACCTTGGTTAAGACTTAAAGAACTTACCAAGACTTTATTTACATGTTAATGAACTTATTAAGTCAATTTCTAATGAAAACCAAGCTTGAAAACAAGTTAAAACATAAAAATGTGCTTTAAGGATTCTTAAAGCACATATTTGAAAAATTGTCTTGGAAATGAGTTTTGAGTGGCTAAATGACCATAATTACTCTTTAATCAACATGTTTACTACTTAGTATCACATTATGAAGTCTAAATCAATGGGAAACCAAAAATTTCACAAATATGAGCACTAATTAGTGAATAGTGCCCAAATAGTGCTAGTTTTGACTTAAGTCAACTTAGCTTAATTAAATGGTCAACATAAGTCATGAAATGCCCTATTATATGAAGGGGGCCGGTTTCCAAGTGTGACTCACCACACTTAACTAACTAAATAAAGAAGAAAGGAAAAAGTAAGTAAATTCACTATTTACTTTATAACTTAAAATATCTTCTAAAACTTACCTCTCACCTCACCCTTCTTCATTTCTCTCATTCCCACCGTTCCCTTCCTCCATTCTCTCAAGCTCCATCGGTTTTGCTACAGCCAAAGCTCACCATCTCCAAATTCATTCACTTGTAGCTTCTAGCTCCAAGCTCCAAATTCAACTTCAAGACCACCATTCTTCTAGTTGGAGCAAGCCCTTCAATCCTCTCTTTTCAAATATTCAAGAACTCCATTTTGGTGCAATGAATAATCTCCATTGAAGGGCGAAAAGCTTATCTTTTTACACATTATTGTGCTCTTTTGCTTCAAGGTAAGGAAAATTAAAGAAAATCCAAGTTTCCCTTCATTTTCATACATAACCGAAAATTCCCCTCTTAATGGTCCATTATCTTGCTCTTCATATAGCTTGGTTCAATCTTCAAAGGACTAGGAGGAGTCCTCTCTTGCTTCTTAATCAAGTTCTCTTTGAAATTCCAAAGGTAAACATCAATTTTAGTGTTTTAAGACACTTATGTAAATCTAGGGTTTAATTATGAGTTTAAGTATTAAATTTAATGCTCATTACCCTTATATGTGTATTGGTTAGAAGATTGACAAGTGATAAAAGCTCCTTGCTGATTTTCAATCAAGAAAGAACAAGAGGAAACAAGTGAGAAAGTATGGAAAACAAAGAGGTAGGTGACCTCTCTTAATGTAGTTATGTGCCTAAGGAAATTGAGCTTTAATTGCTTGATAATTAATCTAAAGAGCCAATGGGAAATGAGTTAGTAAAATGTCCACCAGGTGGTTATTAAGGGCATATGTGTTGTTGTATGTATTTGCTAGGTCAAAGGCAAATATTTATGTGGGAAATTCGATGTTTAAGGTTTATGCAATTTAAGGGCCTAAGAGCCATGTTATTTAAGGGCCTAAGTGCCAAGAAATTTAAGTTTATGCACTATATTGTGATGTAGTGTAGTTTAAAGGTTTAGTTGTGTGTAAAGAACATTTCTTGTGAAGATGAATGTCTTTGATGGTTAAAGGATGAAAAAAACCATATGATTGTGTGTATGGATGTGTATTAGGGGATTGAGTGTTCTTGGATTGTATAAAAGTGGAAAACTATGTGTTTTGGTGTAAGGTGATACAAAAGAAGCTATGGCAAAATTTAGTTGGTAAACAAAAGAGTTCATCTGTTCTAATGAGATTTTATGACCTAGAAGGTACTAGGAATTTTTAAGTGTTAAGATGCCTTGGGCGTATTCTTGGAGGATTTAGAAATCAAATGGGTGTTTTGTGATGCACTAAAGTCATGGAGGAGTTGTGTTAAGGACTTATGCAATGTTGGAAAACAAGGAGGAAATAATGTCTTGTGAAGGAGGAGGTAAGACCTTGTGGAAAGGAATTTTTAAGTAGTTGTGTAAAAGGTGTTTTGGTGAGAAAAGATGCTTGGGAGATGATGTTGGTGGTGAGAGAACATTTTGGGATAGTGGTTGTTATAGGCATGAAACTACCACTTAGAAAACCTAAGGAAAAATATTACAAGTGTTAAGAGATGTTGTAAGGAAAATAAGTAACAAGTTTGGACAATGATTTAAGGAGGTTCAAAGTGTTATTTTGGTATTAGAATATGCCTAAATACATGTATGAAGTTTGGGTGAACAATGGGTGAAGGGAACAAGTAGAACAAGGCTTGAAAATGCTAAATATGGAAATCTGTAGCTTTGGTCCGGGACTTGGTTCCAGGGTAAAGTCCCGGACCATAAACTAAAAGGGGTCGAGAGTGCATCAGACACATTGGTCCGGGACTTGGGGTCAGTACAAAGTCCCGGACCACCCTGTAAAAACCACCCAGAGTTTTCTTATGTATTGGTCCGGGACTTAAGGTAAGTACCAAGTCCCGGACCACTCTAAAAATGTTGTTTAAGGTCGGAAAATGATGTGTAATGATGGGGATTGATAAGTAATGATGTTATAAGGTTATTAAGGACATGTTAGGTGAGTTATAATGAAAATTAAGTGGGTGAAAAGTTGTAATAAGATGTGAAAAAACAAGTTAAAAGTGTGAAGTTATTTAACTAGTTAACGGGGTTAACTATGGCAATTAGACGTTAAGCAAACATATTACCCCAATGTTAATGAAAGCAATTTTAATGTTACCAGTTGTTCGAGAATTATTTGAGGAACATAAGAGGACACAATAGAGTGGACCTTGGTGACATGTATGGTTTTCTTGCAACCTGTGTCCTACCGGATTACCGGCTTGTATGGCAACCTGTTTTTCTGTGTGTTTACCACCTTGCAAGAATAAGCATGAAATGAGTTTGCAGTAATTCATTATGTGGCGTATCTAGTCTCCGATACCGTGTAACCTTAAGTATGTGTTAAACCTTAGTTAACTAAATCTAGGATCACATAAGAGATCGGTATTTGGATTTAACGACCCAAACCATGGGAACGTTCTAACCACGGCTATGCGTGAGTTAGTTGTGTGTTGTTTGTGCGTGAATGTATGTACCTCCCTTGTGTGTTTAACCCAGTTGTAGCACCGCATGGTGTATGGATGTGATAGGTTCCATAGTGGAGCCTTTAACTATAAATATATATATATTGGGGGTGAGGAATCCGGTCGTTCCGGTCACGCGTGTTGTTTGGGAGTTGATGTATACAATTTCTTTAACTCTCTCTCTGTGATGGTTGATTTCCTTCTTGGTCTTCAATCAACCTCAAGCTTAATCAAGGCTGTTAACTGACTCACGTCAGGCGAGGGGAATATGTGTATAATGTGTACGGTTCTATATTAAGACCGGGGTATCAGTAAAGTTGATGTGTATAATGTGTACGGTTCTATATTAAGACCGGGGTATCAGTAAAGTTGATATGTATAATGTGTACGGTTCTATATTAAGACCGGGGTATCAGTAAAGTTGATACGTATAATGTGTACGGTTCTATATTAAGACCGGGGTATCAGTAAAGTTGATACGTGTATAATGTGTACGGTTCTATATTAAGACCGAAATATGTAAGTAAGTATGTACAGTGTGTTCGGTACTATATTGAGACAGATACATCTCAGTAAAGTTAATGTGTACGGTGCGTTCGGAACTAAGTATATCCGACGCATCTTAAGTGAACACATGTTCTCTATGTAGAACAATAAGTTATTGTATAATGAGCTTAGCAAGGGAATAGAAAGATTCTCTAGGCTCCAAAGAGGTTACTAACTCACATTTTGGGGTACGGGTCCTCACGTGACTCTCTCCGATTTATGTTGTATGTACGTTAAAGTGTGATATGTGTTATTATGTGGAGTATGTGGATCATTGGTATCAATCCTAGGTTATGATAAGAGGATTTAAGTATAACCCGATTAAATGGGTAAATGTCGTCTAGTCAGGAGTTGCACCAATAAGGTAGAAACCCTCAAGAGTTAAAGAATACAGTTATGCGATCTAACAAGTTGATGGTTGGTTGTGTTCTTTGGATCCTATTGTTTGGATGTGTGTTAGGTGTTTAAATTTTTTCCATGCATGATTTGAATATAATCAACCACATGCTTAGACGACAAATAGTTGTTAGTGGCCTGGTAGCATGCGGGCCGCACGATTACCATACTAGTAAAGGTGCTGAGCCCCTCGGGGCCACCCCTTTCCCATTTCAGGTACAAGGAGCTAGAGCCGTTCGAGAGTAAGACGGGGTGATGGTTTGTACTTGGGTAGTTAGTTAATTACGTATGTATTGTAGGTGTAGTAAGACCGAAACTGTTATCGGCATTAGTTTGTAATGCTCGGTACAGTTGGAATGTAAATGTTTATTGTTGTTGGAAAGGAAACGGGATTGCATTGTGTAAGTGCTCGGGAATCTGGTTCATCAGACCGATAAAATGTATAAGAGTTAGCCTTGTTAGACACGTGGGTGGTTAACGGCGTGTAACACCAATGAGTTAAGTAATGTGATGAGTTATGTTTCCCGCTGCAAATGGATGTTAAGTGTAATGTTGTAGTTGGGGTGTTACAAAAAGTGGTATCAGAGTGAAGTATCGCTCTAATGACTGAATTATCGAGCTTAGAAAGTACCGAGTTAGGAGTTTAATACTTTGGGTTAAGGGTTTAGTGATAGCATGATAGATACGCTAGTTTGGAATTACCTGTGTGTAGTAGAAACCTACAACATCCTTCCCGCCCTCCACAATCCCTGTTTTATAACTTGGGAAAGAACGCCAGAGAGATGAAAGCCCTCTCTTATTCGGGAATACCCGATCTGGCTGTTATTAAGTACCTCTATAAGTACGGAGAACCTGTCATACGGTAGATTCCGAAAAGTGAGAATCCCGGAGACGGTTTCCATTTGAACAATGTAAGCCGCATTTAATAGCGGTGAATGAAGGATCCTATGCATAGAAGAATGGAATTTCCGGCAACCTGGGTCGACATGCCAAGCAGTCGAGAACAACCAGCTTGCAACGCACCAACCGTGCGACATACAAGAAGTGATGTAATGGAACCCGAGACGAGTGTCTACGGGACCACATTTGCTAAATAATATACCAACGGTATACCAACTGACTAAGGAACTAGTCAGGAGTGGGTAACATCAGACCTACAATCCCAAAGAGGCTGTAATAACCGATTTTCATAGTTCAGACAACTATAGGAGTGTACATGGAACCTACCTCAATAGGACTACAACGTAGTACCTAAACAAGGGACAAGCCTCAGTAACCATGACAATGCGTAGGAACGGGCTATGAAGAATATACAGTGCTAAGTAAAAAGGGGACTCCAAGAATGGGAAGCACCCTAGTTAATGATTATCATGTGAAGACAATGAGAAGTTGTGCAGAAGATTAGTTGCCAATTAGAGCACCCAAGTAAGGGCCAATAAGGCCACTGATGACAGTGCGGGTAAAAAAAAAAAACAATACCGCAACCGGTAAGTGTTCAGCCGATAAGCCAGTTAACACGGCGCACTTGCCATGGCAAGTGCTGCTATAGTAGGGCAGTTCGGGGAAAATTTTTTACAACTAAGAAGTACTTAGTAAAGTACCACGAAGTTAAGTGAGATAATCGTAACCAAGGAAGGGCTTATCAGCCTAACCTCTGTAATTGGAAATGCGCCAGTCAGCTAGAAGCTAGACTTGGTTAAGGCAAGAAGACATTGTAATACCATGAGAATTTTTTTCTTTCAAAATCGGTTTTGTTTCAAACTCTTTTTCAAAACCAAAATTTTCTTTCAAACCAATACTTATTTCTAACATTCTTTTAAACCGAACCAGAGGACCTACACCGGCCTCAGCGCCACAAAGTAGGTAAGATACACCCAGTTCATCTTTGAAAAACCGGACGGAAATCGGATAACCCGAGGGTATTAACCCGAAGGAGAGGACCAAGCCTATGTTAAATACAATAAGAAAGTAGGCCATGCCTAAGAGCATAGTGGATGGAAATACCTTGATTAAGTTTGAGAAGCACAAAATGCATATTATCATAGGATGATATAAGGGAGTTGACAATAGAATACTTCACCTAGGCGTGTGACAGACACTACGAGTGTACGAAAATGAAATGTGGGAGGAACGCACTCCGATAGGAGCATATGGGCCTGATAGACCTGCCATTGGGTTAGTCGGGTAAGTAGCAATGTATCAGTATGGTACCCCACATATGTATACGAGTAGAGTCGGAAACAAGGGAAGTAGTCGACTCCATACTACGGTCAGCAGTAAAAGTCAAGTAAGAGCAATGGGTTACCAGGAATGGTTAAAGTAAAAGAACTCAGTTAAGTTAATGAGACTAAAAGAATTAGTGAACTCGTTTCAAGGAAATATTTAAGAGTCAGGAAACACGAAGTGCACTGACTGTTATGTAAAGACATCGCATATGTCTTAAGAATCCTTAGGGATAAACATGATAGCTGGAACGGTGACCCAGCCTATACATGGCAAGGCAGATGCTTGATATGGACATATTAAGGTGCAATGAACGGGATGAAACTCCCGGAATGATTACTTAGACTACCGAGGAATATCGATCTTCATAGCAAAGGATAGTAAACCCAGCTAAGAACGCAAAATGACTTAGTTAACTAAACATACCAATGAGTGCATGCCAGATGTCATGGCATTACTTAGCAACACCTAGGAGCTGTCCTTGAAGGGTGTTTGCGCCAGTTGTAGTTGAATAAAACGTAGAGATTGAAACATAAGAGTTGAAACCATTACTCGGTTTAAACACCGAAGGGAACCCACTTAACAGTAGGACCCTAAGTTGCCAAAGAGACAACTTGGAAGGAATCGTGACTCAACGACCTTGTCATGGAGTCATACTACCTCCAAACCATGCAATATTGTACAGAGAAGTAAATGTGTGTGAACAGCCTACAATGAGCTAAGCTCGAGGCTGTAAGGCTTATAAGCCGCAAACAAATGTGTTACGTAAATTTGATCGATTGTAGGAGTTTATGTTATACAAGTAATTAGAGCGGAGAATGAACCACTGCGTTAACAGTGGGGATACCTCTCGATATTGTGAAACCGCGGAAGCGGTAGTTGTGAACCAAAAACCAAGAAATATGTTAAAGATTGATCATGTTGTTATTACCCAAAAATGATTTGAATAAGAATAATACGAAAGGAAGTTTATGTACCAGTTGTGGAGACCGGAAGAGTAATAAGTCTAATAACAACCATCATGGGTGTGTGATGTTAAATGTAGAGTGAACAATGCTCAAGGAGCATAAAGACTCGAAGAATAGCATAGTCAGTAGTCATCCAAATGAATGACGAACCATAATACGAATAATGAAAGTATATGTGCGGAAGCTAATATGACAATGGATGACATGCAAGTTAGTGTTGCATAAGAAGTAAGAACACGGTGCGCAGTAAGTGACCGTTGTATGAGCATTGTTAGGCAGTATTATGGCGAATAAGTGGAGTTGTGAGTTAAACTCGGAGGAGGTGCATGGAAGTGATAATAAATGGGATGGGCAATAAGCCAGTAGCCGGTATTATGTGATAAGGGTCACATTGGGACACAGTGTTCGTTCCTATTGCAATCCCATAAGATATTTACTGCCAAAAGTTTACGCCTCTGCACTCTGTATGACTGAGTGTTTTGGTATTGCACTTGTGCAGTAATGATCGAGTGAGATAGTTAGGAATTTGGAAAGTGTAAATTATGGTAGAAGTAGAAGAGACTTATAACGCTATAATGACCGATGCATAGGAAATGCAAGGTCATACCAATGAAAGAATACTTGCACAGAACCGAACGTGGAGACATGATTAGCAATATATGACTGTAGTAGCACTAAATGCCAAATATAGGTATGGGATATACCTCAAGTGTGGGAAATAACAGAGAGAGCACTACACGTTAAGTAGTAGCTCAACCTCAACCGACAGTAAGTCGGAAAAAATCAGGTAAATCATTGTGAAATACAAAGCAGTATACACAGTAAAATTATTGGAGAAGTAGACGGAAAGTTTATAACTCACCGAATTCGCTCAGGGTAAGAGATACCACGCGTCGGTTGAGAAACCATTATTACCAAGATAAAGGTGTTGAATGGGAGATGTACAATACATTGAGGATAATGAAAGGGGTAAACTAACCTCTAAATTGTCAAGAGTCACACAGCAGAAGATAGTGAGCTAATGGTTCAAATGTTGAATGTGCATGGTGAATACGAGAAATGGCTAATTGTTAACGCCTAGAAGCCTCACAGGCCAGAATCGAAACCGATTATGAGTTAAATAAACTCCAATGAGAATTCTTGGTTTAGGGACTAAACCACCAATATGGTTAAGATCCCCTAACCAGAACGCATTGTATAACAGACTGCGTGGAAGTTAAAACACTTCACGGTAGCAGAACATTTTAAACCAATGTTCCGCGATTGATTACGTGGGCGTAATCCCTTTTAAGGGGGGTAGAGCGTAAAACCGCTTAGTGTGTTTACCGTAGAAGTGTACGCTAACTATGTTGTGCATAGCACAAAATAATTTGTTTGGATGATTGGTGCGTGCGTTACATAAACATACGCATTCATTCATGCTTTAATTGTGGTGATTACGCACAGAAGATGCGAATACCATTGTGATAAGTGTGTATACTTTGTTAACTGTTGTGTGAGAGTACAAGTGTGAGGGAGTAAAGAAACTCCCGGGGGAACTGAAACCCCGACAGTATAGGTTCATATAATACTAAATGTAATATTGGGTATTATAATTTGATAAAAATATATATTTATAGTATTGTGATTTATGAAGAGGAATGAAACCGACACAAAACCTGAGAATTAAATTCCTTAGGTAACTTGATTAAAGGTGAATGAAGATAACTGATAGGCGGAGTTCTATCCCTTGGAGATGTAATGATTATGACTAGAATGGTTGGAAAGATAGAAAATTGGAAATGAGTGAATTAGTTGTTGTTTGAAATTGAAGTGGGAGGTGAAACTTGATTTTCATGAGATCAAGGGAAGCCGAACACAAATTGGGGTGGAAGGATAGTTCAACACTGATGCTGATCACATCAGGGTTGGATGACTCTTGAAGCTCCCTATAAGTGGTCACAAATGACCGCGCTAAGAAAAGATGCAAAGAGCATAAAAATTGGACTTGGAGTTGTATGGCGTTTTCAAAAAGGATTTTCAATTAGTATTTTCAAAACCTGCGATTGATACTTTAAATAAAGAAATTTCTCCTACTTAACCTCACAAAGAATATTTTTGTAGTACTTGCTCACGAGCTGAGGACGTATGAGCCTTTGACTACGGACCGGTGACATGAGAAGTGTACATGTTAAAAATTAAGTGATTGTTTTGATCTCCCAAAGGAACGGGGACCAGAAGGCGTCCATCACGGCCGGGTTCTGCGGGATCATAGTTTATATGTACTCGATATGGGACTATAGCCCATGAAGAGATGGAAAAGGAATTTTTTACTGCTATACATGCTAAGACATGTTGTGTGGTATGTGTAATAGATATTATCCCGACATATGGGTCTAAATGTTGTTATGTTACTGTTATACCCAAAATTTTGACCCCCCTGGTTAGGATCTACAAGGTTTTGGAGTTGTGAAGGGCATTTAATCGAGTAATGAGGGATTCCGGCTCGATCGGCGCATCCCAGGGCATGAGGAGCAGTTTCGTCATTGTCAGGGCGTTTTTGTAATTTTTAAGGCTCCTGAGACCTCCTAGAGGCTTTCTCTCTCCTCCGAAAGATGCCTAAATCAGCTTGAAATGCTTTGATATTTTAACCCATGGTAGAGGATGACATTCTAAGCATAATGGCGTTGGAATTTTGATTTTTTGAATTTCCAATAATTTTCTAGCAATTTCTAACTGAATCTGACGAGAAATTCAATTTAAAAATATTCCACCATTTAAAAAATCTGATTCCACTTCAGAAAATTCATAATTGTCATCCTTGACACGTGGTTAAAATTTCACAGCAAAATTCCTTTGGGAAGTCACTTAATTAAAATATCAAAAAAGCATACTTTTACTAGATTTTCTTTATCTTTAAGAAAGTCTATATAAGGGATAGGTTTTTTTTTATAAAAGCAGAATCTCATATGCTCAAGAACCCTAGGAAGACAGAAAGCACAGCCTCCTCTCTCTCTCTCTCACGTTTTCCAACACCCGGCCACCCGAATCATACCGAAAATCCCCCGAAATCACCATCTAAACACGTTTTCCAATCCCCAAAGCACCAATAATCATCAAAACCCCACAAAACACCACCAAAACATGAAGAACAACAAGAACAACCAACCACCAGAAGCTCGGTCCGAAAATCTTTCGGGTCTGCCACAAACGGAGCACTCTATGAATCCCGGTGTGAAGAATCGTTGTGAATCCGAAGGTAAAACAGTTAGAAATCCCACTTTCCTAACTCTCCACGACCTTATCAGTCTTGCCTCAAAATTTGGGCTTAAACTAACTCTTTTTCGTTTTTGTATTGCTGATTGTTTTAGCTACTGCCTTGTTACTTGTTTGCTAAGTTTCGTATTAATTTTGATGTCAAATTGAGTTCTTTCAGTTACTAACGTGTTTAAAATCTTTCAGGCTACACACCCATAAAATTTGAGCTCAAAACACCCTTGGGAACCATCGAAAACCCACTGTCCGTGGGTTGTCCGTGACCTCGGACTCATTGTCCGGGACCACGGACACCCACGGACGGTGGCGGGATTTTGTATTTCTCAATTTTTCAAATTTTAGGGTTTCTGTCAATACATGTCCGGGCCCACGGACACCCTGTCCGTGGCCCCGGAGTTTTCAAGTTTGCGTTTTTATTTTAGTTCTGTTTTCGAAATCAACTAATTCAACTGGGGTCCGTGGTCTCGGACATTAGGTCCGTGGCCACGGACGTAATTAAAATTTGACCTAATGCTGCCTCCGAAACCCTAGTTTAGGTAACTTTCAATTTCACTTTAATTTTCTGTCAAAAAACGTTAAAAAATAAAAAAAACAGAAGCGCACACCTAGGTTAAAAACAACTTTGTAGAAAGCCGTAAATAAACCAAGTAGAGGAAAAATGACCTAGGAAGGGTAATTAAAGTAATTTGAACCCTAAATAAGTCGAATACCAAGCCCCCGAACCCGAACTCTCCTTTCCTAATTTGATCTAGGTTAAAATTAGGTGGCGACTCATAATAGGTTCCAGTGAGCTAGCTTAGGTTTTAATAATTATTGTTATATGACATAGTTATTAATCTTAGGTTATAAGTGGACCTAATACCCGGTTAGACCTTAATCAGCCTTAATCGACATAGGATAGGGTTTAAAATCGAGGCTCACAGTTACCAGACCTAAGAGTCTAAGGGTTGTTATGTAAGTACAAATGTTGTTAAGATACCCGGACCGTTGAGTCCAAGGTTATTATGTAAAGTATGTTATGTATGGATGTGGATATGTTAACCGGACCGTTAAGTCCGAGGTTGTGATGTAAAGTATGTTTAGTTATGGAAGTTTTATCTGGCAAGTAATCCCCGGATTCTAATGGAAGGATACGAGGGAAATTGTGAACTTCGAGGACGAAGTTCTTTTAAGGGGGGTAGAATGAAATACCCCAAACCTCTAAGTGTTAATTAAATATGTAATTATGATATTCTAAGGCGATTAAGTCCTTAAGAAACAGTGGTAGATGGTGTAAACCGAAGAAAACACCATAAAGTCAGTTTAAGCAAATCTGTGCTCTAGACTTGGTGTGAAGTACCACAAAACCTAATAGGTTAATTAAATGTTCACCTATGATAAATAAGGATAAAAGATGCCTTAGAAACGTTAGTGAACAGTCAAAACCATAGTAAACACGATAAAGTACTATTAGGACAATTTGAGCAAAAACATGCTCTATGCTTGGGATAACCATGGTTAAGAATTAAAGAACTTACCAAGACTTTATTTACATGTTTATGAAATTATTAAGTCAATTACTAATGAAAACAAAGCTTGAAAACAAGTTAAAACATAAAATGTGCGTTAAGGATTCTTAAAGCACATTTTTGAAAAATTGTCTTGGAAATGAGTTTTGAGTGGATAAATGACCAACATTACTCTTTAATAAACATTTGTACTACTTAGTATCACATTAGGAAGTCTAAATCAATGGGAAACAAAAAATTTCACAAACATGTGCACTAATTAGTGAATAGTGCCCAAATAGTGCTAGTTTTGACTTAAGTCAACTTAGCTTAATTAAATGGTCTACATAAGTCATGAAATGCCCTATTATATGAAGGGGGCCAGTTTCCAAGTGTGACTCACCACACTTAACTAATTAAATAAAGAAGAAAGGAAAAAGTAAGTAAATTCACTATTTACTTTATAACTTAAAATATCTTCTAAAACTTACCTCTCACCTCACCCTCCTTCATTTCTCTCATTCCCACTGTTCCCTTCCTCCATTCTCTCAAGCTCCATCGGTTTTTCTACAGAAAAACTGTAACACCCCTACTACGCACTTAACAATACTAGTAATCGCAGCGGAATTAAACAACTAAATAATAACTAAACGATTTGGTGCTACAACGTCGTTAACCACCCACGTGGTCAACAAGGCAGAATAAATACGAGTGTACCGGTCTGATGATCAGACTCCCGAGCATAGAACTAATAACCTTTAATACATTAACAAAAATACCGAGTTTGTAACTACATCCATAAACGTAACTGTACATCACAAACTGTCACTGTGAACTGTTAACGACCAGCATTGTACTACAACGGTACCAAAAATATATCGCCTCGGGAGCACAGGCGCATCCCGGGCACAACATCCAAAAACAACCAAAAGTAATCCTGCATCCTAGAATCTAAAGCCATTCCGCTTCTTCGATACTCATCCTGCAGTAAAAGAAATATGGAGCCCCCGAGGGGGTCAGCAACCCTTGGCTGGTATGGTTAACGCGCAGCCCATCGACTACCGGGATACGCGCAACTAATTGTCATGATGACATGGCATTCATTTTAAACATACAACATATATACATCATAGCAAAAGTATTGCATACAACTTCACACATAGTACACAATAACAATTCCTTTTAGGAAATGAACCAACATAATTAGTTCCCATGAAGAGCCTAGAGAATGTTGCCATACTCATGCTAAGCTCGTTACATAACTCGTTACCGTCCTGTTAGATTGAACGGATAACTTAACACAAGGTGCCTCGGATATAGTGATCCAAGCACACCGAAACAAACATAGTATGCCCCTGTGGCCCGACGTGAGTCAGTAAAATAGCCTTGGTTAAGCTAAAGGGAAGGTTGGAAACCAAATTGGAGAACAACCATAACATACAAAGAGAATTGAACCGGTTATGACATCGACTCCCATACTCACACGCGTGGCCGGAACAGACTGGACTCCTCACTTCCCCCGTTAGCACTTGTTAGAAGTTCAATATTGAACTCAATATATAAATCACAAGCAATTGGTTAAGTCTTGTTAGACATACACAAGGGAAGAGAGAGTCACACTCAACAATACAATAATATTTAACAACTGTAAACTCATTACATGATTTAAATCTTACAAGGTCATAAACACACTGAAAAACAAACAACACACAAGCCGGTGTAAACCGGTAGGCAACAGACTGCAAGAAAAACATACCTTGGTCCTTGCTTCGACTGGTTTCCACCTTTGGAGAATCCTATACACATTTAGTAACGTCGGTTAATTTAATGTACAAGTTCGTCAGTAGCTTATCACTTTACATTTCTAGTTATTTTACTTTCACACTTGTTATTACTTTTCACCATTTTAATTGCCATTATAACACTCCTAACATGTCTTAAATAACCTCATATCATCATTACTAACTAATCACCATTTTTAGACAACTTTTCCTAACCTTAAACAACATTTTTGGCCAAAACAGTGGCATGTCCGAACTTGTGTCCGGACTTCCCAAGTTCGGATGCAAGTCGTGACTTAAAACTGGAAACAGACGCATGTCCGAACATGTGTCCGGACTTCGGAAGTTCGGACATGGGTCGAGGAAAATTCAAAGTAAAATCTCATGTGTCCGAACCTGTGTCCGGACTTCCGAAGTTCGGACACAGTTCGAGATGAAATTGAGAGGAAGAAACAGATACGTCCGAAGGTCGGACACAAGTCGAGACTCTGAGAATTTTTACGCAACAGGGCCTGTCCGAACGTCCATGTCCGGACGGATGTTCGGACAAGCCAAAACACTCATTTTCTAAGCCTTTAAACACTTAACCAGTTTTCACCAAAACCTCTAACACTTATAGTATTTTCTCCTTAGGTTTCTAAGTGGTGTTTCATGCCTATTGTAACCATTATACCATAATATTTCTTCTCCATTTAAACATCCACTCTTAAGCATCTTTTCTTACAACTAAATTCCTTATGTCATCCTTGTAGTCCTTTTACAAGTTTATTCCTTCTCCTTGTTTATCAAAGTTTGCCTAAGTCCTAGAACAACTCCGAAATGACTTTGGTGTGTCCCAAAACACTCATTTACATTCTAAAAACACCTTAACATATATCTTCTTCCCTAATAAGATACCTAGCCATTCTAAGACTTCCTAGTTCACCAAAACTCCTTTAAACACTTATAACTTCCTATACATTACCTAATTTTTGACATGGGTTCTACTAACATCTTGTTACACCAAAAACACATTGTTTTCACCATTAACATCCATGAACACTAAAATCCACCAAGAATATTCTTATACACAAACTTCACCAAATTTACACTACATCACAATATAGTGCATAATTTAAATTGCATGGCACTTAGGCCCTTAAATGCATGGCTCTTAGGCCCTTAAAATGCTTAAACCCTTAAACACTGAATTTCCACAATATATGCCTTTGACCTGCAAGTACACTCAACATAACAATATGCCCTTAATAATCTCCTTGAGAGCATTTAACTAAGTCATTTACCATTGGCTCTTTAAGTAGTTTTAACAAGCAATATAAGCTCATTTCTCCTAAGACATTAAACTACATTAAGTTAGCATATTTACCTCTTTTCCTCACAACTTCTTTCTTGTTTCCTTATAAAACTGGTAAGGATGTTTGGTTGTTTGTCTACTTCTAAACAATGTACAAGTAATGAAATGAGTATACAAGCTTTGTGCTTCATCTCATTTTAAACCCTAAATACACATATTGTCTTAGAACATTTAGATGATTGTTTTACCTTAAAACTTGAAGAGAGTTTGGATATGTGTCAAGAGAGGACTCCACATAGTCCTTGAATGATTAGAATGAAGCTAGAACAAAGCAATATAAGGGCACCATTAAAGGTAATTTTCGGACAACATAAAAAGAATGAAGAAGGTGTTATTTTTCTTTGAGTTTCCTTACCTAGAAGCAAAGGAGAACAACAATATGTGAAAAGATGAGCTCAAGATCCTCCCATGGAGATTCCTCTTGGCACCGAAATGGAGCTCTTGGGACTTTGAGAAGATAGGAATAAAGAGCTTGATGAGAGGAAGAGAGTAGTGGTCTTAGAATTTGATTTGGCAAAGTGAGCTATGAATTATAGATGGTCAAAGATGGAGTTTGATGGTGGTGGTGTAGCATTACCGTGAAAGAGAGCAAGAAGGGAGAAAGTGAAGTGTTGGAGATGGTGGGAGCATGAGGAAATGAACAGAATGAAGATAAGTTCTACTTTTTGGAAGATATTTACATGTAAAGTAAATAGTAACCTAAGAGTCATCTTTTAATTACTTAACAAACTAGCAATAGTGGTGACTCACCACTAAGAAAACCGGCCCCCTTAATATTCTTAGGGGTATTTTAGTGTTTGTTGACTAATTAAATTACTGACATTGACATATGTTATAAACTTGCTTATTTTAGTTACTATTCTCTAAAACAAGGCACGTAGAAGTGAAATTTTTGATTTCCCATTAATATGGACTTCCAAATGTGATACTAAGTAGTACACATATTAATTAAAGAGTAATGATGGACATTTAGCCATTCAAAACTCATTTACACGACAATTTTTCAAAAATGTGCGCTCACTCTGACCATCTGTCTGTGGGTGGAACGCTGTACTTAGCTTCAGCTCGGTACCAAGCGCTTCCCGTGTGGACTTCCAGTACCTGGAGAGGAACCTGGTATCCCTGTCAGACACGATAGTCTTCGGTACCCCATGGTGCCGAACAATCTCTCTATCAAAGAGCTCTGCAAGTTTTGCCACTTTCCAGGTGTCCTTCATCGGTATGAATCGAGCCACCTTGGTCAGTCGGTCAACAATAACCCAAATCATATTCAGACCTCCCCTTGTAGGCGGAAGTCCTACTACGAAGTCCATAGAAATATCATGGAACTTCCACTCAGGCACTGGCATTGGCTGTACCATACCACCAGGCCGTCAGTGCTCAAACTTGACCTTCTGACAAGTGAGACACCTCAACACATAATCATTCACATCCTTTTTCATTCCAGTCCACCAAAAATAACGTTTCATACCCTTATACATTTTTGAAGCTCCGGGGTGAATCGAAGTCGTAGAACATTGGGATTCACTCAGTATGCGCTCCTTCAGCTCAGCGCTACTCCTCGGAATACACAGTCGGCCATTCAGCCTAATCAGGTCATCATCGTGGAGTCGGAAGTCGTACTTCTGACCCTCGAATGTGCCATCAACAAGCTTCTGTCTAATCTCCAACATATACTGATCCGTCATCTGAGCACTCCGCACCTCTTCAACCAAGCTAGAATGAGAGACTAGCGAATGGAGAGAGTGTGCTCGGCGACTCAGTACGTCGGCTACCACATTTGCCTTACCCTCCTTATACTGCAGATTGATGTCATAGTCATTTAGAAACTCGACCCACCTTCTTTGTCTCATGTTCAACTCCTTCTGAGTGAACAAGTACTTTAAACTCTTGTGGTCAGAATAAATCGTCACACTTACCCCATACAAGTGATGTCGCCATATCTTCAATGTGAATACAATGGCACCCAATTCTAAGTCGTGGGTAGGGTAGTTCTCCTCATGCTTCTTCAGCTGTCGGGAGGCGTACGCTACGACCTTCCCGTGCTGCATCAACACACAACCCATACCTCTGCCTGATGCGTCGCAATAGACCTCAAAACCATCTGGACCGCCTGGTAAAGTCAGGACTGGTGCAGATGTCAGAGCATCCTTGAGACTCTGAAAAGAACTCTCACAGTCATCTGTCCACTTGAATGGAGCATCCTTCTTCATCAAGGAAGTCATCGGCTTCGAGACACTGGAGAAGTCCTTCACAAACCTCCTATAATAACCTGTCAGACCGAGGAAGCTCCTGATGTCAGTAACTGTCTTCGGCCTAGGCCAGGTGCGCACTGCATCTATCTTTGCCGGATCAACAGCGATCCCGGCTTCAGAAATCACATGGCCAAGAAAAGATACTTGGTTCAACCAAAACTCACACTTTGAAATTTCGCATACAACTGATTCTTTCTCAATGTTTGCAACACACTTCTCAGGTGGCTTTCGTGCTCACCTCTCGATTTCGAGTACACAAGTATATCGTCGATGAAGACTACCACTGACTTGTCCAACTGATCTTGGAACAAGCGGTTCATTAAGTCCATGAACTTGGCTGGTGCATTGGATAAACCAAGCGGCATAACCGTAAACTCATAATGTCCATACCTAGTTCTGAATGCTGTCTTCTCAATGTCACTGTCACGGATGGCAATCTGATGGTATCCGGATCGTAGATCTATCTTGGAGAATACTGATGCCCCTTTCAACTGATCGAACAAGTCGTCAATGCGTGGTAAAGGGTAACGGTTCTTCACCGTAACTGCATTCAGCTCCCGATAGTCAATACACAGGCGGAGGCTACCGTCCTTCTTCTTCACGAAGAGGACCGGCGCTCCCCATGGTGAAACGCTAGGGCGGATAAACCCCTTGTCGAGTAGGTCTCTCAGCTGCTCCTTGAGCTCAGTCATCTCTGCTGGAGCCATACGGTAGGGCGCCTTCGCAATTGGTCCGGTGCCCGGAACCAAATCGATCTCAAACTCTACCTCCCGTGCTGGCGGCATGCCAGGCAGTTCCTTTGGAAATACATCAGGAAACTCCGACACTACCGGCACATCAGGACTAAACTCTGGGTCTCTCTCTATGTCCTGGACATAGCAGAGGTATACATCGTTCTCTTGTCGTAGTTCACGATACATAGCCATGGCGGTGATGATCTGAGTCGAAGGCTCCCTGGGCCTCTGGCGGTAAGATACAGTAACCCCAGACGGACTCCGAAGAAGCAGACGATGCTCGGCACACAGGATTCTGCCCTTGTACCGCTCCAACTAGTTCATCCCGACAATCACATCAAAACCAAGTCCGTCGAACTCTATCAAGTCGATCGGAAACTCTTCATCTCTGATTCGTACAACAACATCTCGGTGATAGCGGGTACACCTGATCCGCTCTTTCGACGGGAGAGTGACTAGGAAGTCTGGCATCTCATCACCGTCTAACCCCAGCCTCTTCGCAAAAGATAGCGAAATAAATGTATGTGAGGCTCCGGAGTCAAACAAGATCGAAGCATCCACGCCATTGACTGGAAAGGTACCGGTGAGAATTGTGCCGCTCTTGCCGGCTTCTGCCTCATTGCAGACACTCAGTATACCTCCGGTTCCGAGAGCACAGCCTAATTCATTGGCTAACTAATAAGTATTTGGTAATAACACGGTTGACATGCTTCAAACAATTCCACTTTATTCATTAACACACTCTTCTTACAACATCAGTTGGTTTACACTGTTTACATAACTAACACATACAACATCTTTAACATGCACTGGTTCAACACATCACATAATTATACAAGGCTTCAAAACTGTCTGAAGGTCAAATTCAAACGTCCGGGTTTCAAGTGTGTGGCATTGATCACTGCCGATGATACGGTATTCAGTTTGATCTTCTTGATGCCATGGTATAGCATCCTTGACTGCCCACCCATGATTAACACATCTCCTGATTTCAACACTAGCTTCTTTGCAAGATCAGCACGCTTCTGCTCGCCATACACAAACACTGCGGTATCACCAATGGACCAAGACACCACGGGTACTCCGTTACTTAGAGACTCGGGTGACTCGTCCTTATCTTGGTGTAAACCTAACCGTCCACCTTTCTGGTAGAAATTCACAATACATAAATCCGCTTTAACACTTGGAATTGAATCCGTTTCAACTCGCTGAGCAATTTCCACGGCGTGGTTAACGACCGCAAGGAACTCCTCAGGTATACTTGGTACAGTTGCTCCATCTTCAGCTCACACTTCTTGATATGTCTTGGTGTAAGGGTTCCAGTCCTTACCCATGCACATCATCTTCAATTTCATTCTTGATCCGCTTGGGTATTCAGGTGTGTAGAAACCTCCAGGTGCTGCTCCTAGTTCGTCGCATCGTCGAATAATGTGGATTTGTGCTTCCGGTGTCAGGTATCCATTTAAGAGTATCATACCTGGTTGGATGACCTAACATTGCTCCATTGGAAAGTCGGTGATGCTGATGGTGTTTTCTTCAGGGTTTGGTGTGGGTGGGATTGGATAGAAAATATTGAAGGTTCCTAAGTTTTCAATTTACCTAATTGGGTGATCTCACATTATACTTTAATTCTTTACTCACATGGTAGTACACTTGGACTCACTAACACACACATACATGAAATACGGTATGCAATCACTTATTTCACTCAACAGTTTAGGCGGTACCTAGTCTAGAAGAGGGCCCTGGCGCCTCAGACTGGTCCACCACATGCAGGGTGGCCTTGCTAGGTCCCAACCCTTCCCCTTCTGGGAATCTGTGTACCTCTGATCCGGGGGTGGCTGATTCGCCGTCTTCGGGCCATCGGTGGTCGCGGTGGCCTTACCCTTCCATTGCCCCTTAGGCTTGTAGTTCCTACTGTTCGGGTTCTGCCAGCACTCATAGTCGCGGTGCCCCATCTTTTTGCAGTATCGGCACTGCACATCATTACCCTTGCAGTCCTTGCCGGGGTGGTCTCCGTTACACCACTTACAATAGTAGTGGCGCTCCGGTCCAGAGCCCGTGCTAGCTGCTAACACATCACACACTCAGTACATACTTCACAAGTTAATAACACACACTAGATTTCGGTATTGAAATTTATTAATTACCCTTGGGTGGGTAAGAGCTTAAGGGCTTGGCTGCATACGCGTAGGTGAGCTGCAGAGGCTCCTCAGCAGTGGTGGTCTGGGTCTGACCCTTGCCACCCTGTTGCTGTCCTTTCTGGGACTGGGGGTATGGCTTCTTCTTCTTTCCTCCCCCTTGCCCTTGCATGCCTTGGCCCTCGCTCATGGCCTTGCGCTTGAGCGCACTCTCCTCGTCCCTCAGACGGACGGTGATCTCAACAATTGCAGTGGCATGGTAGCACTCCTATATTTAGGGTGTTAGTTATGCCCCGCTAAACAAACTCACATCACATTAACATACTATACATACTCTTTCAGTTATACTGTAGTTCATTACCTGCAAGGTAGTATACCCGCTCGGCCCCATGCCATAGCGTAAACGGTAACTCAACCCGTTGTAAAAACGGTTCACTAAAATCCGGTCTGAGTAGCCCAGATCCGGCAGCAGATGGATGAGTCCGATAAAAGCGGTGTAGTACTCATCAACTGTCATCTTGTCTCCCTGTCTCAAACTGTCAAGCTCTAGGCGCTTGGCCTCCTGAACGTGAATAGGGTAGTACTTGGCTCGCAGCAGGGCCGTGTACTCCCTCCACTAGAAGGTAGGATCACCAACTCTTCCCTCCCTTACCAGCTTCCACCATGTCTGAGCCGATCCCTTCAGATAGTAAGCGGCTAGTCGGACCTTGACACCAGCAGGAACGTCCAAGGTCTCGAAAGCGGTCTCCATCTCGGAGATGTACCCCTCCAGCTTACTAGGGTCGGTCTCTCCACTGAATGACGGTGATCTCAAATCCGCCAACGCCTTGACCCAGTTGGTCTCGCGCGGCTGTGGTTGCGGTTGTGGCCCTTGTTGACCCTCACCGCCTTGCTGCTGCTGGATCGCAGCTAATAACTGTGGGACCATCTGGGCTACGACGGCCGCAACAGCGTCGGCCATGACCTGTGTCGTAGGGTTCTCTCCCTGGTTCCTAGTATCACCAAAGCCGCGCCCGCGGCCTCGACCTCGTGGTCTACCTGACATCTGAATTCACATGAACATTTATTAGCACTGTGCTTGCACGCTTATCGGTCCAACGGTTGTAACATCTTCCCGACAAATAGGTTTCTCCACACTTAGTTAGTGGTTAACCTTTCCACAACTGTTCACTTAGGTAACTATGTAACACCCCATCCAACATTTACGCACTTAACAACAAACTGCAGCGGAGAAAAAACTTCAACACATTACTTAACTTCTTGGTGTTACATGCCGTTAACCACCCACGTGGCTAACAAGGCTAATACATATACATTGTACCGGTCTGATGGGCAAAATTCCCGAGCGACTACACATTACTATCCCTTTCCATTAACAACAACAACAACATACACCTTTCAACTGTACCGAGTATTCACAAACTGATGCCGATAACAATCTCGGTCTTACTACACCTACTGTACATGTACAACTTAAAAGATTACCCATGTACAACGACTACCCCGTCCTACTCTCGAACGGCTTCCTGCTCTTTGTACCTGAAATAGGAAAAGAAGAGAAAGGGTGGCCCCCAAGGGGCTCAGCACCTTTGCTGGTATGGTAATCCCGCAGCCCACATGCTACCGGGCCACGCACAACTATTTGTCGTCTTAGCATTCGGTTGATTATATTTAAATCATGCATGTAACTATAAACACACAACACATAACATTTCGCCTCAATGGGCTCAACAAACAGGTAACATATCCATACTTGATAGGTCACTCATGGTATTCTTTAATCCTAGAGTGTTTCTCCTCTAATGGAGCTACTTCCTTAATAGACGACACTTACCCATTAATTGGGTTATCCTTAACGCTTCTTATCACAACTGGGATTCATATCCATGATCCACACACTCCACATTTTCCAACGTATAACATGCATCACATAGCAAAACATAACAACACTTTTCACGTTTCGACGTGCACATAATAACATCGCAATAGAAATTGCATTACAACAACATCACATAACATAACGGGAACGGTCCTCTTAGGAACCGACCCAAACATTGTTAATTCACTGGTGAGCCTAGAGAATGATGTCACCCTCATGATAAGCTCGTTATACAACAACAACAACACTCATTACCGTCCTAATAGTCGGACGAGTAACTTAAGTTAAGATGGTTCGGGTTTGGTGGCCCGAACACACCACACAAACACATGTTCCCCCTAAACCGATCATAAGTCAGAATAGCTAAGCTTTGGAATAAGCTAATGGGAGATCATAACCCGTGAGGGAAACAACCATAACAGAGAGAAGGGTAAGGCTAAGAAGGATACCCACTCCCAAACAACGCGCGACCGGCCAAACCGGATTCCTCACCACTGTTAGTACATACTTACTTTTAGATATTAGTTAGAACCCCACTATGGAGCCTATCACATAACAACACATATAGTATTACAATTGGGTTAAACACACAAGGGAGATCCCTACATTCACATACACATATCACACAATTAACACACGCATAGCCATGGTTAGAACGTCCCATGGTTCGGGTCGTTTACTCCGAATACCGAACTCTCATGTGATCCTAGACTCAGTTAACTAAGGTTAACACTTCCGAGGTTAAATGGTATCGGAGTTGAACACGCCACATAAATGAATTACTGTAAACTCATTACATGTTTAATCTTACAATGTGGCAAACATACAGAAAACACATTGGCATACAAGCCGGTGTAATCCGGTAGGACACAGGTTGCAAGAAAACCATACCTGTCACCGGAGTCCACTTTATCGTGTCCACTTATGTTCCTCGAGCAATTCTCGAACAACTGATAACATTACATATATTTTTATTAACATCGGGGTATCATGATTGTTTAAAGTCTAATGCTTATAACTTTTCCCCGTTAACTTAGTTAAATAACTTCACTTTTTAACTTGTTTTACTTTTACATTTTAATACATCTTTTCCCCCACTAAATTGTCATTATAACTCACCTAACATGTCTTAAACAACCTTATAACATCATTACTAATCAATCGCCATCATTACATATCATTTTATAACCTTAAACCATGTTTTTGGTCCGACCGACCCTACCGACCGACCTTGCACAAGGTCGGTCCATTCCAGAACACATTACCGTCAAAATTTCTACTCCGACCGACCTTGTAAGTTCGGTCGCATGTTCGGTCCATTCCCGAGAGTTTCTTCCCTTTGAAAATTCAGGCCCGACCGAACTTGCCAAGTCCGGTCCCATGTTCGGTCGATTCCAGAAACTTAATTCGTACACAAAATACAACCCCGACCGACCTTGCAAGTCTGGTCCCCAAGGTCGGTCCGTTCCAGAAACTAATTCTCGCAGGGTAAACTGGGCTCGACCGACCTTGTCAAGTTCGGTCGCAAGGTCGGTCTGCTCCAGACCCTTATTTTTCCATTGCCTATTTAACTCCAAACTTCTCCTAAGGCCTCCTAATGTTTTCTAACATCATTTGGTACACTTATGTCCTCATACAACATCCATGAAACTCATTACCTATCGCCATAAACACTTACTCATTTCATACCGAAATTCCTAACACTTATGTTATTTCCTCCTTTGTTTTCCAAGTGGTGTTTCACCAATAATGACCATTATACCAAGGTGTTTCCTCTACACCTTAACATCATCTCTCAAACTTCTTTTCTTACTAACTAAATCTCCTTTTTCACATCTTACCTAAACATCATTTCTTCCTTGTACACCAACATTCCTAAACCTTAAACAAACTTCTTCAAGACTTTATTACATCCCAAAAACACTCATTGAATTCCTAGAACTTCCAAGATAATACCAAAGTCCTTGTATCACTCTAAATCACCTTAATACATGCTTTCTTCCCAGCAAAACACTTGTTCACCATTAACACTTCCTAATTCACCAAAACTTGTTTAAATCACTTAGAACTTCTTACACATTCTCCAAATTTTGCCATAGCTTCTCTTGTATATACTCACATCTAACACTTAGGTTTTTACCTTTTTCATTCAAGAACACCTAAAATCCATCAAGAGTATTCTCACACACATAACTTCACCAAATTTACACTACATCACAATATAGTGCATAAACTTAATTGCTTGGCACTTAGGCCCTTAAATAACATGGCTCTTAGGCCCTTAAATTGCATAAATCATAAACACTGAATTTCCCACATTGTATTTGCCTTTGACCTGCAAATACACTCAACAACACATATGCCTTTTACTAAGCCCTTGAGAGCATTCTCCTAAGTCATTTTCCCTTGGCTCCTTAAATGATTTTATTAAGCAAATCAAGCTCATTTTCCTAAGGCATTTAAACTACATTGAGATAGTTTGTTTACCTCTTTTTCCTCACAAACTTCTTTCTTGTTTCCTTGTAAAACCGATAAGGATGTTTGGTTGTTTGTCAACTTCTAAACAATGTACAAATAATAGAATGAGTATTCAAGCATTATGCTTCATCTCATTGCAAACCCTAGGCACATATATTGTCTTAACACATTAAGGTAATTGTTTTACCTTTGAATGGAAAGAGAGCTTGAATGAGTATCAAGAGAGGACTCCTCCTAGCCCTTGAAGGATTCATATGAAGCTAAAACAAGCAAGGTGAAAACACCATTGTGAAGTGAATTTTCGACAACACAAAACATGAAGGAAACATCATTTTTCTTTGAGTTTCCTTACCTTGAAGCAAAGGAGAACAATAATATGTGAAAAGGTGAGCTCAAGCTCCTCCCATGGTGATTCCTCTTGGCACCGAAATGGAGCTCTTGGGATTTTGAAAGGATAGAATTAAAGAGCTTGATGAGAGGAAGAGAATGGTGGTCTTAGAATTTAATTTGGCCAAATGAGCTAGGAGATACAAGTGGTCAAAGATGGAAAATAATGGTGGTGTTGGTGTTGCTGTAGCAAACCGTGAATGGAGAGCAAGAAGAGATAGAAGAGAGGCTGAAGACGTGTGGAATAAGAGAAATGAGAGAAATGAGATTGGTTTTGCTTTTTGAAGATATTTATACCTTAAAGCAAATAGTAACCATTAGTCATCACTTATTACTTAATAAACTTACATGTGTGGTGACTCATTACTACAAAACCAGCCCCCTTTATATCACTAAGGGTATTTTAGTCTTTGTCTTTCAATTTAATTACTTATACAAACATATGTTACAAACTAGCTTATAAAAGTTACTATTCATAAAAACAAGGCACATAGAAGTGAAATTTTTGATTTCCCATTGATATAGACTTCTAAATGTGATACTATATAGTACACATGTTAATTAAAGAGTAATGATGGACATTTAGCCATTCAAAACTCATTTACAAGACAATTTTTCAAAAACGTGCTTTAAGACTCCTTAAAGCACTTTTTGTGTTTTAACTTGTTTTCAAGCTTGGTTTTCTTTAGTAATTGATTTATTATGTTCATTAACATATTTATAAGGTATCGGTATGACCATTAGGTCTTATACAAATTTATCCCAAGCTTAGAGCACATTTTTGCTCATATTGACTTTAAGGTATTTTCTTGTGTTCTGTTTGGTTTAATTGTCTACCAAGGTTTCCTAAGGACTTAATTTGCCTTATTTAATCATAATTGAATATTATTAAGTCTTCGTAGGCTCTTTGGGTCCTAACCAAGTTCACTCCAAGCTTAAAGCATGTTTTTGCTCAAACTGCATCTTAGTGCTTTATTGCATTTTACTACGGTTTAAATTGTTCATTGATGTTTCTAAGGCACTTTTTAGCCTTTACATACCATAGTTTAATATTTAAACCACATATCAAGGTTTGGGGTATTTCAATCTACCCCCCTTAAAAGAACTTCGTCCTCGAAGTTCACACTTCCCACACATCTTGGATTAGAATACGGGGATTACTTATAGAAATAAAACTTCCATAACCAAACACACTTTACATCACAACCTCGGACTTAATGGTCGGGGTAACACATTCACATCCACACATAACATAACATAACATAACATACTTACATGATAACCTCGGACTCAATGGTCCGGGTATCTTAACAATTTTTGCACATACATAACAATGCTTAGACTCTCTGGTCTTGGGTAACATAACAACCTTTAGACACATAGGTCTATGTAACACAACACATTTAGACTCATAGGTCTTAATAGCATACACTTTAGGAACTCAAGGTCAAAATAATATTTATTACACATACCACACAACATGTCATAGCATGTATATCAATCAAAAATATCTTTGACATACACTGTGATCCCGCAGAACCTGGTCGCGATGGACACCTTCCGTCCCCGTGCCTTTGCGAGATTAAAACAATCACTTAAATTTGAAATTTTTCCTTGTGAGATTAAGTAAGAGAACTTTAATTATGTAAAGTATCTATCGACGTTTTATAAATACCAATTCAAAATCCTTTTGAAAACACACACAACTCCAAGTCCAACTTATGCTCTTTGCTTCTTTTCTTAGCGTGGTTATTTGTGACCACTTATAGGGAGCTTCAAGAATTATCCAACCCTGATGTGATCAGCATCAGTGTTGAACTATCCTTCCACTCCAATTTGTGTTCGGCTTCCCATGATCGCATGCAAATCAAGTTCCACCTCCCACTCCAATTTTTCAAGTAAAGTAAACTCATTTCCAATTTTCTATCTTTTTAATCATTCTAATCATGATCATACATCTCCAAGGGATAGAACTTCGTCTATCAGTTATTTCCATTCACTTTAATGTTGTTAACTAGGGAATCTTATTCTCACTAGGTTTTATATCGGTCTCATACCCTTTCATGAATCACTATATAGTATATATACACATATATTTTATCAAAATACAACACACCATTTCACATTTATACATTGTCGGGGTTTGTTCCCCCGAGAGTTTCTCTACTCCCACACTTGTACTATCACACACAATTGTTAACAAATATACACACTTACCACAATGGTATTCGCATCTTCTGTGCGCAATTACCCCAATTAAACCATGACTGAATGCGTATGTTTACATAACACACACACCAATCATCAAAACAAATTATTTTGTGCTATGCACAACATAAATCACGTACACTTGTACGGTAATACACACTAAGTGGTTTTGCGCTCTACCCTCCCTTAAAAGGGATTACGCCCACGTAATCAATCACTTAATCATTGGTTTAAAACGTTTTGCCGTCGTGAAGTACTTCAACTTCCACGCGGTCTATTACACAATGGATTCTGATTAGAGGATCTTAACCATATTGGCGGTTTAGTTCCTAAACCAAGAATTCTCATTAGAGTTTGTTTAAACTCTTAGTTGGTTTCGATTCTGGCCTGTTAGGCTTCTAGGCGTTAATAATTAGCCGTTCACTCATGTTCACCATGTACATTCAACACTTGAATCACTGGCTCACTAGTTTCTGCTGCGAAACTCTAATAACTATAGAGCTTAATTGCCCCATTTGTTATTCCTACCGTATTGTACATCCCCAATTGTCACCTTCATCTTGGTAACAATGGTTTCTCAACCGACGCGTGGTATCTCTTACCGTTAGCGAATTCGGTGAGTTATAAACTTTCTATCCACTTCCATAACAATTTACTGTGTGTACCGCTATGTATTTCACAATGATTGACTTGTTCCCTACCGACTTACTGTCGGTTGAGATTGAGCTACTACCTAGTGTGTAGTGCTCTCTCAGCTATTTACAACATTTGGGGTATATTCCATACCGATATTTGTCAGTTAGTGCTACTGTAGTCACTTACTGTTAATCGTGTCTCCACATTTGGTTTTGTACAAGTACTCTTTTATTGGTGCGGCCTTGCATTTCCTATGCATCGGCCATTATAACATTATTCCTCCACAATTAACATGTTTCCAATTCCTAGCTATCCCACTCGATCATTACTGTGCAAGTGCAATACCAAAACACTAAGTCATACAGAGTGCAGAGGCATAAACTCTTGACAGTAAATCTCTTATGCGACTCGCCATGGAATTTACACTCAGTTCTTCACCACATAGTACCTACCACTGGCTTATTGCCCAGTCTGTTTAACATCACTTACCTTGCATCTCCTCTGAGTTTAATTCATAACTGGTCTCATCTGCCACATTATTATTCAACAATACTTATGCAACGGTCGCTTGGTGCGAACCGTGCTGTTACTCATTGCATAACACTAACTTACATGGTATTTACTGTCACATTAACTTCCACACTCATACTTACATTATTCGTATTATGGTTCATCACTCACTTGGATGACTACTGAATGCTCCTTAAGCATTGATCATTCGAGTCACAAGCCGGCATTATTCAGCTCGGTGCTTCACTTTATACCACATACTGCTAAACTAACTGCCCTCAAATAATAATATTGTCCATCCTTAACTATTTCTTGAGCTTGGTTCATAATAACTACCGCTCCAGCGGTTTCACAGCATCGAGAGGCATCCCCACTCTTAGTGCAGTGGTTCATTCTCCACTCTATTCACTTATATAACATAAACTTCTGCAATCAATCTAATTTACATAACACATTTTACTTGTGGCCTACAAGCCTTATTTGCCCTGAGCAGTGCTCATTGTAGGTTGTCCACACACATGTACTTCTCTGTACAACATTACATGGTTTGGATGTTATATTGAGCTCCATGACAAGGTCGTTGCATTCCGTCTCCTTTCATGGAATGCCCCTTAGGATTGTCAGTCCATCTCCTGACAACTTATGTCTTAACTGGGTGTTAGTTTCAACCCTTGTGTTTCTATCACGTCATTTCGTGCAACACTTGTTGATGCGAACACCCTTCAAGGATTGCTCCGGGGTGTTACTGAGTTATGCTTTTACATTTGGTTCACACTTATTGGTACATTCTGTTAGACACGCCGTTTGCGTTCTTAACTGGCTTATTATCTCCTCCAGTGAAGATCAACATTTCCTGGTAGTGTAGGTACTCATTCTGGGAGTTTCATCCCGTTCATTGCACATTAATGTGTCCACATCAGGCATCTACTTAGCCATGGACAGGCTGGGTCTCCGTTCCAGCTATCATGTTTATCCCTAAGGATCCTTAAGACATATACGATGTCTTTACATTATGGTTAGCGCACTTCGCACCTCCTGACTCTTAAACATTTCCTTGAAAGGAATTCACTAATCCTTTTAGTCGTGTTAACTTAACTAAGTTCCTTAACTTCAACCATTGATGGTAATCCTTAGTTCTTGTTTGACTTATACTGCTGACCGTAGTACGGAGTCGACTACTTCCCGTGTTTCGGATTCTACTCGTATACATATGTGGGGTACCATACTGATACATTACTACTTACCCAACTAACCCATAAGTAGGTCTGCCAGGCCCACAAGCTCCTATCGGAGTGCGGTCGTCCCACAATTCAGTTGGTACACTCGTAGTGTCCGTCACATGCCTAGGTGAAGTATTCTGTTGTCAACTCCCTTAATTGTCCCTTGAAAATATTCATTCCCTGCTTCCCGAACTTAATCGAGGGAAAGTTTATCCATTGTTGAATTCTTATCAACTGCCCTTGGTTTTACTGGTTTGGTTTAGAAGAAGGTTAGAAAGAAGTGTTGGTTTGAAAGAAAATCTGGTTTTGAAGGAAAAGAGTTTGAAATAAATCTGAGTTTGAAAGAAAATTTTCATGGTTTCACAACATCTTCTTACCTTAACCAAATCTAGCTTCTTGCTGACTGGTGTACTTTACAATTACAGAGGTTAGGCTAGCAGGCCCTTCCACTGTTATGACGATCACATTTAACTTTATAGTACTTTACCAAGTACTTTGTGGTGGTTACAAATTTCCCGAACAGCCCTGTTATAGCAGCACTTGCTATGGCAAGTGCGCCATGCTAACTGGCTATCGGTTTAACACATACCGGTTGTGGTATTGTTTTTACCCGCACTGTCATCAGTGGCCTTGTTGGCCCTCACTGATCTTACTGTCCTGACAACAAATCCTCTGGGTGACTTCTCACTGTCTTCACTGGTAATCATTAACTAGGGTGTTTCCCATTCTAGAGACCCCTTTTCTTTTGTATTGTTTCCTCGTCGTAGCCCGTTCCACGCATTTGTCGTGGCTACTGAGATTTGTCCCTGTTTGGGCGCTACGTTGTGGTTCCTTTGTCGGTTGGTATACCGTCGGTGTGTCATTTAACAACTGTGGTCCCGTAGACACTCGTCTCGGGTTTCATTAATCCACTTCTTGCCTGTTGCACGGTCGGTGCGTTGCAAGCTGGTTATTCTCGACTGCTCTGCATGTCGACCCAGGTTGCCGGAAATTCTATTCTCTTATACGCAAAATTCTTCATTCTTCGCTATTAAATGTGGTTAACAAAGTTCAGATGGAAACCGTCTCCGGGATTCCCAGTTTTCGGGATCTACCGTATGACAGGTCTTCCGTACTCTAAAGGTATTTAATAACAGCCAGATCGGGTATTCCCGAGTAAGAGTGGACTTCCATCTCTCTGGCGTTTTTCCCCGAGTTATAAAACAGGGTTTGTGGAGGGCGGGAAGGATATTGTAGGTTTCCAGTACACACTGGTAATGCCTAACTAGCGTATCTCTCACGCTATCACTCAACCCTTAACCCAAGGTACTAAAATCCTAACTCGGTACCTCCTAAGCTTGGTAATTCAGTCATCAGAGCGATACTTTGCTCTGATACCACTTTTTGTAACACCCCATCCAACATTATTGCACTTAACAACAAACTGCAGCGGAAAACAAACTTCAACACATTACTTAACTTCTTGGTGTTACACGTCGTTAACCACCCACGTGGCTAACAAGGCTAATACATATACATTGTACCTGTCTGATGGGCTAAATTCCCGAGCGACTACACATTAATATCCCTTTCCATTAACAACAACAACAACATACACCTTTCAACTCTACCGGGTATTCATAAATGAGTGCCGATAACAATCTCGGTCTTACTACACCTATTGACATGTACAACTTAGAAAGATTACCCATGTACAACGACTACCACCATCCTACTCTCGAACGGCTTCCTGCTCTTTGACCTGAAATAGGAAAAGAAGAGAAAGGGTGGCCCCCAAGGGCTCAGCACCTTTGCTGGTATGGAATCCCGCAGGCCACATGCTACCGGGCCACGAACAACTATTTGTCGTCTTAGCATACGGTTGATTATTTAATCATGCATGTAACTATAAACACACAACACATAACATTTCGCCTCAATGGGCTCAACAAACAGATAACATATCCATACTTGATAGGTCACTCATGGTATTCTTTAATCCTAGAGTGTTTCTCCTCTAATGGAGCTACTTCCTTAATAGACGACACTTACCCATTAATTGGGTTATCCTTAACGCCTCTTATCACAACTGGGATTCATATCCATGATCCACACACTCCACATTTTCCAACGTATAACATGCATCACATAGCAAAACATAACAACACTTTTCACGTTTCGACGTGCTTATAATAACATCGCAATAGAAATTGCATTACAACAACATCACATAACATAACGGGAACGGTCCTCTTAGGAACCGACCCAAACATTGTTAATTCACTGGTGAGCCTAGAGAATGATGTCACCCTCATGATAAGCTCATTATACAATAACAACAACACTCATTACCGTCCTAATAGTCGGACGAGTAACTTAAGTTAAGATGGTTCGGGTTTGGTGGCCCAAACACACCACACAAACACATGTTCCCCCTAAACCGATCATAAGTCAGAAGAGCTAAGCTTTGGAATAATCTAATGGGAGATCATAACCCGTGAGGGAAACAACCATAACAGAGAGAAGGGTAAGGCTAAGAAGGATACCCACTCCCAAACAACGCGCGACCGGCCAAACCGGATTCCTCACCACTGTTAGTACATACTTACTTTTAGATATTAGTTAGAACCCCACTATGGAGCCTATCACATAACAACACATACAGTATTACAACTGGGTTAAACACACAAGGGAGATCCCTACATTCACATACACATATCACACAATTAACACACGCATAGCCGTGGTTAGAACGTCCCATGGTTCGGGTCGTTTACTCCGAATACCGAACTCTCATGTGATCCTAGACTCAGTTAACTAAGGTTAACACTTCCGAGGTTAAATGGTATCGGAGTTGAACACGCCACATAAACGAATTACTGTAAACTCATTACATGTTTAATCTTACAACGTGGCAAACATACAGAAAATACATTGGCATACAAGCCGGTGTAATCCGGTAGGACACAGGTTCCAAGGAAACCATACCTGTCACCGGAGTCCACTTTATCGTGTCCACTTATGTTCCTCGAGCAATTCTCGAACAACTGATAACATTACATATATTTTTATTAACATCGGGGTATCATGATTTTTTAAAGTCTAATGCTTATAACTTTTCCCCGTTAACTTAGTTACATAACTTCACTTTTTAACTTGTTTTACTTTTACATTTTAATACATCTTTTCCCCCACTAAATTGTCATTATAACTCACCTAACATGTCTTAAACAACCTTATAACATCATTACTAATCAATCCCCATCATTACATATCATTTTATAACCTTAAACCATGTTTTTGGTCCGACCGACCCTACCGACCGACCTTGCACAAGGTCTGTCCATTCCACAACACATTACCATCAAAATTTCTACTCCGACCGACCTTGTAAGTTCGGTCGCATGTTCGGTCCATTCCCGAGAGTTTCTTCCCTTTTAAAATTCAGGCCCGACCGAACTTGCCAAGTCCGGTCCCATGTTCGGTCGATTCCAGAAACTTAATTCGTACACAAAATACAAGCCCGACCGACCTTGCAAGTCCGGTCCCCAAGGTCGGTCCGTTCCAGAAACTAATTCTCGCAGGGTAAACTAGGCTCGACCGACCTTGTCAAGTTCGGTCGCAAGGTCGGTCTGCTCCAGACCCTTATTTTTCCATTGCCCATTTAACTCCAAACTTCTCCTAAGGCCTCCTAATGTTTTCTAACATCATTTGGTACACATACGTCCTCATACAACATCCATGAAACTCATTACCTATCACCTTAAACACTTACTCATTTCATACCGAAATTCCTAACACTTATGTTATTTCCTCCTTTGTTTTCCAAGTGGTGTTTCACCAATAATGACCACTATACCAAAGTGTTTCCTCTGCACCTTAACATCATCTCTCAAACTTCTTTTCTTACTAACTAAATCTCCTTTTTCACATCTTACCTAAACATCATTTCTTCCTTGTACACCAACATTCCTAAACCTTAAACAAACTTCTTCAAGACTTTATTGTCCCAAAAACACTCATTGAATTCCTAGAACTTCCAAGATAATACCAAAGTCCTTGTATCACTCTAAATCACCTTAATACATGCTTTCTTCCCTAGCAAAACACTTGTTCACCTTTAACACTTCCTAATTCACCAAAACTTGTTTAAATCACTTAGAACTTCTTACACATTCTCCAAATTTTGCGTAGCTTCTCTTGTATATACTCACATCTAACACTTAGGTTTTTACCTTTTTTCATTCAAGAACACCTAAAATCCATCAAGAGTATTCTCACACACATAACTTCACCAAATTTACACTACATCACAATATAGTGCATAAACTTAATTGCTTGGCACTTAGGCCCTTAAATAACATGGCTCTTAGGCCCTTAAATTGCATAAATCATAAACACTGAATTTCCCACATTGTATTTGCCTTTGACCTGCAAATACACTCAACAACACATATGCCTTTTACTAAGCCCTTGAGAGCATTCTCCTAAGTCATTTTCCCTTGGCTCCTTAAATCATTTTATTAAGCAAATCAAGCTCATTTTCCTAAGGCATTTAAACTACATTAAGATAGTTTGTTTACCTCTTTTTCCTCACAAACTTCTTTCTTGTTTCCTTGTAAAACCGATAAGGATGTTTGGTTGTTTGTCAACTTCTAAACAATGTACAAATAATAGAATGAGTATTCAAGCATTATGCTTCATCTCATTGCAAACCCTAGGCACATATATTGTCTTAACACATTAAGGTAATTGTTTTACCTTTGAATGGAAAGAGAGCTTGAATGAGTATCAAGAGAGGACTCCTCCTAGCCCTTGAAGGATTCATATGAAGCTAAAACAAGCAAGGTGAAAACACCATTGTGAAGTGAATTTTCGGACAACACAAAACATGAAGGAAACATCATTTTTCTTTGAGTTTCCTTACCTTGAAGCAAAGGAGAACAATAATATGTGAAAAGGTGAGCTCAAGCTCCTCCCATGGTGATTCCTCTTGGCACCGAAATGGAGCTCTTGGGATTTTGAAAGGATAGAATTGAAGAGCTTGATGAGAGGAAGAGAATGGTGGTCTTAGAATTTAATTTGGCCAAATGAGCTAGGAGATACAAGTGGTCAAAGATGGAAAATAATGGTGGTGTTGGTGTTGCTGTAGCAAACCGTGAATGGAGAGCAAGAAGAGATAGAAGAGAGGTTGAAGACGTGTGGAATGAGAGAAATGAGATTGGTTTTGCTTTTTGAAGATATTTATACCTTAAAGCAAATAGTAACCATTAGTCATCACTTATTACTTAATAAACTTACATGTGTGGTGACTCATTACTAAAAAAACCGGCCCCCTTTATATCACTAAGGGTATTTTAGTCTTTGTCTATCAATTTAATTACTTATACAAACATATGTTACAAACTAGCTTATAAAAGTTACTATTCATAAAAACAAGGCACATAGAAGTGAAATTTTTGATTTCCCATTGATACAGACTTCTAAATGTGATACTATATAGTACACATGTTAATTAAAGAGTAATGATGGACATTTAGCCATTCAAAACTCATTTACAAGACAATTTTTCAAAAACGTGCTTTAAGACTCCTTAAAGCACTTTTTGTGTTTTAACTTGTTTTCAAGCTTGGTTTTCTTTAGTGATTGATTTAATATGTTCATTAACATATTTATAAGGTATCGGTATGACCATTAGGTCTTATACAAATTTATCCCAAGCTTAGAGCACATTTTTGCTCATATTGACTTTAAGGTATTTTCTTGTGTTCTGTTTGGTTTAATTGTCTACCAAGGTTTCCTAAGGACTTAATTTGCCTTATTTAATCATAATTGAATATTATTAGGTCTTGGTAGGCTCTTTGGGTCCTAACCAAGTTCACTCCAAGCTTAAAGCATGTTTTTGCTCAAACTGTATCTTAGTGCTTTATTGCATTTTACTATGGTTTAAATTGTTCACTGATGTTTCTAAGGCACTTTTTAGCCTTTACATACCATTGTTTAATATTTAAACCACATATCAAGGTTTGGGGTATTTCAATCTACCCCCCTTAAAAGAACTTCGTCCTCGAAGTTTACACTTCCCACACATCTTGGATTAGAATACGGGGATTACTTATAGAAATAAAACTTCCATAACCAAACACACTTTACATCACAACCTCGGACTTAATGGTCGGGGTAACACATTCACATCCATACATAACATAACATACTTACATGATAACCTCGGACTCAATGGTCCGGGTATCTTAACAATATTTGCACATACATAACAACCCTTAGACTCTCTGGTCTTGGGTAACATAACAACCTTTAGACACATAGGTCTATGTAACACAACACATTTAGACTCATAGGTCTTAATAGCATACACTTTAGGAACTCAAGGTAAAAATAATATTTATTACACATACCACACAACATGTCATAGCATGTATAGCAATCAAAAATATCTTTGACATACACTGTGATCCCGCAGAACCCGGTCGCGATGGACACCTTCCGTCCCCGTGCCTTTGGGAGATTAAAACAATCACTTAAATTTGAAATTTTTCCTTGTGAGGTTAAGTAAGAGAACTTTAATTATGTAAAGTATCTATCGACATTTTATAAATACCAATTCAAAATCCTTTTGAAAACACACACAACTCCAAGTCCAACTTATGCTCTTTGCTTCTTTTCTTAGCGTGGTTATTTGTGACCACTTATAGGGAGCTTCAAGAATTATCCAACCCTGATGTGATCAGCATCAGTGTTGAACTATCCTTCCACTCCAATTTGTGTTCGGCTTCCCTTGATCGCATGCTAATCAAGTTAAACCTCCCACTCCAATTTCAAGTATCAAGTAAATCACTCATTTCTAATTTTCTATCTTTTTAATCATTATAATCATGATCATACATCTCCAAGGGATAGAACTTCGTCTATCAGTTATTTCCATTCACTTTAATGTTGTTACCTAGGGAATCTTATTCTCACTAGGTTTTATATCGGTCTCACACCCTTTCATGAATCACTATATAGTATATATACACATATTTTTTATCAAAATACAACACACCGCTTCACATTTATACATTGTCGGGGTTTGTTCCCCCGGGAGTTTCTCTACTCCCACACTTGTACTATCACACACAATTGTTAACAAATACACACACTTACCACAATGGTATTCGCATCTTCTGTGCACAATTACCCCAATTAAACCATGACTGAATGCGTATGTTTACATAACACACACACCAATCATCAAAACAAATTATTTTGTGCTATGCACAACATAAATCACGTACACTTGTACGGTAATACACACTAAGTGGTTTTGCGCTCTACCCCCCCTTAAAAGGGATTACGCCCACGTAATCAAACACTTAATCATTGGTTTAAAACATTTTGCCGTCGTGAAGTACTTCAACTTCCACGCGGTCTATTACACAATGGATTCTGATTAGAGGATCTTAACCATATTGGCGGTTTAGTTCCTAAACCAAGAATTCTCATTGGAGTTTGTTTAAACTCTTAGTTGGTTTCGATTCTGGCCTGTTAGGCTTCTAGGCGTTAATAATTAGCCGTTCACTCATGTTCACCATGTACATTCAACACTTGAATCACTGGCTCACTAGTTTCTGCTGCGAAACTCTAATAACTGTAGAGCTTAATTGCCCCATTTGTTATTCCTACCGTATTGTACATCCCCAATTGTCACCTTCATCTTGGTAACAATGGTTTCTCAACCGACGCGTGGTATCTCTTACCGTTAGCGAATTCGGTGAGTTATAAACTTTCTATCCACTTCCATAACAATTTACTGTGTGTACAGCTATGTATTTCACAATGATTGACTTGTTCCCTTCCGACTTACTGTCGGTTGAGATTAAGCTACTACCTAGTGTGTAGTGCTCTCTCAGCTATTTACAACATTTGGGGTATATTCCATACCGATATTTGTCAGTTATGAAAACGTATAATTTGTCACTCACATCTCACAAACGAATAGAACACCAAGGATTATAGTGGTTCAGCCAATAATCCGGCCTACATCCACTTCTAGACAATTTCTTTATTCATCTCTTTAGGGTTACAATACTAGAGAGCTTTTCTAGAGGTTTCTCTCTCCTCTCATGTTGTGCCCCCCGCTCAAATGAGCTCCTCTATCTCTACTTATAGACTTTTTCTAGGGTTCCTAGGCTTACCAACCTGTCATATCTTACCAGGTTGTCACTATAAATATCTTATCCTGATTTCTACATCTTTCGCTCCTTAGCTATCCGACCGGGCACAGGCGCCCGGTCGCCATCTACTTCTTTTTCTTAGTTACTTGATTGGTCGGAGACGACCGGTCACTATCTTGGATTATTTTTCAGTTTCGGCGACCGGTCACAGACGACCGGTCGTTCCCTTACACTTGCTCCATACTTTGCGACCAGTCGTGGCCGACCGGTCGCTACACGCTCTTTCTTTATTCCCTCTTCTTGGTGTGGACTTTCGGTGCTACCTCAGCCTCTTCACACCTTTTGGTACTTGACCATGTTTTCCCCTCTTCAGCGCCCGGTCACTGAATGCCCGGTCACAGAGCATGAGGTGCGGGATGCAGCGCCCGGTTATGAGATCTAGCTTCCTAAGCAAGGGTCGGGCAGGGCCCGGATCTGGTGCCTGGCACCCAAACTGGAGCCTGAACAGGGTCTTGAAGAAGCCTGGGGTCTGAGTCGGGGCCTGGGGTCTGGGCCACCTTGGTTCTTCTGTCTCGTCATATTTTTGCCCTCTTCATCAGTCCCACAAGTTCTACTTTTTGGCACTTAAAAAAGTGGAACTTACAAAAAGGAAGATAAAAAATTACGTGCCTTCTACCTTTCCCTTTTCCTATCTCCTAGTCCCACAAGTTCTTTTTCTTTAACTTTTACAAAGGAAAATGAACTTACAAAAAGTTGGTACAATTTGGTACAATCAAAAGTCCCACAAGTGCCTTCTCTTTCTGTCCCACAAGTTCTTCTGATAAATTTGAAAATTTTGAGATAACACATCTTTGATTGTGGCCAAAGGATGATAATTCCCTTAAAGGGAGTTTAAATATATTTTCCCATCTTTGCTTATGCTAGCCACAGAACGGTACTTATGATCATACCCATCTAAAGTGTTTCTTTTTAGAAGGCATTGGATCGAGGTACGGTGTGGCGTCCCACACCTAATGATTCACCCATTACAGGCGACCAGAGCTCCTGATGGAGCCAGAGATGGGTTTCTTTTGTTTTCACTCTTGACCGGGTGCGACAACCCAAGCCAAGGTGTTTCAGGGCATTGCATCCTGTGGGACATAGCCCAGGTGTTTCTTCTACGGGACATAGCCCGGGTGTTTCTTTCTACGGGACATACGGGTGTTTCTTTTACCATAGGGCCTATGAGAGCGCCGTTGATTCTGATAATACCTTTGAATTTTTGCTGACACAGTTGTTTGTAGATTTCTTGGTGACTTTGCCGGGCATAAGTCTCAACCCAAGGTAGCTCTATGGCCTTCTTTTTCATACTTTCCTTAATAGCTCAGGGGGTGATCAGTCCCCTGATAAAAGTACCTGTGGTTTCCTCAAAAGTTCATTAGTACTTTCGAGCGAGTAGCAATAAATGAGGATATAAAATAATCTTGCAATTATGAGCATACTATAATCATATTTCAGCTAGAAAAAGCTGTTCTGCAACGATTGATTTGCGATTTTTGATTTTTGATAGATTCTAGCATGTGAGGAGATGTTCAAAAAGCTATTTTAATAGTAGTGATATGATCCTATTTAGAGGACGCACAAGTATGACGGTAGTACCAGCGACAAAACAAGCTTGCATGAGAACACCATTGATGGCTTAAAAGGCTGCTGCAAACTAGTAGTAGAAAAGAGACAAATAATCACTTCGCACCATTCCATCTTCACAAATTCAGAGACACCGGTGATCTGAGTCATTTACTAACTCACAATCAAATATAAATCAGAGTTAAATTGGACAGTCAGTATCTGTACCTTCTTACTGTAAAGAAAAGACACCGGACCCCTTTTGGGTCAGCAAACAGCGGCAAAGGGATTGTTGTACAATAGTTCCTAAGGTGTACCATTCACTTTGTAACAGAGCTCAACAAGACATGGAAAAGCCAACAATTAGCATAAGGGAACACGCTTTACAGACTTGTAAACAAAACTGCAGTACTCAGGTGTTTAATAGCAACAAAATAATTGCCTAGTTTTGCCTATTTTATGAAGACTTTCCCAGTGATATTTCGGGTTTTGTCGGATTGAGCAGGAAGGAGCAAAGATTTGGTTCATGTTGAGGTAAGCTACCAATGTCATGGTGCGCAGAGCAACACAAAAATTGACTACAATGGTTGTTTTTTGTTGATTAGGTCATGCATTTTTCAACAGTTTTGTGGAAGAGGAAAAAATGGGGCTACAAGACTGCTGTACAATGGCTGAAAAATATTACCTTGCTAGGGAGTTACCTCACTATGCTTGGATTTTGATAGGAGCAGAAGCACAAAGGGCTGTCAAAAGGTGTTTCAGAGTAGTTACATCTCAAGTGCATTCTCTAATTAATTACCGCAACCTTCAACTTTGCCGAGGCAATGCGAAAAATAAACTGTTCATGTTTTCCAGGTCTGGACCACGCGTCTCCCGGGTTTGGAGTAACGGCCATAGCTATTGCCTTCAAAACTTCCGAAGTTCTGGAGGTTGCTTTTTGGTTTGTGGATGACGAAGGTGCTTCTTAATTCATTATTTTGTCAAGATCGTATAGTTCTGGCCAGAAATCCAAGACAAGATGTAAATCAATGTTGTTTATGATAGCAGTATGATATAGAGACAAGTTTCAATAGGTATGCAGGCCTAGATTAGGCAAGAAATATAATGTGACAGGCTATGCCATAATCCAGTATTATTTCTGTAAACTAGATCGTGTATATACATAAAACAAAAGCAATACACCCGTAAGACAATTATAGTGAGCAATAAAATAGCGCAGGTAAACGGAAGCAGCCACAGTTGGAAACTACACATTATCATTTCACGAATTTTGAAATAGCTGCAAAGGGAAGACTGATCCATTAATGCGTATTGTACTACTACATTCGTAACAGTGTGAATCTGTTACCGCTTTATTAAAAAGCTGGTTTTATTTGTACCATCGTTTCTGGAATTTTGAATAAAACTTAAAAGACAGAAAAATCAGGCAAGAGTTTGTTCAATCTAGAAGCTTCTGAAGACAACCAAGGTTCTGGTCAATCTGACCATAGCAGCAGCAACAAGCAGATGCAGAAGAAGATCAAACATAAATATTGTCTCAGCTTAAGCCAATTTGTCTACATGCTTCCCATCAGGTTCTCACAATACAGATTTCAGACCTCTTTTTCAGATTCAGCTACATAGTGCCCATATGACATCCTAAGCAGAGAGTGCCAGAATGTTATAAGAACTGTGCAGTCTTTATTCCCGTTAACTGGTAGTACAAACTGAGTATCAGGATGCATATGTTCAGGTTTGAATAGTAGAATAATCATGACAAGGAGTACTAGTTTCACAAGCTCACTTAATGAAACTAAATTTTCGTTGGCTTGATCATTTGTCATCACAGCAGGGATACAACAGATGCACAATCATTTTCAAACACCAAAGGGAAGGGCAGTTTGCAAATGCATAATTCAACATCTTCAGTTTTACATTTTACCTTGACTGTTGCAAATCTGATTTGGATTTTAGGAGCGTACCTTGTTTTTGAGGGGAAGAGAAGTGAAGAAGGGTGGATAATTATAAGCTTACTCCACAGTGGGGATGCCCCTCCCTTGCCAGGATTATGTAGTTCCTTATGCCACCACACCATATGTAATCACGGGCAGAAAGCTTAGGAGAAATGTAAATCAATGTCGTAGGCTGATCTCAGCCATTCATTAGTATAATAGCGCACAACATAGCATAGCATTCAGACTTAATAACGCAAACAATAAATAACTAACAGCTTAATCACCAGTTCAAAAAATAGTCGTGTAGCAGTAGGTGCTCGTTATGGTTCATAGTGATGGGTTCAATCGTGATCATTACTGATAAATGCATGCTTTCATAGTCAAGAAGTGTTATATAACTGAAGCTAAAAGATCCAAACTGTTAAAGCGTCGTAACCTGCTTACCTTTCAGAGATTTGTTCAAGCGGCATCTGTCATGATAGACTTAAAACATAACTCAAGACTGAATCAAATGAGGGTCATACCCCGGGTTTTTAAGCGGGCTTACCAAAGCTAAACACGTTCAGTATTACTTTCAAATGAACTCCAATTTGCCAGAAATGTGGGCTATAAACCACTGAACTACATCACCACTCACAAACAGTAAAGACTGTATAATAGGTAACAGTTGAAAACTAAAGTACCGATATCTTGCGCTATTTCTGTTTGCATAGTTCAAGTATTCCTTCGAAATAATGCACCTAAGGGTGCCGACACCTTTTCTTTGAAAATTGACCGTGAAGTATTCATAACAACAAAGGTAAATGTAAGGAAAACCTTCTAACCTAGTTGAAACTGTAACAAGTAACTTGGCGTAATTAAATAGTGAAAACCCTCTCAAAGAAGCAGGTTGCACACTCTGCCGAAAGCATCCCCGCTAGTGTGTACTAAATCAAACAAAAAAAGGGAAACTTTATGTACTATAAACAACTACCAATTGCCGAAAAAAGGATGGAAGCGAGGAGAGGCTTAAACACTAACAAGAATTGACGCAATTCAATGAAACTACCAATGTGACAGAACTATCAACAGGAAGAGAATGAAAGCTTAGTATCTTGAGAATTATGTAATTATGAGTCATCTAAAGTTTTATATTACTGAATATTCCATAAGAAACGAACAGTGGTTGGATAGGGTAGAGACTGCCGGACAGACGTTAATCAAAACAGCAGAATTCTGACCAAGCAATCAGATAACAAATGTCGTAAACCACTGAGATTATATCAGATGTGAAAAAAGGCGGCATAATGAGCTTTATTGATATCATTTTAGGTTCTGATAGCTAAAGGGTGAAGACATTTTTAAAACATATGTCATACTATGGTTTGTATCAATAGGAAAAACTGACGACCAAAGTCATAAGTCTTCTTGTGGCGAATGGTAATGAAAAAAAAATCATGAACGGAATGAAGTCAATCAGAAGCCACGTATGTTGCATTGTGACAGAAGAGTGCGTTCGCATGAAATACATTGTAGCATTTAACAAGCTTAACCATTCAGTGTTGTTTTTATAAACAGAAGGGGGGGGGGGGTTCTAGTGATAACGGAGCAAGAATCATGCAGTAGCACTACAGAGTATCGAATCAATCATTATGTATGTAAGGGAACGAAACTGCTCGTATTATGTAACCAAGATATACCATTTTTAGTGGAAAAAATCTGAGCAATGGAGTTGCCACTTTCCGAAGCAATATATCGAGAATGCCTAATCTTTTAAGCAGGCGGTCTATGCCATGGGTGATGTAATAGTGCAAATAACACATTGCAGCATGTATTCTGAATCAGGGCCGAACTACCTGTAAATTCCTACTAGCAGTAGCATAATTTACGGGTAAAGTGTGAACACAAATAAGATCAGGTGTAATGCGCTCTTTTAGAGGCTTTTAAACAGAGACCAAAAACAGAATGAAGGTCGAAAACTTAAACAACATTGCTTTAACCATGGTAATTGCTCCTTATTTAGCCTTTGGATTTTATTTTATTGTAAGGATATGAGAATTACCTTGATTCTGTGGAGATAGAGAAGCATGGATACCTTATATCCGGTTCATCCAGGAGTATTTTGGACTTGCAACTCTGGATAACTCTTCCTTTGACTTGCTGCCGCTTCTGTTATTTCCATTCATGTTGCCTGGCGCTTGAATTTTTGTGAAATCACGCGAATGTTTTACTCAAAAGAATATTCCTTAATGGTGGCCGAAACATATGGGGCAGAATGGTATGTATTTTCTATGTAAAACATGTTGAAGCAGCTAGAGTAACAGTTCAGATTGATGTTGAGTGCTCGTAACCAGAATAGAGCTTAACAAAGGCTGAAACCAATTTATTTAAACGCAGCAACATAGAATTTAAGTATCAAATCAGTATATGCTTGATCCTGTTCATATAAAAGTGTAGAAGAAGCAGAAACCGAAGTTAGTTCTGTTTTTAGAAGCAAAAGCCAGGCAGTAACCAACATCAATCCATGCAGATTAATTATAAGACTGCTGGAAGAGTACATACAACAGCAAAGGAGTGTATCCCGATCATAACAGGAGTAGGCGAGGCTCACAGAGCTAACCAGTAGCAAATTAAGTCATGGTTCCGTAACATGAAGATGCTGAGATTTGACGAACATATTTTAGCATACACATGATCAACCTCACTATGACATGTGGACAGTTTTTAAACAATTATTAACTTAATCAGTTTTTGTCAATGAATCAGAAGCAAAGTATTCCAAAAATGGTTTATACAATAATTGAGATATGCAGGAAATACTTATTAAAAGTGTGTGAACACGTGTAAGTTTGCCCAATAATCTATCTATATGGCATTCAATTCATTGTTTTCAATAAAATAGTGCGGAGAGCATAGTCACATATTGCAAAGTGCTTGGATACACTACAAGTTATCAAGACAGTTTTAAATAAAGGACAATTCAAGATCAAGCTATGGGTATCTGAAAGCAAGCAGTTATAAAACATCCTATCATAATCACAAGGTTCAAAAATGAAGACCAGCTGAAATAGTTTAACAACGCTGGGACAACATATTTTAGAGAAGAAGGAATAGAAACCTGTTTCTATAGAAACTGGGCATAATTCCGGTAATGATCAGTAAGGGTAGCAAGAATGCACCATAGTTCAAATTTGTTTTGGAATAACCAAATGAAATTTGCCCAAGCTGCTGTAAAATAGTGATTCTAGCCTTGTTAGTGCAGCATAAAAGTTATCACAAGAGAGATTATAACATACCAGAAGCAAGTAAAATAAAACTACTCCCAGTTTGTGTTCACAGCCGAATCTCACAAAATCAAATTGGGCATATCAGACTCCATCAAGATTTTGTCTTATAAACAGAAGTATACACTCATAAAAGTTCTCATTAGGTTTGGGCAAAAATACAGGCTGTTAACCATGGACCATGCCATAAGTGGCATTTCCATTTAGTCAAAACAGAAGTAAAATAAGAGTATATTTTGGATCTGCACATTTTATCTACAATCTACCGCAGTGAAGTTGGTAACGAATGAAATAAATGGATTTCTGAACATACAAAAGCAGCAACAGAGGAGAATGAATGTTCTTTTATCAGATTCGGATTAAGGGAAACAAGTTGTTCATACTTTTGGAATTGCACCTCACTTTTAAGGCTTCATAAGTGATACTGTCTTACCTTTGAGAAATAGTCTTAAAACTAAAAATCTCAGCATGTCAGAAGCTAAAATCTGTTGGAGCTAGATTCTTTGAAACAACATAATGCAAGTAAATGGTTTATGTCACGGTTTAGACAGCAGAGAATTTGTTAGCAACAGCAGTAACCTATTTATAACAAATTGTTCCAGAGATAAGCACAAATCGTTCTATACAAATCTATTCATAACCGGTAGCAGGATGATTTTGTTATCCTCATAACTTCAGATCGGTTTTACACAGCCGTAACTCTTTATTCATAAAACTTACCATCAAAGCCAACAAATACTTTTAGATAATTATTAGCGTGTTCTCAAATTTTCACAGCGTCTGAATAGACATCCATAAAGCTCCAGCTATATGCGCAAATATTCACTAGCAATTCTCTCACAGAAGATTTCATTTAGATGTGGTCTGTTTGAATTTGATAAATTTAATCACCCTCGTCCGAATTTTTGTGAAATTGAGATTTAGGAAGTTTACCTCGAATCCTTGAAGAACATCAGAGAAAGGAAGGAAAGAAGATGACCTTTCTTTTCGATCCCGGGCAATATGCCGTAACTTCATTTTTTGGCTTTCTTTTGATGTGTGCAAGCCGGTGTTGCTCGAGTTTTGAAGTTTGGCGCAGTTCTGATTTTGAATCTTTGAGAAGAAAGGAAATTGAAGATATGCTTCTTTGATTGAAATTAGGCTTGTATTTCGGGCTCCTCTCTCGTGGCGCCTCTCTCCTCTTTATGCCTCTGGTGCAACAGTCTTGCGCCTGTCCAAGCCAATCGCCCGGTCAAGAATACCGCAGCCTGGTCAGGAGGGCCGCAGGAATTGACACTTAGCCTCCAAGTTGGAGAGGACCAACCGTCCGGTCAGGAGTAGACCACCTCCCGGTCGTCGAATAGTCATCGCCCGGTCGCGGAAGGAGAATACCGCCCGGTCTCAATGGCCTCCTGGTCGCCCTTCTTCTTGCCCTCTTTTGTTCGCAATCCGACTAATCTGCACCGAATTTGTTTGCTTCCTGCTCAACACATCGCCCGGCCAATACGTGATGCCCGGTCATGGATTGAGATGTCACTCGGTCGTGGATTGAGATGTCGCCCGGTCTGTCTCCTGGTCGCGTACGATGCCTCCCAGTCGCTTCTGGATATGAACAATCGGAACGTTAGGTTGCCCGTCTGTGAGCCTCGATTTTAAACCCTATCCTATGTTGATTAAAGTTGATTAGGATCTAACCGGGTTTTAGGTCCACTTATAACCTAAGATTAATAACTATGTCATATAACAAAAATTATTAAAACCTAAGCTAGCTCACTGGAACCTATTAAGAGTCGCCACCTAATTTTAACCTAGATCAAATTAGGAAAGGAGAGTTCGGGTTCGGGGGCTTGATATTCGACTTAATTAGGGTTCAATTACTTTCATTACCCCTAGAAGTCGTTTTTCCTCTACTTAGTTTAATTACGGCTTATTACGAGTCGTTTTTAACCTAAGTGCGCGCTTCTGTTTTTTTTATTTTTTAACATTTTTTGACAGAAAATTAAAGTGGAAATTAAAATACTTAAACTAGGGTTTCGGAGGCAGAATTAGGTCAAGTTTTGTTTTCGTCCGTGGCTACGGACCTAATGTCCGAACCTACGGACCCTAGTTAACTTAATTACACAGTAAAGTCAAATTTAAACATAAACGAGATTTTGAAAAGTCCGGGGCCACGGACAGGACGTCCGTGGGCCCGGACATGTTTTATAAAACCCTAAATTTTGAAAATAAAAATATCCCGCCACCGTCCGGGGGCGTCCGGCTTTCGGACATGGCGTCCGGGACCCCGGACATAGCGTCCGTGGGTGCGAACCGCCCTCGGACAGCGGCGTTTGGGTGGCTCCCGGCGGTGTTTCTGGCTCAAATTTTATGGGTAGGTAGCCTGAAAGATTCTAAACATGTTAGTGATTGAAAGTTTACAATTTGAATTCGAATTAAACACGAAACTTAGCAAACAAGTTATTGAGCAGAAGCGAAAACAAACGCTAATTCAGAAGCGATAAAAAGTCAATTCGACTCCAAATTTTAACACAGAGTAGTTAAAGTTGAACAAAGTCAGAAAAACATGACTTCAACCTGTTTTACCTTCAGATTTGATGAGACTCTTCACAACGGGGATCTTTTGGTGCCTCGTTGATGCCGATTTTGGATTGACTTCGAATTGTGCTTCTGACTCCTTCTTCTTTATGCTGTTAAGGACGTTTCTCTTCTGTTTTTGTGGTGGTTTTATGTGTTTTTGGTGCTTGGAAGTTCAATAGGAGAAGAAAGGATGAGTTTTTGGTGATTTCGGGGTGATTTCTGCAGTGTTTCGGTATTGATTTGAGGCTTGGAAGTGTTAAAACGTGGGGAGAAAGTTTGTGGCTGTGTTTACTGACTTTAGAAGTGTTCTTCTCTGCCCTAGTTCGTTCTTGGGGGGTCCTTTTATAGAAAGAGCATGGTCAAATTGATAGAGCAAGATCTTTATCTAAAAGACTGATTTTGTGCTCTAAGGGAATCTGATTTTTTAGAATATGTTGCAAGCCGATAAAAATTATGAAAATTTAACTGAAGGTAAAGAATGATTTTTAGGAATTTTGAGAGTTGGAATCGGATTTGTTTGATAAATAATCGATTAGATAAAAATCGCACAATATGGAATCTCCCATAATTCATAACTAATTATTGGAAAGTCGAAATAACGAAATTCCAACGGAATTAGTCTCTAAAAATCATCCTCTATCTTGTGTTAAAATTGCATGACATTTTGTTTTGATTTAGGTATTTTCGGAGGAGAGAGAAAATTGCAAAAATGATTGAATTTCTCTTTTAAATTTTGGGATAAGTTCCCAATAAAATAATTTCAGGTTTATGACTGTATGTAGTCATGGTAACCATGTGACAATTTTATTTCAATTTTGGAAACCTTTTAATTTCTATTTTGAGGCTATTTCATGTGTTAATTATTAAAGAAATTAGCTTATAATATGAATTAAAAGCTAAATTTCCAGAATAAATATTATCAGAAAATCATGAAATACCTTTCATAATGACTATGATATTTAGAAGTGTTTGGAGATAATGAACAAGTCATATGAAAATAGAAAACCCCGATAATGTCCTTTGGAAATCCTGCATTGGTGCATTTTGACCACTTTGCCCTTTGTAACACGTATGCCTTAGAGACCACTCCAGGGGGGGGTTGAAATTTTGGGTATAACAGATTGCCCCCCGTCAACTAGGCTTTGTAATGAAAATGAAAAGACTAGTTGATGCCTGAGTGATACCCCAAAATTTTGGATCTTAAAAGGCCCTATATGCAGATTGCGTCGAGCTATTCTAAGGCGCCGACTACCTATGAGTGAGAATGAGAAGATGTCAAGCGATTCTAAGGCGTTGACTACCTATAAGATGAAGTAATGTCAAGCGATTCTAAGGCGTTGACTACCTATAATGAGTGAAATGTGCTTAATGTGATGATGAATTGTATGACCTAGGTGCATCTAGGGACCGCAACCTATTCCGAAGTGTGTGTAAAAGGTTAAGGACTGAGAGTGCCAAACGTGGCAGGTGCTAAGGAAGTGGGTAAGACTTATGACAAACTTGAGGGTGAGTTCTTCTACTCAGGTGAGAATTTGTATCTGTGAAGAATCTGCATCTTCGTGGTGAGAATCTGTATCTGAATCTACGGGTGAGAATCTGTATCCATGAAGAGTCTGTATCTATGGATGAGAATCTGTATCTCTGAAGAATCTATATCTTCGTGGTGAGAATCTGTATCTCCGGGGCGAGAATCTGTATCTCTGAAGAATCTGTATCTTCGGGGTGAGAATCTGTATCTCTGAAGAATCTGTATCTCCGGGGTGAGAATCTGTGTCTCTGAAGAATCTGTATCTCCGGGGCGAGAATCTGTATCTCTGAAGAATCTGTATCTTCGGGGTGAGAATCTGTATCTCTGAAGAATCTGTATCTCCGGGGCGAGAATCTGTATCTCTGAAGGATCTGTACCTTTGGCTGAGAATCTGTATCTCTGGTTTATGATAAGGAGTTTCGTACGGACGGATGCAAGGTAAACTTTATGCAAACGATCATGATGAAAGTTGATTATGAAAGTGCCAAACGTGGCAAAGATGATGTGCATGTCAAAATACAATCAAAGTGTATGTAGGAAACTTGTCCAAAACAAGAAATCGTTGGAAATGTGCCAAACATGACAATGTTAAGGATCAAAAATTGTCCAAAGCAAGACATTGCTAGAAAGTGTGTCAAATGTGGCCATGATGAGGTTTATGAAACCGAAGTGGTTAGAGGAAAGTTGTTCAAGACAAGAAATTGTTGAAAGAGGTGCCAAACGTGGCAGTGTTTGAAGAAAATTCTGTTTAGTGAAAAGGGAAGTGAATTATCATTTCCTAACTATAGACTTCGGACTTGAAATTTATCTCCTACGAGATGAACATGCCGCCGGTGGGGTATGGTGTATGATGTGAAGGTAAGGGCTTACGTGGGCCTGTGGTGTTTGATGTGCAGGTAAGGGCTTATGTGGGCCTGTGTAGTGGAGGTGTGGAGGTAAGGGCTTATGTGGACCTGAGGTGCTTGTTGTGGTGGTAAGGGTTTGTGTGTGCCTGTGGTGGGATGATGGTGGTGATGTTTGAGCTTTGGGTTCCAATTGGTGTTGTCATAGCAATTGTTGGAGCCAACAATTGCCCCCAGTATTTTTCCCTTAAGACAATCTGAGCTAGAGTTCATGGCGATCGATCGGAACGATTGATTGCCCCTAGTATTTTCTTTGGCCAAACGTGCGAACAAGTCTCGCCCTCACATGGTCAAGGATTATGTTTTGATGTGGTGCTTCTTAACCTACACTCGACGTGTTTGGTGTTTGCACTCGTTTCTCACTTACGGTCATAACTTCTCAACCATTGAATTTGACATTTGTTAGATTTACGTGTTCAACCTGTTACTTTCACTCGATTGGATACACAACTACTAAGTCGGAAGTCTTTTGAGCTTATAACGTGGCCATGGGGTGTGATGACAATAGGATAATGGCGGAATGTTTAGGATATGTGGAGCTTTAAGGGTGACCAAAGCTGCAACTTGCACCGCCTCTCGGACTTATCTTCTTTGCCTTGAAGTCGTTTGGCTGCTTCATGATGGCTTCGCTTATGAACTTGGGGCTTGGAACTTTTGGATTGTTCCTTGCATCTTCTTTCTTTTTTCCGATTTTGGATTTCTTCGAGGCTTTTCAGGTTCGCCTTTCTTTGGATTTCCTTTCCTTCGGGGTTCTTGTGTTTCCCGGCTTTGAACTTTGAGAGCTATTTTTGATATTAGCTCACTTGGATCCTGTGTCACTTTGGGACCATTTGCGGATCGTTTCGTCATGCTGGTAGCGGTTTTGCTTCTTTGGACTTGTGAAGTTGTTGCTCAAAAGACGGGCTCCTTGCTTCCTTTGGTCACCGGGTCGGTTATTCATCATTGGTTGGCTTGTTTGTGGAGCTTGTAGTGTTATAAAAGGGGTCATACATGAAAAGCCCAGCGGGGGTGCCTAGGGTGTAATGTCAGGGTTCACAAGCTTTTTGGCTGTGTGGTGTTGTACCTAGGTGCTTCGTCATCCCTAATAGTTGTGTATCCGTTCTTTGTTACTTTTTACAGGTTTAAACGTAAATTTACAAATTATCTCCTTCGGTCGGAGTTATGCCGTTTACCTCACCTTTGAATGTGGTCTCACCAGAGTCGTGTAAAAATGACATGCTCGATCACTCATGGTTTTTCCACTCAAGACACTCTCGCGAGATTTTCACTCAGAAACTCGTTCGCACAATTAAACAAAAGAAATAATCGTGGTTGGTCTTTAAACTCAGATTGCCCCCAGTATTAGTCCAGGGTTTATGACAACAATTTGTATGTGGTTTGTTTGGATGCTTAGGGGTGGACTGTGGCATTTGGTTGGACATGTTCATCCTTTTGGAAACAAAAAGACAAATCATTTTATTCAATTGCCAGAAGATGAACATTAGTTTTGAAAGATGATTTGGTTGAAGGTGCAAAATGAACAAACATTTTTTCATTTTCTTGAGATTGTAAATCGAAAAGACAAAAGACTGAAATTCGAACATCTAAGCCTCATTAAAATGGAAATATCATAAACCCCCTACAAAATAGAAAAAAAAAATTAAGAAAGCAAAATGCAACTAGACACTAGCCTACTCGACAAACTGGAGTCCTTGCTCGATAAGGTCCTCAATCTTGTGCTTCAATGCTCTGCAGTCGTCAGTACTATGTCCTGGTAGTTGATGAAACTGGCAGAACTGATGGAGATGTTCCCCGGCTTGGGTGATCCCAGGGCTAGGTGTGAGAGGTTGTAGTAGGTCTAGCTCTTGTAGCTTCACGAGTGCTTGACTGAGAGGCCGGCCAATGTCGGTAAACTGTCTCGGTGCAGAGAACCTCTTGGATCGGGGTGAGGCCTTGATGTTCTGCTTTACAGCACTAGGTTTCTGTATGGTGCTCACTTGGTATGAAACTTGAGCTGCTTTGGCCGGTCCTGACTTAAAGGTCTCGATACTCACACCCTGGGCTTTGGGTTGTTCCAGCTTCAGCTCGCCTTTGTGAATCTTTTCTTCCATGATTCTTACCTGTCCCATCAGCATGTCGAAATTAGGGAAGTATGTGCAACTCAGCTCGTTATTGTATTGTCTCTGCATATTGTCCACAATCATTCGAATCTGTTCTTGCTCATCCATTTTTGTAGGCATAGCAGCGGCCTTCATCCTCCACCGTTTGATGAAGTCGGACATTGATTCACTGTCTCTCTGCCGAGTGCTGGCAAGGTCGGACCTGGTGACTTCGAGATTCTTAGCATACTCGAAATGGTGCAAGAAAGCCTCACAAACCTCCTCGTAGGTTTTAGTGTTCATCCTCTGAGTCAAATACCAACGTTGAGGTGTTTCATCGAGGTAACGGGCAAAGACCTTGGCCTTTTGCATGTCATTTAACCTGAGGATGGACATCTCCCTATCGAACATCGCCAGATGGACCTGCGGGTCTGAGGAACCCTTGTATAGAGCAAGTGTGGGCAACTTCAACTTTGGGGGGAGATCAACCTCGGGGTACGATGCCATAGAGGAGTAATCAAAACCAGCCGGCTTGCTAGCCTTTTCCATGCGCTCGATCCCTTTCAGAACCTTCTCGAGTTCAGCAGTTAGCTGGTGATCTGGGGCGGCTTCCCCTACGAATCCTCGCGCACCCTGGGCCCCAATGGAGTTAGCTTCGACGTGGTCATGCTCGTTCCCAGAGTCAGCAATCTTTCCTGAAATATTTTCCTGATGACCAACCTCAAGGGAATTGATTTTGCTTTTCAGCTCTTCGATGATGGTGACATACTTAGCCTCCATGGCATCAAAGGCGGCTCTGTACCTCTGCTCTAAGGCTGCAAACTGGGCCTCCATGCTGACTGGGTTTCCTCCCTCTGCCATACTTGGGATTCGGGCTTATCTGTTGGAAAACAGAAATGGATTGAGCTAAAATTCTGGACCGTGAAGAAGTTGTAGGTTAAAACTTGTTTGGGCTGCAAGAAAAGCACATGAGCTGGAATGTTTTGAAGATTGTGGGTAAGCACTGAGGCCCGAAATGAGTTGGAAGAGAGGCACATGGGCCGGAATGATTCATGAGCTGTGAACTAGCTCCTGGGATGAAATGTTTGAAGATCGTGGCTCTTGGGCTGGAATGTTTTGAGAATTGGGCACTTGGGCTAGAATGTGTTTGGGCTAGAAGTAAAGCGCATGAGCCAAAATGATTTCTAAACCATGATCTTGATGTGAATTGGATTTTGGGCCAAGTAATTCTGATTGGGCCTAAAAGATGATACCCATGTCTAGGATTTTGGGTCAAAGCCCGAGTGAAAAGTCTTCCTAGACTAGAATGAGCCTTGAAATGGAAAGGCATGATGGATTTTCATGGGTTGCTTTAGGTGGATTTGTTTTTCATGGGCGTAGAACTAAATTGATAATTAAAATTGGGCTGAAAGATAAATCACCTAAATCTAAACTTTTGGGCCGAAGCCCGAACAAATAACTCACACATTCAAATCAAGCAGGGCCTTTGGGCCGCAAACAATTAAGCCGTGATATCGGGTTGGGCTGAGTTGATGTAGGAAAAGTTCCTATCAATCTCTAGACTGGGTAGTGGGCCGATCATACAGGCAAACAGGGCCCACACAAATTCAACATGTCCTTACTTGACGGTTTAATCAATTTGGGTATGGATCGATCCGGAGAGGTGCTTGGGGCTTGGGCCCAGGTCACCACAAAGGAATAGGGCTTGCACGCTATTCTCTTTGGGCTTCCCCACTTTTTCACATCACCTGAAGGTGTGCGTCTACGGTCGGGTCTTTGACTGACCAAACAATAGGCTAGGTAAGGACACTGCCAGTAAAACGCTTGGGGCTAAAGCCCAGGTATTAAGGGGATGTGGTTAGACGACATCCTCCTCTTTTCCCCCGCTTATTCACATCACCTAAAAGGTGTGAGTCCCTGACAGGGGACCCTAGATGGGTCCCGGGGTGAAACTGGTTTGTGTGGACCCTCGCTCTCATATGATGCAAGGGTGCAAAAATTTAAGGTGCGCACGAAAGTAAACAAACAAAGTAATAAAGTCATAAATAAACAATTTTTCGAGTTAAGCCCTCTTTCTTAAAATTAAACAAGTTAAAACTAAGAATTTATCCCCAGTAGAGTCGCCAGTCTGTGAGCCTCGATTTTAAACCCTATCCTATGTTGATTAAAGTTGATTAGGATCTAACCGGGTTTTAGGTCCACTTATAACCTAAGATTAATAACTATGTCATATAACAAAAATTATTAAAACCTAAGCTAGCTCACTGGAACCTATTAAGAGTCGCCACCTAATTTTAACCTAGATCAAATTAGGAAAGGAGAGTTCGGGTTCGGGGGCTTGATATTCGACTTAATTAGGGTTCAATTACTTTCATTACCCCTAGAAGTCGTTTTTCCTCTACTTAGTTTAATTACGGCTTATTACGAGTCGTTTTTAACCTAAGTGCGCGCTTCTGTTTTTTTTATTTTTTAACATTTTTTGACAGAAAATTAAAGTGGAAATTAAAATACTTAAACTAGGGTTTCGGAGGCAGAATTAGGTCAAGTTTTGTTTTCGTCCGTGGCTACGGACCTAATGTCCGAACCTACGGACCCTAGTTAACTTAATTACACAGTAAAGTCAAATTTAAACATAAACGAGATTTTGAAAAGTCCGGGGCCACGGACAGGACGTCCGTGGGCCCGGACATGTTTTATAAAACCCTAAATTTTGAAAATAAAAATATCCCGCCACCGTCCGGGGGCGTCCGGCTTTCGGACATGGCGTCCGGGACCCCGGACATAGCGTCCGTGGGTGCGAACCGCCCTCGGACAGCGGCGTTTGGGTGGCTCCCGGCGGTGTTTCTGGCTCAAATTTTATGGGTAGGTAGCCTGAAAGATTCTAAACATGTTAGTGATTGAAAGTTTACAATTTGAATTCGAATTAAACACGAAACTTAGCAAACAAGTTATTGAGCAGAAGCGAAAATAAACGCTAATTCAGAAGCGATAAAAAGTCAATTCGACTCCAAATTTTAACACAGAGTAGTTAAAGTTGAACAAAGTCAGAAAAACATGACTTCAACCTGTTTTACCTTCAGATTTGATGAGACTCTTCACAACGGGGATCTTTTGGTGCCTCGTTGATGCCGATTTTGGATTGACTTCGAATTGTGCTTCTGACTCCTTCTTCTTTATGCTGTTAAGGACGTTTCTCTTCTGTTTTGTGGTGGTTTTATGTGTTTTTGGTGCTTGGAAGTTCAATAGGAGAAGAAAGGATGAGTTTTTGGTGATTTCGGGGTGATTTCTGCAGTGTTTCGGTATTGATTTGAGGCTTGGAAGTGTTAAAACGTGGGGAGAAAGTTTGTGGCTGTGTTTTCTGACTTTAGAAGTGTTCTTCTCTGCCCTAGTTCGTTCTTGGGGGGTCCTTTTATAGAAAGAGCATGGTCAAATTGATAGAGCAAGATCTTTATCTAAAAGACTGATTTTGTGCTCTAAGGGAATCTGATTTTTTAGAATATGTTGCAAGCCGATAAAAATTATGAAAATTTAACTGAAGGTAAAGAATGATTTTTAGGAATTTTGAGAGTTGGAATCGGATTTGTTTGATAAATAATCGATTAGATAAAAATCGCACAATATGGAATCTCCCATAATTCATAACTAATTATTGGAAAGTCGAAATAACGAAATTCCAACGGAATTAGTCTCTAAAAATCATCCTCTATCTTGTGTTAAAATTGCATGACATTTTGTTTTGATTTAGGTATTTTCCGGAGGAGAGAGAAAATTGCAAAAATGATTGAATTTCTCTTTTAAATTTTGGGATAAGGTTCCCAATAAAATAATTTCAGGTTTATGACTGTATGTAGTCATGGTAACCATGTGACAATTTTATTTCAATTTTGGAAACCTTTTAATTTCTATTTTGAGGCTATTTCATGTGTTAATTATTAAAGAAATTAGCTTATAATATGAATTAAAAGCTAAATTTCCAGAATAAATATTATCAGAAAATCATGAAATACCTTTCATAATGACTATGATATTTAGAAGTGTTTGGAGATAATGAACAAGTCATATGAAAATAGAAAACCCCGATAATGTCCTTTGGAAATCCTGCATTGGTGCATTTTGACCACTTTGCCCTTTGTAACACGTATGCCTTAGAGACCACTCCAGGGAGGGGTTGAAATTTTGGGTATAACACCGTCGTTCGCCTCTTGAGGACTTGGATTGCAGATCTTCAACATCTCTTAGGAATTGAATCGCTGCTACTATCTTTGACTGAGATTTCGGTAGTCCATCGAACCCTCGCGGATTTGCCCGCCAAGGCTCAACTTGTGATTGCTTTGGATCTTAATGCTTCCGATAGCTTCGCTTGGTGTGAGCTTCGTAGATCTTTCTTTTGAATTATGGACTAGCTTTGGAAATCTGACTTTGACTTGGCATTGATCTACCGCAGTAGGTCTCTGTGTTGCTTTCATCGATCCTTGTTCTTCAAAGTTGGATTTGATATCGAGCTTATCCGATTCTCCTGTTTTGCTGAATCGCCGCCGCCAAGGCTGTGCTAACTCATCTCTGTTTCCCATATCCTGTTCTCCAAAAAACCTGATTAAATTATCATCCAGACTTGGTGTTATGGCGTTGAGTATCAAAAGATCATCTCAAGAATTATAAAATGAAGAAGATGAAAGAATAGAGTCGGAAAACGAGCGTCCACTCCAGCTTCGTTAGATCTGAAATCTTGATCCTTTCGCTGACGAGAGTTCGATTTTGACCTAGACTTTGATTTTGCTGTGCCGTCGGATTTTACAAGCTAGCTTAATCTCGAGTTTTTCCTGAAATCGATTGTTGGATTTAATTAGGCTTTAGAATAGGATCCCGTGGTCGAAAGTGATGCGAGGTGCGTTGCAGATCTTGCTATAGATCGGGGTTGAGTTTCTTGGATGGAATTTCTGGACGCAAATTCCTCTAAGATTCGCTTTGAGTTTCCCTTTCCTTATTGATTTCTACGCGATTCTTCGATCTACTCGGTCGTTGATGTAGAATTCCACCAACGATCTTTGATATAATCATATCTCAATCGGATCACCAATAGTAAATCATGAACCGAGAGACGTGAGTCAGAAAAATCATTGCGTTGATCACAAACTGTGGTTGAATCGAGGTTGCCAATCGGCTGTTCGGTTCCCACAGACGGCGCCAAATGAAAACGTATAATTTGTCACTCACATCTCACAAACGAATAGAACACCAAGGATTATAGTGGTTCAGCCAATAATCCGGCCTACATCCACTTCTAGACAATTTCTTTATTCATCTCTTTAGGGTTACAATACTAGAGAGCTTTTCTAGAGGTTTCTCTCTCCTCTCATGTTGTGCCCCCCGCTCAAATGAGCTCCTCTATCTCTACTTATAGACTTTTTCTAGGGTTCCTAGGCTTACCAACCTGTCATATCTTACCAGGTTGTCACTATAAATATCTTATCCTGATTTCTACATCTTTCGCTCCTTAGCTATCCGACCGGGCACAGGCGCCCGGTCGCCATCTACTTCTTTTCTTAGTTACTTGATTGGTCGGAGACGACCGGTCACTATCTTGGATTATTTTGCAGTTTCGGCGACCGGTCACAGACGACCGGTCGTTCCCTTACACTTGCTCCATACTTTGCGACCAGTCGTGGCCGACCGGTCGCTACACGCTCTTTCTTTATTCCCTCTTCTTGGTGTGGACTTTCGGTGCTACCTCAGCCTCTTCACACCTTTTGGTACTTGACCATGTTTTCCCCTCTTCAGCGCCCGGTCACTGAATGCCCGGTCACAGAGCATGAGGTGCGGGATGCAGCGCCCGGTTATGAGATCTAGCTTCCTAAGCAAGGGTCGGGCAGGGCCCGGATCTGGTGCCTGGCGCCCAAACTGGAGCCTGAACAGGGTCTTGAAGAAGCCTGGGGTCTGAGTCGGGGCCTGGGGTCTGGGCCACCTTGGTTCTTCTGTCTCGTCATATTTTTGCCCTCTTCAGTGCTACTATAGTCACTTACTGTTAATCGTGTCTCCACATTTGGTTTTGTACAAGTACTCTTTTATTGGTGCGGCCTTGCATTTCCTATGCATCGGCCATTATAACATTATTCCTCCACAATTAACATGTTTCCAATTCCTAGCTATCCCACTCGATCATTACTGTGCAAGTGCAATACCAAAACACTCAGTCATACAGAGTGCAGAGGCGTAAACTCTTGACGGTAAATCTCGTATGCGACTCGCCATGGAATTTACACTGAGTTCCTCATCACATAGTACCTACCACTGGCTTATTGCCCAGTCTGTTTAACATCACTTACCTTGCATCTCCTCTGAGTTTAATTCATAACTGGTCTCATCTGCCACATTATTATTCAACAATACTTATGCAACGGTCGCTTGGTGCGAACCGTGCTGTTACTCATTGCATAACACTAACTTACATGGTATTTACTGTCACATTAACTTCCACACTCATACTTACATTATTCGTATTATGGTTCATCACTCACTTGGATGACTACTGAATGCTCCTTAAGCATTGATCATTCGAGTCACAAGCCGGCATTATTCAGCTCGGTGCTTCACTTTATACACACATACTGCTAAACTAACTGCTCTCAGATAATAATAATATTGTCCATCCATAACATATTTCTTGAGCTTGGTTCACATAACTACCGCTCCAGCGGTTTCACAGCATCGAGAGGCATCCCCACTCTTAGTGCAGTGGTTCATTCTCCACTCTATTCACTTATATAACATAAACTTCTGCAATCAATCTAATTTACATAACACATTTTACTTGTGGCCTACAAGCCTTATTTGCCCTGAGCAGCGCTCATTGTAGGCTGTCCACACACATGTACTTCTCTGTACAACATTACATGGTTTGGATGTTATATTGAGCTCCATGACAAGGTCGTTGCATTCCGTCTCCTTTCATGGAATGCCCCTTAGGATTGTCAGTCCGTCTCCTGACAACTTATGTCTTAACTGGGTGTTAGTTTCAACCCTTGTGTTTCTATCACGTCATTTCGTGCAACACTTGTTGATGCGAACACCCTTCAAGGATTGCTCCTGGGTGTTACTGAGTTATGCTTTTACATTTGGTTCACACTTATTGGTACATTCCGTTAGCCACGCCGTTTGCGTTCTTAACTGGCTTATTATCTCCTCCAGTGAAGATCAACATTTCCTGGTAGTGTAGGTACTCATTCTGGGAGTTTCATCCCGTTCATTGCACATTAATGTGTCCACATCAGGCATCTACTTAGCCATGGACAGGCTGGGTCTCCATTCCAGCTATCATGTTTATCCCTAAGGATCCTTAAGACATATACGATGTCTTTACATTATGGTTAGCGCACTTTGCACCTCCTGACTCTTAAACATTTCCTTGAAAGGAATTCACTAATCCTTTTAGTCTCATTAACTTAACTGAGTTCCTTAACTTCAACCATTCATGGTAATCCTTAGTTCTTGTTTGACTTATACTGCTGACCGTAGTAGGGAGTCGACTACTTCCCGTGTTTCGGATTCTACTCGTATACATATGTGGGGTACCATACTGATACATTACTACTTACCCAACTAACCCATAAGTAGGTCTGCCAGGCCCACAAGCTCCTATCGGAGTGCGGTCGTCCCACAATTCAGTTGGTACACTCGTAGTGTCCGTCACACGCCTAGGTGAAGTATTCTGTTGTCAACTCCCTTATATTGTCCCTAGACAATATTCATTCCATGCTTCCCGAACTTAATCGAGGGAAAGTTTATCCATTGTTGAATTCTTATCAACTGCCCTTGGTTTTACTGGTTTGGTTTAGAATAAGGTTAGAAAGAAGTGTTGGTTTGAAAGAAAATCTGGTTTTGAAGGAAAAGAGTTTGAAATAAATCTGAGTTTGAAAGAAAATTTTCATGGTTTCACAACATCTTCTTACCTTAACCAAATCTAGCTTCTTGCTGACTGGTGTACTTTACAATTACAGAGGTTAGGCTAGCAGGCCCTTCCACTGTTATGACGATCACATTTAACTTTATGGTACTTTACCAAGTACTTTGTGGTGGTTACAAATTTCCGGAACAGCCCTGTTATAGCAGCACTTGCTATGGCAAGCGCGCCATGCTAACTGGCTATCGGTTTAACACATACCGGTTGTGGTATTGGTTTTACCCGCACTGTCATTAGTGGCCTTGTTGGCCCTCACTGATCTTACTGTCCTGACAACAAATCCTCTGGGTGACTTCTCAATGTCTTCACATGGTAATCATTAACTAGGGTGTTTCCCATTCTGGAGACCCCTTTTCTTTTGTATTGTTTCCTCTTCGTAGCCCGTTCCACGCATTTGTCATGGCTACTGAGATTTGTCCCTGTTTGGGCGCTACGTTGTAGTTCCTTTGTCGGTTGGTATACCGTCGGTGTGTCATTTAACAACTGTGGTCCCATAGACACTCGTCTCGGGTTTCATTAATCCACTTCTTGCCTGTTGCACGGTCGGTGCGTTGCAAGGTGGTTATTCTCGACTGCTCTGCATGTCGACCCAGGTTGCCGGAAATTCTGTTCTCTTATACGCAAAATTCTTCATTCTTTGCTATTAAATGTGGTTAACAATGTTCAGATGGAAACCGTCTCCGGGATTCCCAGTTTTCGGGATCTACCGTATGACAGTTCTTCCGTACTCTAAAGGTATTTAATAACAGCCAGATCGGGTATTCCCGAGTAAGAGTGGACTTCCATCTCTCTGGCGTTTTTCCCCGAGTTATAAAATAGGGTTTGTGGAGGGCGGGAAGGATATTGTAGGTTTCCAGTACACACTGGTAATGCCTAACTAGCGTATCTCTCACGCTATCACTCAACCCTTAACCCAAGGTACTAAAATCCTAACTCGGTACCTCCTAAGCTCGGTAATTCAGTCATCAGAGCGATACTTCGCTCTGATACTACTTTTTGTAACACCCCATCCAACATTAACGCACTTAACAACAAACTGCAGCGGAAAACAAACTTCAACACATTACTTAACTTCTTGGTGTTACACGCCGTTAACCACCCACGTGGCTAACAAGGCTAATACATATACATTGTACCGGTCTGATGGGCTAAATTCCCGAGCGACTACACATTACTATCCCTTTCCATTAACAACAACAACAACATACACCTTTCAACTGTACCGAGTATTCACAAACTGATGCCGATAACAATCTCGGTCTTACTACACCTACTGTACATGTACAACATAAAAGATTACCCATGTACAATGACTACCCCGTCCTACTCTCGAACGGCTTCTTGCTCTTTGTACCTGAAATAGGAAAAGAAGAGAAAGGGTGGCCCCCAAGGGGCTCAGCATCTTTGCTGGTATGGTAATCCCGCAGCCCACATGCTACCGGGCCACGCACAACTATTTGTCGTCTTAGCATGCGGTTGATTATATTTAAATCATGCATGTAACTATAAACACACAACACATAACATTTCACCTCAATGGGCTCAACAAACAGATAACATATCCATACTTGATAGGTCACTCATGGTATTCTTTAATCCTAGAGTGTTTCTCCTCTAATGGAGCTACTTCCTTAATAGACGACACTTACCCATTAATTGGGTTATCCTTAACGCCTCTTATCACAACTAGGATTCATATCCATGATCCACACACTTCACATTTTCCAACGTATAACATGCATCACATAGCAAAACATAACAACACTTTTCACGTTTCGACATGCACATAATAACATCGCAATAGAAATTGCATTACAACAACATCACATAACATAACGGGAACGGTCCTCTTAGGAACCGACCCAAACATTGTTAATTCACTGGTGAGCCTAGAGAATGATGTCACCCTCATGATAAGCTGGTTATACAACAACAACAACACTCATTACCATCCTAATAGTCGGACGAGTAACTTAAGTTAAGATGGTTCGGGTTTGGTGGCCCGAACACACCACACAAACACATGTTCCCCCTAAACCGATCATAAGTCAGAATAGCTAAGCTTTGGAATAAGCTAATGGGAGATCATAACCCGTGAGGGAAACAACCATAACAGAGAGAAGGGTAAGGCTAAGAAGGATACCCACTCCCAAACAACGCGCGACCGGCCAAACCGGATTCCTCACCACTGTTAGTACATACTTACTTTTAGATATTAGTTAGAACCCCATTATGGAGCCTATCACATAACAACACATACATATTACAACTGGGTTAAACACACAAGGGAGATCCCTACATTCACATACACATATCACACAATTAACACACGCATAGCCGTGGTTAGAACGTCCCATGGTTCGGGTCGTTTACTCCGAATACCGAACTCTCATGTGATCCTAGACTCAGTTAACTAAGGTTAACACTTCCGAGGTTAAATGGTATCGGAGTTGAACACGCCACATAAATGAATTACTGTAAACTCATTACATGTTTAATCTTACAACGTGGCAAACATACAAAATACATTGGCATACAAGCCGGTGTAATCCGGTAGGACACAGGTTGCAAGGAAACCATACCTGTCACCGGAGTCCACTTTATCGTGTCCACTTATGTTCCTCGAGCAATTCTCGAACAACTGATAACATTACATATATTTTTATTAACATCGGGGTATCATGATTGTTTAAAGTCTAATGCTTATAACTTTTCCCCGTTAACTTAGTTACATAAATTCACTTTTTAACTTGTTTTACTTTTACATTTTAATACATCTTTTCCCCCACTAAATTGTTATTATAACTCACCTAACATGTCTTAAACAACCTTATAACATCATTACTAATCAATCCCCATCATTACATATCATTTTATAACCTTAAACCATGTTTTTGGTCCGACCGACCCTACCGACCGACCTTGCACAAGGTCTGTCCATTCCAGAACACATTACCGTCAAAATTTCTACTCCGATCGACCTTGTAAGTTCGGTCGCATGTTCGGTCCATTCCCGAGAGTTTCTAACCTTTGAAAATTCAGGCCCGACCGAACTTGCCAAGTCCGGTCCCATGTTTGGTCGATTCCAGAAACTTTATTCATACACAAAATACAAGCCCGACCGACCTTGCAAGTCCGGTCCCCAAGGTCGGTCCGTTCCAGAAACTAATTCTCGCAGGGTAAACTGGGCTCGACCGACCTTGTCAAGTTCGGTCGCAAGGTCGGTCTGCTCCAGACCCTTATTTTTCCATTGCCCATTTAACTCCAAACTTCTCCTAAGGCCTCCTAATGTTTTCTAACATCATTTGGAACACATACGTCCTCATACAACATCCATGAAACTCATTACCTATCACCTTAAACACTTACTCATTTCATACCGAAATTCCTAACTTTTATGTTATTTCCTCCTTTGTTTTCCAAGTGGTGTTTCACCAATAATGACCACTATACCAAGGTGTTTCCTCTACACCTTAACATCATCTCTCAAACTTCTTTTCTTACTAACTAAATCTCCTTTTTCACATCTTACCTAAACATCATTTCTTCCTTGTACACCAACATTCCTAAACCTTAAACAAACTTCTTCAAGACTTTATTACATCCCAAAAACACTCATTGAATTCCTAGAACTTCCAAGATAATACCAAAGTCCTTGTATCACTCTAAATCACCTTAATACATGCTTTCTTCCCTAGCAAAACACTTGTTCACCTTTAACACTTCCTAATTCACCAAAACTTGTTTGAATCACTTAGAACTTCTTACACATTCTCCAAATTTTGCCTTAGCTTCTCTTGTATATACTCACATCTAACACTTTGGTTTTTACCTTTTTTCATTCAAGAACACCTAAAATCCATCAAGAGTATTCTCACACACATAACTTCACCAAATTTACACTACATCACAATATAGTGCATAAACTTAATTGCTTGGCACTTAGGCCCTTAAATAACATGGCTCTTTGGCCCTTAAATTGCATAAATCATAAACACTGAATTTCCTACATTGTATTTGCCTTTGACCTGCAAATACACTCAACAACACATATGCCTTTTACTAAGCCCTTGAGAGCATTCTCCTAAGTCATTTTCCCTTGGCTCCTTAAATCATTTTATTAAGCAAATCAAGCTCATTTTCCTAAGGCATTTAAACTACATTGAGATAGTTTGTTTACCTCTTTTTCCTCACAAACTTCTTTCTTGTTTCCTTGTAAAACCGATAAGGATGTTTGGTTGTTTGTCAACTTCTAAACAATGTACAAATAATAGAATGAGTATTCAAGCAGTATGCTTCATCTCATTGCAAACCCTAGGCACATATATTGTCTTAACACATTAAGGTAATTGTTTTACCTTTGAATGGAAAGAGAGCTTGGATGAGTATCAAGAGAGGACTCCTCCTAGCCCTTGAAGGATTCATATGAAGCAAAAACAAGCATGGTGAAAACACCATTGTGAAGTGAATTTTCGGACAACACAAAACATGAAGGAAACATCATTTTTCTTTGAGTTTCCTTACCTTGAAGCAAAGGAGAACAATAATATGTGAAAAGGTGAGCTCAAGCTCCTCCCATGGTGATTCCTCTTGGCACCGAAATGGAGCTCTTGGGATTTTGAAAGGATAGAAATGAAGAGCTTGATGAGAGGAAGAGAATGGTGGTCTTAGAATTTAATTTGGCCAAATGAGCTAGGAGATACAAGTGGTCAAAGATGGAAAATAATGGTGGTGTTGGTGTTGCTGTAGCAAACCGTGAATGGAGAGCAAGAAGAGATAGAAGAGAGGTTGAAGACGTGTGGAATGAGAGAAATGAGAGAAATGAGATTGGTTTTGCTTTTTGAAGATATTTATACCTTAAAGCAAATAGTAACCATTAGTCATCACTTATTACTTAATAAACTTACATGTGTGGTGACTCATTACTACAAAAACCGGCCCCCTTTATATCACTAAGGGTATTTTAGTCTTTGTCTATCAATTTAATTACTTATACAAACATATGTTACAAACTAGCTTATAAAAGTTACTATTCATAAAAACAAGGCACATAGAAGTGAAATTTTTGATTTCCCATTGATATAGACTTCTAAATGTGATACTATATAGTACACATGTTAATTAAAGAGTAATGATGGACATTTAGCCATTCAAAACTCATTTACAAGACAATTTTTTAAAAACATGCTTTAAGACTCCTTAAAGCACTTTTTGTGTTTTAACTTGTTTTCAAGCTTGGTTTTCTTTAGTAATTGATTTAATATGTTCATTAACATATTTATAAGGTATCGGTATGACCATATGTCTTATACAAATTTATCCCAAGCTTAGAGCACATTTTTGCTCATATTGACTTTAAGGTAGTTTCTTATGTTCTGTTTGGTTTAATTGTCTACCAAGGTTTCCTAAGGACTTAATTTGCCTTATTTAATCATAATTGAATATTATTAAGTCTTGGTAGGCTCTTTGGGTCCTAACCAAGTTCACTCCAAGCTTAAAGCATGTTTTTGCACAAACTGTATCTTAGTGCTTTATTGCATTTTACTATGGTTTAAATTGTTCAATGATGTTTCTAAGGCACTTTTTACCCTTCACATACCATAGTTTAATATTTAAACCACATATCAAGGTTTAGGGTATTTCAAACTATGGTTAGATTTCCTAACTCGGTATATTTCTAAGCTCAGTATTCTAGCCATCAGAGCGATACTTTGCTCTGATAACACTTTTTGTAACACCCCTACTACGCACTTAACAATACTAGTAATCGCAGCGGAATTAAACAACTAATAATAACTAAACGATTTGGTGCTACAACGCCATTAACCACCCACGTGGTCAACAAGGCAGAATAAATACGAGTGTACCGGTCTGATGATCAGACTCCCGAGCATAGAACTAATAACCTTTAATACATTAACAAAAATACCGAGTTTGTAACTACATCCATAAACGTAACTGTACATCACAAACTGTCACTGTGAACTGTTAACGACCAGCATTGTACTACAATGGTACCAAAAATATATCGCCTCGGGATCACAGGCGCATCCCGGGCACAACATCCAAAAACAACCAAAAGTAATCCTGCATCCTAGAATGTAAAGCCATTCCGCTTCTTTGATCCTCATCCTGCAGTAAAAGAAATATGGAGCCCCCGAGGGGGTCAGCAACCCTTGGCTGGTATGGTTAACGCGCAGCCCATCGACTACCGGGATACGCGCAACTAATTGTCATGATCACATGGCATTCATTTTAAACATACAACATATATACATCATAGCAAAAGTATTGTATACAACTTCACACATAGTACACAATAACAATTCCTTTTAGGAAATGAACCAACATAATTAGTTCCCATGAAGAGCCTAGAGAATGTTGCCATACTCATGCTAAGCTCGTTACATAACTCGTTACCGTCCTGTTAGATTGAACGGATAACTTAACACAAGGTGCCTCGGATATAGTGATCCAAGCACACCGAAACAAACATAGTATGCCCCTGTGGCCCGACGTGAGTCAGTAAAATAGCCTTGGTTAAGCTAAAGGGAAGGTTGGAAACCAAATTGGAGAACAACCATAACATACAAAGAGAATCGAACCGGTTATGACATCGACTCCCATACTCACACGCGTGGCTGGAACAGACCGGACTCCTCACTTCCCCCGTTAGCACTTGTTAGAAGTTCAATATTGAACTCAATATATAAATCACAAGCAATTGGTTAAGTCTTGTTAGACATACACAAGGGAAGAGAGAGTCACACTCAACAATACAATAATATTTAACAACTGTAAACTCATTACATGATTTAAATCTTACAAGGTCATAAACACACTGAAAAACAAACAACACACAAGCCGGTGTAAACCGGTAGGCAACAGACTGCAAGATAACCATACCTTGGTCCTTGCTTCGACTGGTTTCCACCTTTGGAGAATCCTATACACATTTAGTAACGTCGGTTAATTTAACGTACTAGTTCGTCAGTAGCTTATCACTTTACATTTCTAGTTATTTTACTTTCACACTTGTTATTACTTTTCACCATTTTAATTGCCATTATAACACTCCTAACATGTCTTAAATAACCTCATATCATCATTACTAACTAATCACCATTTTTAGACAACTTTTCCTAACCTTAAACAACATTTTTGGCCAAAACAGTGGCATGTCCGAACTTGTGTCCGGACTTCCCAAGTTCGGACGCAAGTTGTGACTTAAAACTGGAAACAGACGCATGTCCGAACATGTGTCTGGACTTCGGAAGTTCAGACATGGGTCGAGGAAAATTCAAAGTAAAATCTCATGTGTCCGAACCTGTGTCCGGACTTCCGAAGTTCGAACACAGTTCGAGATGAAATTGAGAGGAAGAAACAGATACGTCCGAACTTGTGTCCGGACTTCCAAAGGTCAGACACAAGTCGAGACTCTAAGAATTTTTACGCAACAGGGCCTGTCCGAACGTCCATGTCCGGACGGATGTTCAGACAAGCCAAAACACTCATTTTCTAAGCCTTTAAACACTTAACCAATTTTCACCAAAACCTCTAACACTTATAGTATTTTCTCCTTAGGTTTCTAAGTGGTGTTTCATGCCTATTGTAACCATTATACCATAATATTTCATTTCCATTTAAACATCCACTCTTAAGCATCTTTTCTTACAACTAAATTCCTTATGTCATCCTTGTAGTCCTTTTACAAGTTTATTCCTTCTCCTTGTTTACCAAAGTTTGCCTAAGTCCTAGAACAACTCCGAAATGACTTTGGTGTGTCCCAAAACACTCATTTGCATTCTAAAAACACCTTAACATATATCTTCTTCCCTAATAAGATACCTAGCCATTCTAAGACTTCCTAGTTCACCAAAACTCCTTTAAACACTTATAACTTCCTATACATTACCTAATTTTTGACATGGGTTCTACTAACATCTTGTTACACCAAAAACACATTGTTTTCACCATTAACATCCATGAACACTAAAATCCACCAAGAATATTCTTATACACAAACTTCACCAAATTTACACTACATCACAATATAGTGCATAATTTAAATTGCATGGCACTTAGGCCCTTAAATGCATGGCTCTTAGGCCCTTAAAATGAAACCTTAAACACTGAATTTCCACAATATATATGCCTGTGACCTGCAAGTACACTCAACATAACAATATGCCCTTAATAATCTCCTTGAGAGCATTTAACTAAGTCATTTACCATTGGCTCTTTAAGTAGTTTTAACAAGCAATATAAGCTCATTTCTCCTAAGACATTAAACTACATTAAGTTAGCATATTTACCACTTTTCCTCACAACTTCTTTCTTGTTTCCTTATAAAACCGGTAAGGATGTTTGGTTGTTTGTCAACTTCTAAACAATGTACAAGTAATGAAATGAGTATACAAGCTTTGTGCTTCATCTCATTTTAAACCCTAAATACACATATTGTCTTAGAACATTTAGATGATTGTTTTACCTTAAAACTTGAAGAGAGTTTGGATATGTGTCAAGAGAGGACTCCACCTAGTCCTTGAATGATTAGAATGAAGCTAGAACAAAGCAATATAAGGGCACCATTAAAGGTAATTTTCGGACAACATAAAAAGAATGAAGAAGGTGTTATTTTTCTTTGAGTTTCCTTACCTATAAGCAAAGGAGAACAACAATATGTGAAAAGATGAGCTCAAGATCCTCCCATGGAGATTCCTCTTGGCACTGAAATGGAGCTCTTGGGACTTTGAGAAGATAGGAATGAAGAGCTTGATGAGAGGAAGAGAGTAGTGGTCTTAGAATTTGATTTGGCAAAGTGAGCTATGAATTATAGATGGTCAAAGATGGAGTTTGATGGTGGTGGTGTAGCATTACCGTGAAAGAGAGCAAGAAGGGAGAAGGTGAAGTGTTGGAGACGGTGGGAGCATGAGGAAATGAAGAGAATGAAGATAAGTTCTACTTTTTGGAAGATATTTATATGTAAAGTAAATAGTAACCTAAGAGTCATCTTTTAATTACTTAACAAACTAACAAGAGTGGTGACTCACCACTAAGAAAACCGGCCCCCTTAATATTCTTAGGGGTATTTTAGTCTTTGTTGACTAATTAAATTACTTACTTGCATATGTTATAACTTGCTTATTTTAGTTACTATTCAATAAACAGGCACGTAGATGTGAAATTTTGATTTCCCATTAATATGGACTTCCAAATGTGATACTAGTAGTACACTATTATTAAGAGTAATGATGGACATTTAGCCATTCAAACTCATTTACAAGAACAATTTTTCAAAAATGTGCTTTAAGACTCCTTAAGGCACATTTTTGTGTTTTTAACTTGTTTTCAAGCTTGGTTTTCTTTGGTAATTGTTTAATATGTTCTTAGTATACAAATGAGGTATTGGTAAGTTCATTAGTCTTAACCAAGCTTATCCCAAGCTTAGAGCACATTTTGGCCTTTATTGACCTTAAAGCATTTATTTTTTTTTCTATGGTTTAAATTGTTTACTAATGTTTCTAAGACTCTTTTTAGTCTACCATATCTTATTTTAGTGTTTAAACAACATACTAGGTTTGGGGTATTTCAAATCTACCCCCCTTAAAAGAACTTTGTCCCCAAAGTTCATACTTCCACATGTCCTAAATATTAGACACGGGAACACATCCACACAATACTTCCATAACAACATTAACAACATCTTTACATAACATCGGACACAAGGTCCAAACAACAAGACATCACACATCATTCAGACTCAGCGGTCTGTAACATAACAGGTACAACATGACAACACAACACAGACAATTATCCAAATACATGTACACATAACCGAAACGGCTCTACCCCCCTTAAAATAGGGTACGCCCCGTACCCTATACAAAAACGCTAAGAAGTAACAATGACGGGTATTCGCCTTCATCTTATCTTCCAGCTCGCTAAGTGGCCTCCTCAACGTCCTGGTTAGACCAGTGAACCTTCACCAGTCTCACAGACTTATGGCGAGTGTCTCGAGTCTTAGTATCCAGAATCCGTACGGAGTCTCCACTGATCGCATGGTCGGCTCTAAGGTTAGCCTTTCAGGCTGAAGCACATGAGACGGATGAGACATATATTTCTTCACTGGGACACATGAAATACATCATGTACCTTGCCCAGCTCGGGGTAAATCAAGTCTGTAAGCTATCGGGCTGATCCGCTCCGTCACAACATAAGGCCCCACATATTTCGGGCTCAACTTGCCTTTCTGGCAAAAACGAAACACTCCCTTCATGGGGGATACTCTCAAAAACACCTGATCGTCCCACGGCAACTCCAGGTCACGTCTGCGCACATCCGCGTACGATTTCTGTCTATCCTGAGCTGCCTTCATGTTAGCCTGGATCTGGCGAACTTCTGCCTGAACTTGTTCTAGATACTCTGGTCCTATAATGACCGTCTCACTCGACTCATCCTAGCATAATGGCGTGCGGCATGGTCTACTGTACAAAGCCTGGAAGGGAGACATCTTGATCGTAGCGTGATAACTGTTGTGTAGCTAAACTCATCAGATGTAACTTGTCAATCCAGCTGGTTGAAATCAAGTGCACATGCACGTAACATATCCTCAAGTGTCTGGATGGTGCGCTCACTCTGACCATCTGTCTGTGGGTGGAACGCTGTACTTAGCTTCAGCTCGGTACCAAGCGCTTCCCGTGTGGATTTCCAGTACCTGGAGAGGAACCTGGTATCCCTGTCAGACACGATAGTCTTCGTACCCCATGGTGCCAACAATCTCTCTATCAAAGAGCTCTGCAAGTTTTGCCACTTTCAGGTGTCCTTCATCGTTACGAATCGAGCCACCTTGGTCAGTCGGTCAACAATAACCCAAATCATATTCAGACCTCCCCTTGTAGGCGGAAGCCTACTACGAAGTCCATAGAAATATCATGGAACTTCCACTCAGGCACTGGCATTGGCTGTACCATACCACCAGGCCGTCGGCTCAAACTTGACCTTCTGACAAGTGAGACACCTCAACACATAATCATTCACATCCTTTTTCATTCCAGTCCACCAAAAATAACGTTTCATACCCTTATACATTTTTGAAGCTCCGGGGTGAATCGAAGTCGTAGAACATTGGGATTCACTCAGTATGCGCTCCTTCAGCTCAGCGCTACTCCTCGGAATACACAGTCGGCCATTCAGCCTAATCAGGTCATCATCGTGGAGTCGGAAGTCGTACTTCGACCCTCGAATGTGCCATCAACAAGCTTCTGTCTAATCTCCAACATATACTGATCCGTCATCTGAGCACTCCGCACCTCTTCAACCAAGCTAGAATGAGAGACTAGCGAATGGAAGAGTGTGCTCGGCGACTCAGTGCTCGCTACCACATTTGCCTTACCCTCCTTATACTGCAGATTGATGTCATAGTCATTTAGAAACTCGACCCACCTTCTTTGTCTCATGTTCAACTCCTTCTGAGTGAACAAGTACTTTAAACTCTTGTGGTCAGAATAAATCGTCACACTTACCCCATACAAGTGATGTCGCCATATCTTCAATGTGAATACAATGGCACCCAATTCTAAGTCGTGGGTAGGGTTTCTCCTCATGCTTCTTCAGCTGTCGGGAGGCGTACGCTACGACCTTCCCGTGCTGCATCAACACACAACCCATACCTCTGCCTGATGCGTCGCAATAGACCTCAAAACCATCTGGACCGCCTGGTAAAGTCAGGACTGGTGCAGATGTCAGAGCATCCTTGAGACTCTGAAAAGAACTCTCACAGTCATCTGTCCACTTGAATGGAGCATCCTTCTTCATCAAGGAAGTCATCGGCTTCGAGACACTGGAGAAGTCCTTCACAAACCTCCTATAATAACCTGTCAGACCGAGGAAGCTCCTGATGTCGGTAACTGTCTTCGGCCTAGGCCAGGTGCGCACTGCATCTATCTTTGCCGGATCAACAGCGATCCCGGCTTCAGAAATCACATGGCCAAGAAAAGATACTTGGTTCAACCAAAACTCACACTTTGAAAATTTCGCATACAACTGATTCTTTCTCAATGTTTGCAACACACCTTCTCAGGTGGCTTTCGTGCTCACCTCTCGATTTCGAGTACACAAGTATATCGTCGATGAAGACTACCACTGACTTGTCCAACTGATCTTGGAAAAGCGGTTCATTAAGTCCATGAACTTGGCTGGTGTGCATTGGATAAACCAAGCGGCATAACCGTAAACTCATAATGTCCATACCTAGTTCTGAATGCTGTCTTCTCAATGTCACTGTCACGGATGGCAATCTGATGGTATCCGGATCGTAGATCTATCTTGGAGAATACTGATGCCCCTTTCAACTGATCGAACAAGTCGTCAATGCGTGGTAAAGGGTAACGGTTCTTCACCGTAACTGCATTCAGCTCCCGATAGTCAATACAGGCGAGGCTACCGTCCTTCTTCTTCACGAAGAGGACCGGCGCTCCCCATGGTGAAACGCTAGGGCGGATAAACCCCTTGTCGAGTAGGTCTCTCAGCTGCTCCTTGAGCTCAGTCATCTCTGCTGGAGCCATACGGTAGGGCGCCTTCGCAATTGGTCCGGTGCCCGGAACCAAATCGATCTCAAACTCTACCTCCCGTGCTGGCGGCATGCCAGGCAGTTCCTTTGGAAATACATCAGGAAACTCCGACACTACCGGCACATCAGGACTAAACTCTGGGTCTCTCTCTATGTCCTGGACATAGCAAGGTATACATCGTTCTCTCGTAGTTCACGATACATAGCCATGGCGGTGATGATCTGAGTCGAAGGCTCCCTGGGCCTCTGGCGGTAAGATACAGTAACCCCAGACGGAGTCCGAAGAAGCAGACGATGCTCGGCACACAGGATTCTGCCCTTGTACCGCTCCAACCAGTTCATCCCGACAATCACACCAAAACCAAGTCCGTCGAACTCTATCAAGTCGATCGGAAACTCTTCATCTCTGATTCGTACAACAACATCTCGGTGATAGCGGGTACACCTGATCCGCTCTTTCGACGGGAGAGTGACTAGGAAGTCTGGCATCTCATCACCGTCTAACCCCAGCCTCTTCGCAAAAGATAGCGAAATAAATGTATGTGAGGCTCCGGAGTCAAACAAGATCGAAGCGTCCACGCCATTGACTGGAAAGGTACCGGTGAGAATTGTGCCGCTCTTGCCGGCTTCTGCCTCATTGCAGACACTCAGTATACCTCCGGTTCCGAGAGCACAGCCTAATTCACAGGCAAACTAATAAGTATTTGGTAACAACACGGTTGACATGCTTCAAACAATTCCACTTTATTCATTAACACACTCTTCTTACAACATCAGTTGGTTTACACTGTTTACATAACTAACACATACAATCTTTAACATACACTGGTTCAACACATCACATAATTATACAAGGCTTCAAAACTGTCTGAAGGTCAAATTCAAACGTCCGGGTTTCATGTGTGTGGCATTGATCACTGCCGATGATGCGGTATTCAGTTTGATCTTCTTGATGCCATGGTATAGCATCCTTGACTGCCCACCCATGATTAACACATCTCCTGATTTCAACACTAGCTTCTTTGCAAGATCAGCACGCTTCTGCTCGCCATACACAAACACTGCGTATCACCAATGGACCAAGACACCATGGGTACTCCGTTACTTAGAGACTCGGCTCGTCCTATCTTGGTGTAAACCTAACCGTCCACCTTTCTGGTAGAAATTCACAATACATAAATCCGCTTTAACACTTGGAATTGAATCCGTTTCAACTCGCTGAGCAATTTCCACGGCGTGATTAACGACCGCAAGGAACTCCTCAGGTATACTTGGTACAGTTGCTCCATCTTCAGCTCGCACTTCTTGATATGTCTTGGTGTAAGGGATCCAGTCCTTACCCATGCACAACATCTTCAAATTCATTCTTGATCCGCTTGGGTATTCATGTGTGTAGAAACCTCCAGGTGCTGCTCCTAGTTCGTCGCATCGTCGAATAATTGGATTTGTGCTTCCGGTGTCAGGTATCCATTTAAGAGTATCATACCTGGTTGGATGACCTAACATTGCTCCATTGGAAAGTCGGTGATGCTGATGGTGTTTTCTTCATGGTTTGGTGTGGGTGGGATTGGATAGAAAATATTGAAGGTTCCTAAGTTTTCAATTTACCTAATTGGGTGTTCTCACATTATACTATAATTTTTTACTCACATGGTAGTACACTTGGACTCACTAACACACACATACATGAAATACGGTATGCAATCACTTATTTCACTCAACAGTTTAGGCGGTACCTAGTCTAGAAGAGGGCCCTGGCGCCTCAAACCGGTCCACCACATGCAGGGTGGCCTTGCTAGGTCCCAACCCTTCCCCTCCTGGGAATCTGTGTACCTCTGTTCCGGGGGTGGCTGATTCGCCGTCTTCGGGCCATCGGTGGTCGCGGTGGCCTTACCCTTCCATTGCCCCTTAGGCTGTAGTTCCTACTGTTCGGGTTCTGCCAGCACTCATAGTCGCGGTGCCCCATCTTTTTGCAGTATCGGCACTGCACATCATTACCCTTGCAGTCCTTGCCGGGTGGTCTCCGTTACACCACTTACAATAGTAGTGGCGCTCCGGTCCAGAGCCCGTGCTAGCTGCTAACACACACACTCAGTACATACTTCACAAGTTAATAACACACACTAGATTTCGGTATTGAAATTTATTAATTACCCTTGGGTGGGTAAGAGCGTAAGGGCTTGGCTGCATACGCGTAGGTGAGCTGCAGAGGCTCCTCAGCAGTGGTGGTCTGGGTCTGCCCTTGCCACCCTGTTGCTGTCCTTTCTGGGACTGGGGGTATGGCTTCTTCTTCTTTCCTCCCCCTTGCCCTTGCATGCCTTGGCCCTCGCTCATGGCCTTGCGCTTGAGCGCACTCTCTCGTCCCTCAGACGGACGGTGATCTCAACAATTGCAGTGGCATGGTAGCACTCCTATATTTAGGGTGTTAGTTATGCCCCGCTAAACAAACTCACATCACATTAACATACTATACATACTCATTCACTTATACTGTAGTTCATTACCTGCAAGGTAGTATACCCGCTCGGCCCATGCCATAGCGTAAACGGTAACTCAACCCGTTGTAAAAACGGTTCACTAAAATCCGGTCTGAGTAGCCCAGATCCGGCAGCAGATGGATGAGTCCGATAAAAGCGGTGTAGTACTCATCAACTGTCATCTTGTCTCCCTGTCTCAAACTGTCAAGCTCTAGGCGCTTGGCCTCCTGAACGTGAATAGGGTAGTACTTGGCTCGCAGCAGGGCCGTGTACTCCCTCCACTGAAGGTAGGATCACCAACTCTTCCCTCCCTTACCAGCTTCCACCATGTCTGAGCCGATCCCTTCAGATAGTAAGCGGCTAGTCGGACCTTGACACCAGCAGGAACGTCCAAGGTCTCGAAAGAGGTCTCCATCTCGGAGATGTACCCCTCCAGCTTACTAGGGTCGGTCTCCCCACTGAATGACGGTGGTCTCAAATCCGCCAACGCCTTGACCCAGTTGGTCTCGCGCGGCTGTGGTTGCGGTTGTGGCCCTTGTTGACCCTCACCGCCTTGCTGCTGCTGGATCGCAGCTAATAACTGTGGGACCATCTGGGCTATGGCGGCCGCAACAGCGTCGGCCATGACCTGTGACGTAGGGTTCTCTCCCTGGTTCCCAGTATCACCAATGCCGCGCCCCCGGCCTCGACCTCGTGGTCTACCTGACATCTGAATTCACATGAACATTTATTAGCACTGTGCTTGCACGCTTATCGGTCCAACGGTTTAACATCTTCCCGACAATAGGTATCTCCACACTTAGTTAGTGGTTAACCTTTCCACAACTGTTCACTTAGGTAACTATGGTTAGATTTCCTAACTCGGCATATTTCTAAGCTCGGTATTCTAGCCATCAGAGCGATACTTTGCTCTGATACCACTTTTTGTAACACCCCTACTACGCACTTAACAATACTAGTAATCGCAGCGGAATTAAACAACTAAATAATAACTAAACGATTTGGTGCTACAACGCCGTTAACCACCCACGTGGTCAACAAGGCAGAATAAATACGAGTGACCGGTCTGATGATCAGACTCCCGAGCATAGAACTAATAACCTTTAATACATTAACAAAAATACCGAGTTTGTAACTACATCCATAAACGTAACTGTACATCACAAACTGTCACTGTGAACTGTTAACGACCAGCATTGTACTACAATGGTACCAAAAATATATCGCCTCGGGATCACAGGCGCATCCCGGGCACAACATCCAAAAACAACCAAAAGTAATCCTGCATCCTAGAATCTAAAGCCATTCCGCTTCTTTGATCCTCATCCTGCAGTAAAAGAAATATGGAGCCCCCGAGGGGGTCAGCAACCCTTGGCTGGTATGGTTAACGCGCAGCCCATCGACTACCGGATACGCGCAACTAATTGTCATGATCACATGGCATTCATTTTAAACATACAACATATATACATCATAGCAAAAGTATTGCATACAACTTCACACATAGTACACAATAACAATTCCTTTTAGGAAATGAACCAACATAATTAGTTCCCATGAAGAGCCTAGAGAATGTTGCCATACTCATGCTAAGCTCGTTACATAACTCGTTACCGTCCTGTTAGATTGAACGGATAACTTAACACAAGGTGCCTCGGATATAGTGATCCAAGCACACCGAAACAAACATAGTATGCCCCTGTGGCCCGACGTGAGTCAGTAAAATAGCCTTGGTTAAGCTAAAGGGAAGGTTGGAAACCAAATTGGAGAACAACCATAACATACAAAGAGAATCGAAACGGTTATGACATCGACTCCCATACTCACACGCGTGGCCGGAACAGACCGGACTCCTCACTTCCCCCGTTAGCACTTGTTAGAAGTTCAATATTGAACTCAATATATAAATCAAAAGCAATTGGTTAAGTCTTGTTAGACATACACAAGGGAAGAGAGAGTCACACTCAACAATACAATAATATTTAACAACTGTAAACTCATTACATGATTTAAATCTTACAAGGTCATAAACACACTGAAAAACAAACAACTCACAAGCCGGTGTAAACCGGTAGGCAACAGACTGCAAGAAAACCATACCTTGGTCCTTGCTTCGACTGGTTTCCACCTTTGGAGAATCCTATACACATTTAGTAACGTCGGTTGATTTAACGTACTAGTTCGTCAGTAACTTATCACTTTACATTTCTAGTTATTTTACTTTCACACTTGTTATTACTTTTCACCATTTTAATTGCCATTATAACACTCCTAACATGTCTTAAATAACCTCATATCATCATTACTAACTAATCACCATTTTTAGACAACTTTTCCTAACCTTAAACAACATTTTTGGCCAAAACAGTGGCGTGTCCGAACTTGGGAAGTCCGGACACATGTTCGGAAGCAAGTCGTGACTTAAAACTGGAAACAGACGCATGTCCGAACATGTGTCCGGACTTCGGAAGTTCAGACATGGGTCGAGGAAAATTCAAAGTAAAATCTCATGTGTCCGAACCTGTGTCCGGACTTCCGAAGGTCGGATACAAGTCGAGATTCTGAGAATTTTTACGCAACAGGGCCTGTCCGAACGTCCATGTCCGGACGGATGTTCGGACAAGCCAAAACACTCATTTTCTAAGCCTTTAAACACTTAACCAATTTTCACCAAAACCTCTAACACTTATAGTATTTTCTCCTTAGGTTTCTAGGTGGTGTTTCATGCCTATTGTAACCATTATACCATAATATTTCTTCTCCATTTAAACATCCACTCTTAAGCATCTTTTCTTACAACTAAATTCCTTATGTCATCCTTGTAGTCCTTTTACAAGTTTATTCCTTCTCCTTGTTTACCAAAGTTTGCCTAAGTCCTAGAACAACTACGAAATGACTTTGGTGTGTCCCAAAACACTCATTTGCATTCTAAAAACACCTTAACATATATCTTCTTCCCTAATAAGATACCTAGCCATTCTAAGACTTCCTAGTTCACCAAAACTCCTTTAAACACTTATAACTTCCTATACATTACCTAATTTTTGACATGGGTTCTACTAACATCTTGTTACACCAAAAACACATTGTTTTCACCATTAACATCCATGAACACTAAAATCCACCAAGAATATTCTTATACACAAACTTCACCAAATTTACACTACATCACAATATAGTGCATAATTTAAATTGCATGGCACTTAGGCCCTTAAATGCATGGCTCTTAGGCCCTTAAAATGCTTAAACCTTAAACACTAAATTTCCACAATATATATGCCTTTGACCTGCAAGTACACTCAACATAACAATATGCCCTTAATAATCTCCTTGAGAGCATTTAACTAAGTCATTTACCATTGGCTCTTTAAGTAGTTTTAACAAGCAATATAAGCTCATTTCTCCTAAGACATTAAACTACATTAAGTTAGCATATTTACCTCTTTTCCTCACAACTTCTTTCTTGTTTCCTTATAAAACCGGTAAGGATGTTTGGTTGTTTGTCAACTTCTAAACAATGTACAAGTAATGAAATGAGTATACAAGCTTTGTGCTTCATCTCATTTTAAACCCTAAATACACATATTGTCTTAGAACATTTAGATGATTGTTTTACCTTAAAACTTGAAGAGAGTTTGGATATGTGTCAAGAGAGGACTCCACCTAGTCCTTGAATGATTAGAATGAAGCTAGAACAAAGCAATATAAGGGCACCATTAAAGCTAATTTTCGGACAACATAAAAAGAATGAAGAAGGTGTTATTTTTCTTTGAGTTTCCTTACCTAGAAGCAAAGGAGAACAACAATATGTGAAAAGATGAGCTCAAGATCCTCCCATGGAGATTCCTCTTGGCACCGAAATGAAGCTCTTGGGACTTTGAGAAGATAGAAATGAAGAGCTTGATGAGAGGAAGAGAGTAGTGGTCTTAGAATTTGATTTGGCAAAGTGAGCTATGAATTATAGATGGTCAAAGATGGAGTTTGATGGTGGTGGTGTAGCATTACCGTGAAAGAGAGCAAGAAGGGAGAAGGTGAAGTGTTGGAGACGGTGGGAGCATGAGGAAATGAAGAGAATGAAGATAAGTTCTACTTTTTGGAAGATATTTATATGTAAAGTAAATAGTAACCTAAGAGTCATCTTTTAATTACTTAACAAACTAACAAGAGTGGTGACTCACCACTAAGAAAACCGGCCCCCTTAATATTCTTAGGGGTATTTTAGTCTTTGTCGACTAATTAAATTACTTACATTGACATATGTTATAAACTTGCTTATTTTAGTTACTATTCACTAAAACAAGGCACATAGATGTGAAATTTTTGATTTCCCATTAATATGGACTTCCAAATGTGATACTAAGTAGTACACATATTAATTAAAGAGTAATGATGGACATTTAGCCATTCAAAACTCATTTACAAGACAATTTTTCAAAAATGTGCTTTAAGACTCCTTAAAGCACATTTTATGTTTTAACTTGTTTTCAAGCTTGGTTTTCTTTGGTAATTGGTTTAATATGTTCATTAGTATACAAATGAGGTCTTGGTAAGTTCATTAGGTCTTAACCAAGCCTATCCCAAGCTTAGAGCACATTTACGCCTTTATTGACCTTAAAGCATTTATTTGTGTTTTCTATGGTTTAAATTGTTTACTAATGTTTCTAAGACTCTTTTTAGTCTTACCACACCTTATTTTAGTGTTTAAACAACATAACTAGGTTTGGGGTATTTCAATCTACCCCCCTTAAAAGAACTTTGTCCCCAAAGTTCATACTTCCACATGTCCTAAATATCAGAACACGGGAACACATATCAACAATACTTCCATAACAACATTAACAACATCTTTACATAACATCGGACACAAGGTCCAAACAACAAGACATCACAACATCATTCAGACTCAGCGGTCTGTAACATAACAGGGTAAAAACATGACAGCACAACACAGACAATGTATCCAAATACATGTCGTACGCACATAACCGAAATGACTCTACCCCCTTAAAATAGGGGTACGCCCCGTACCCTATACATACAAACGCTAAGAAGTAAACAATGACGGGTACTTCGCCTTCATCTTATCTTCCAGCTCCCAAGTGGCCTCCTCAACGTCCTGGTTAGACCAGAGAACCTTCACCAGTCTCACAGACTTATGGCGAGTGTCTCGAGCCTTAGTATCCAAAATTCGTACCGGAGTCTCCACTGATCGCATGGTCGGCTCTAAGGATAGCCTTTCAGGCTGAAGCACATAAGACGGATGAGACATATATTTCTTCAACTGGGACACATGAAATACATCATGTACCTTGCCCAGCTCGACGGGTAAATCAAGTCTGTAAGCTATCGGGCCGATCCGCTCCGTCACAACATAAGGCCCCACATATTTCGGGCTCAACTTGCCTTTCTGGCCAAAACGAAACACTCCCTTCATGGGGGATACTCTCAAAAACACCTGATCGCCCACGGCGAACTCCAGGTCACGTCTGCGCACATCCGCGTACGATTTCTGTCTATCCTGAGCTGCCTTCATGTTTGCCTGGATCTGGCGAACTTCTGCCTGAACTTGTTCTAGATACTCTGGTCCTATAATGACCGTCTCACTCGACTCATCCCAACATAATGGCGTGCGGCATGGTCTACCGTACAAAGCCTGGAAGGGAGACATCTTGATCGTAGCGTGGTAACTGTTGTTGTAGCTAAACTCGATCAGATGTAACTTGTCAATCCAGCTGGTCTGAATGTCAAGTGCACATGCACGTAACATATCCTCAAGTGTCTGGATGGTGCGCTCACTCTGACCATCTGTCTGTGGGTGGAACGTTGTACTTAGCTTCATCTCGGTACCAAGCGCTTCCCGTGTGGATTTCCAGTACCTGGAGAGGAACCTGGTATCCCTGTCAGACACGATAGTCTTCGGTACCCCATGGTGCCGAACAATCTCTCTATCAAAGAGCTCTGCAAGTTTTGCCACTTTCCAGGTGTCCTTCATCGGTATGAATCGAGCCACCTTGGTCAGTCGGTCAACAATAACCCAAATCATATTCAGACCTCCCCTTGTAGGTGGAAGCCCTACTACGAAGTCCATAGAAATATCATGAAACTTCCACTCAGGCACTGGGATTGGCTGTACCATACCACCAGGCCGTCGGTGCTCAAACTTGACCTTCTGACAAGTGAGACACCTCAACACATAATCATTCACATCCTTTTTCATTCCAGTCCACGAAAAATAACATTTCATACCCTTATACATTTTTGAAGCTCCGGGGTGAATCGAAGTCGTTGAACAGTGGGATTCACTCAGTATGCGCTCCTTCAGCTCAGCGCTACTCCTCGGAATACACAGTCGGCCATTCAGCCTAATCAGGTCATCATCGTGGAGTCGGAAGTCGTACTTCTGACCCTCGAATGTGCCATCAACAAGCTTCTGTCTAATCTCCAACATATATTGATCCGTCATCTGAGCACTCCGCACCTCTTCAACCAAGCTAGAATGAGAGACTAGCGAATGGAGAGAGTGTGCTCGGCGACTCAGTGCGTCAGCTACCACATTTGCCTTACCCTCCTTATACTGCAGATTGATGTCATAGTCATTTAGAAACTCAACCCACCTTCTTTGTCTCATGTTCAACTCTTTCTGAGTGAACAAGTACTTTAAACTCTTGTGGTCAGAATAAATCGTCACACTTACCCCATACAAGTGATGTCGCCATATCTTCAATGCGAATACAATGGCACCCAATTCTAAGTCGTGGGTAGGGTAGTTCTCTTCATGCTTCTTCAGTTGTCAGGAGGTGTACGCTACGACCTTCCCGTGCTGCATCAACACACAACCCATACCTCTGCCTGATGCGTCGCAATAGACCTCAAATCCATCTGGACCGTCTGGTAAAGTCAGGACTGGTGCAGATGTCAGAGCATCCTTGAGACTCTGAAAAGAACTCTCACAGTCATCTGTCCACTCGAATGGAGCATCGTTCTTCATCAAGGAAGTCATCGGCTTCGAGACACTGGAGAAGTCCTTCATAAACCTCCTATAATAACCTGCCAAACCGAGGAAGCTCCTGATGTCGATAACTGTCTTCGGCCTAGGCCAAGTGCGCACTGCATCTATCTTTGCCGGATCAACAGCGATCCCGGCTTCAGAATTCACATGGCCAAGAAAAGATACTTGGTTCAACCAAAACTCACACTTTGAAAATTTCGCATACAACTGATTCTTTCTCAATGTTTGCAACACACTTCTCAGGTGGCTTTCGTGCTCACCTCTCGATTTCGAGTACACAAGTATATCGTCGATGAAGACTACCACTAACTTGTCCAACTGATCTTGGAACAAGCGGTTCATTAAGTCCATGAACTTGGCTGGTGCATTGGATAAACCAAACGGCATAACCGTAAACTCATAATGTCCATACCTAGTTCTGAATGCTGTCTTCTCAATGTCACTGTCACGGATGGCAATCTGATGGTATCCGGATCGTAGATCTATCTTGGAGAATACTGATGCCCCTTTCAACTGATCGAACAAGTCGTCAATGCGTGGTAAAGGGTAACGGTTCTTCACCGTAACTGCATTCAGCTCCCGATAGTCAATACACAGGCGGAGGCTACCGTCCTTCTTCTTCACGAAGAGGACCGGCACTCCCCATGGTGAAACGCTAGGGCGGATAAACCCCTTGTCGAGTAGGTCTCTCAGCTGCTCCTTGAGCTCTGTCATCTCTGCTGGAGCCATACGATAGGGCGCCTTCGCAATTGGTTCGGTGCCCGGAACCAAATCGATCTCAAACTCTACCTCCCGTGCTGGCGGCATGCCCGGAAGTTCCTTAGGAAATACATCAGGAAACTCCAACACTACCGGCACATCAGGACTAAACTCTGGGTCTCTCTCTATGTCCTGGACATAGCAGAGGTATACATCGTTCTCTCGTCGTAGTTCACGATACATAGCCATGGAGGTGATGATCTGAGTCGAAGGCTCCCTAGGCCTCTGGCGGTAAGAAATTCTAACTAATTTGTATCCATTACGAACAACTCTCCCCCAGAGCAAATCCTATCTAGCGAGACATAATCATAAAATAGACAGAGAAAAGAGATTGAGAAATCATCTGGAATAAAAAACTTCTAAATTCGCTCCGCTGTCCAGATCTAGAGTTTGTCGGGCTAGAGGTTCAAGATGGTGGTGGTGATGGTGTTGATCGATGGTGATGGTAATGGAGGGAGGTGAGGCGTGGCGTGAGAGCCTCGTCTGAGGCATCCGACGTGAATGGATCTGTTCCCCCATCCCTCAGTGACTTTTTATAACAAAAATAGGCATTTTTAACTCTTAAAAATGCATATTTTCGAATTCTGTACGCGGCATCCGAACTTGGAAGTTCGGACGCATGTTAGGACAATTTTTCAGAAAGTTCCGACCTCTGTCCGAACATCAAAGTGCGGACATAAGTTCGGACATGTTAGTATCCTGACGAGTGAAACTTGTTTTGGGCGTATATTCTTCGTTTGGACTCCGTTTTGCTCCCTGTTTGTTGCGTTGTGAAGCTTGTGAAGTGAAGAATGCAATTCTATGACTTTTAACTGCATTTGATAGATAAAATGCATCAATTATTATCTAAACATAAATCATTGGAAAAACACATGATAAGTGAGAAATATTGGCCAAACCACTACAAAAAAATAAGCAAATTAAACCCTTCAAATGCTGTATATTTCACACTTATCAGATGTGAAAGTAAAACAAGTTAAAAGTGTGAAGTTATTTAACTAGTTAACGGGGATAACTATGGCCATTAGACGTTAAGCAAACACATTACCCCAATGTTAATGAAAACAATTTTAATGTTACCAGTTGAGTAAAAGGTGTTTTGGTGAGAAAAGATGCATGCTTGGGAGATGATGTTGGTGGTGAGAGAACATTTTGGGATAGTGATTGTTATAGGAATGAAACTACCACTTAGAAAACCTAAAGAAAAATATTACAAGTGTTAGGAGATGTTGTAAGGAAATTGAGTAACAAGTTTAGACAATGATTTAAGGAGGTTTAACGTTTTATTTTGGTATTAGAATATGCCTAAATACATGTGTGAAGTTTGGGTGAACAATGGGTGAAGAGAACAGTAGAACAAGGCTTGAAAATGCTAAATATGGAAATCTGTAGCTTTGGTCCGGGACTTGGTTCCAGGGTAAAGTCCCGGACCATACACTAAAAGGGGCCGAGAGTGCATTTGACACATTGGTCCAGGACTTGGGGTCAGTACAAAGTCCCAGACCACCTTGTAAAAACCACCCGAGAGTTTTCTTATGTATTGGTCCGGGACTTAAGGTAAGTACCAAGTCCCAGACTACTCTAAAAATGTTGTTTAAGGTCGGAAAATGATGTGTAATGATGAGGATTGATAAGTAATGATGTTATAAGGTTGTTAAGGACATGTTAGGTGAGTTATAATGAAAATTAAGTGGATGAAAAGTTGTAATAAGATGTGAAAGTAAAACAAGTTAAAAATGTGAAGTTATTTAACTAGTTAACGGGGTTAACAATGGCCATTAGACGTTAAGCAAATATATTACCCCAATGTTAATGAAAGCAATTTTAATGTTACCAGTTGTTCGAGAATTATTCGAGGTACATAAGAGGACACAATAGAGTGGACCATGGTGACAGGTATGGTTTTCTTGCAACCTGTGTCCTACCGGATTACCGGCTTGTATGCCAACCTGTTTTTCTGTGTGTTTGCCACCTTGCAAGAATAAGCATGAAATGAGTTTACAGTAATTCATTATGTGGCGTATCTAGTCTCCGATACCGTGTAACCTTAAGTATGTGTTAAACCTTAGTTAACTAAATCTAGGATCACGTAAGAGATCGGTATTCGGATTTAACGACCCAAACCATGGGAACGTTTTAACCAAGGCTATGGGTGAGTTAGTTGTGTGTTGTTTGTGCGTGAATGTATGTACCTCCCTTGTGTGTTTATCCCAGTTGTAGCACCGCATGGTGTATGGATGTGATAGGTTCCATAGTGGAGCCTTTAACTATAAATATATATATATATATTGGGGGTGAGGAATCCAGTCGTTCTGGTCGCGCGTGTTGTTTGGGAGTTGATGTATACAGTTTCTTTAAATCCCTCTCTGTGATGGTTGATTTCCTTCTTGGTCTTCAATCACCCTCAAGATTAACCAAGGCTGTTAACTGACTCACGTCGGACGAGGGGAATATGTGTATAATGTGTACGGTTCTATATTAAGACCGGGGTATCAGTAAAGGTGATGTGTATAATGTGCACGGTTCTATATTAAGACCGGGGTATCAGTAAAGTTGATACGTATAATGTGTACGGTTCTATATTAAGACCGGGGTATCAGTAAAGTTGATACGTGTATAATGTGTACAGTTCTATATTAAGACTGAAATATGTAAGTAAGTATGTACGGTGTGTTCGGTACTATATTGAGACCGACACATCTCAGTAAAGTTAATGTGTACGGTGCGTTCGGAACTGAGTATATCCGACGCATCTTAAGTGAACACATGTTCTCTGTGTAGAACAATAAGTTATTGTATAACGAGCTTAGCAAGGGAATAGAAAGATTCTCTAGGCTCCAAAGAGGTTACTAACTCACATTTCGGGGTACGTGTCCTCACATGACTCTCTCCGATTTAGGTTGTATGTATGTTAAAGTGTGATATGTGTTGTTATGTGGAGTATGTGGATCATTGGTATCAATCCCAGGTTATGATAAGAGGATTTAAGTATAACCCGATTAAATGGGTAAATGTCGTCTAGTGAGAAGTTGCACCAATAAGGTAGAAACCCTCAAGAGTTAAAGAACACAGTTATGTGATCTAACAAGTTGATGGTTGGCTGTGTTGTTTGGATCCTATTGTTTGGATGTGTGTTAGGTGTTTAAAGTTTTTCCATGCATGATTTGAATATAATCAACCGCATGCTTAGACGACAAATACTTGTGAGTGGCCCGGTAGCATGCGGGTTGCACGATTACCATACCAGCAAAGGTGCTGAGCCCCTCGGGGCCACCCCTTTCCCATCTCAGGTACAAGGAGCTGGAGCCGTTCAAGAGTAGGACAGGGTGATGGTTTGTACTTGGGTAGTTAGTTGATTACGTATGTATTGTAGGTGTAGTAAGACTGAAACTGTTATCGGCATTAGTTTGTAATACTCGGTACAGTTGGAATGTAAATGTTTATTGTTGTTGGAAAGGAAACAGGATTGCATTGTGTAAGTGCTCGGGAATCTGGTTCATCAGATCGATAAAATATATAAGAGTTAGCCTTGTTAGCCACGTTGGTGGTTAACGGCGTGAAACACCAATGAGTTAAGTAATGTGATGAGTTATGTTTCCCGCTGCAAATGGATGTTAAGTGTAATGTTGTAGTTGGGGTGTTACACTTGGGTTCAGAGCGTAACTACGCTCTGATACCAATTTCTGTCACGCCCCTATTTAACATAAATACAGTAGAAATAAAATACTAAGGCGATTACAGATCATCGGGTTCCAAACACCCGACACCAAACCTCACAATTACAACTTATAATATCAGAAATGCTACGGTCTGAACTCGAGAAAACATAACAAAACATAATAATAACAAAATACAACAACTCTCTGAAATTCCTACTTCCCATCCCAATCACTCATACTCTTCGTGGCCACCTGTATAACAATTCGTACCTGCAAGATGAAACCAAGCAGCCACCCAGGGAGGGGTGAGTCAGTTCCCTGGAATGGAACTGGTACGATTCTCCAAAACAAATATTTTAAACATAACTCTTAAAATGAATAATAATTTGAAATCAAACTCTTAAAACAAAACAAAGGAACAATGCACCTTAAAATCACCAAGTCAAAGATAACAAGTCAAGGATAGAGGTAAATAACAAAAAGGTAAAGTTAGTCAATTAGAAACCACACCATGAGTTAGTGAGCATCCATTGCTTATGTTAGATTCAATTCCAATTAGGAGTAGAAAGACTCAAGTAGTCACAAGGACTAGGAATCAAAAGATAGATCCAAGAGCCAACAACTCAAGAGTGGAATAACACCAACTGGGAGAGATGGCCCCCACCGCCAGATATAAATGTCCATATGGACGAGGGATATACAGCCCCCTGATGTCATACACATCCTTTTGGATGAGGGATATACAGCTTCCTGCTGTCATACACGTCCTTTTGGACAAGGGATATACAGCCCTTTGCTGTTACCGGAGAAGACGCGCACACGTCACAACAAAGACTCAGCTCATGGATGAAACGATATCCAGAGTCAAAGGAAGAATTTACCAAGATAGACATTTTCCCATATTCCGACTAGATTATTAACTGCACAAGTGCAATGCCAAAATACTCTGTCCTACAGAGTGTAGAGGCGTAAACCCTCAGCAGTTAATATCTAATGAAACAACCAGATAGGAGGAACCAATAATCATGTAGGTTGTACATTCATGGCTCAGTTAGTCACATCAAGCTGAGTTAGTCACACAAACAGTTTCCTTTTGAAATTCATTTCAGCTCAGTTAGCTTTTTTCGAAAACGTTTCTTAAGTCGGTTAACAAAAGTATCTGAGTATGAGAAATCATACCTGCTTAATATTGTAGCAGTTCTAGTAGACTCGTGCAAATACCCAACAATATTCTGAGGAACATTAATGATATTCTATTATCAATAACTCATATCCTAAGTTAAACTTAAATAAATTCCTCACTCTTAATTCTAAATCTCAATTATCTTGTAAACCCTCGCTTAAATGTTATGTATAACCTTTGACTAATTTAGAATGTTGTATAGGCCAAGGTTGTAAGATCAAGGAATGTATTTTATTAACACTTGTTAATTGTTCCACTCTATCCACTTTACTAATACTTAACCATAATTCTCACATCCAAGACTTTTGAGACCCTAATAACATAAATGCATTTTATAATAACTTAATTGATCTTAGAAACCAGAGACTGTAACGCCCCTACTTATCATAAATGCAGCGGAAATAAAATACTAAGGTGATTACAGATCATCGGGTTCCAAACACCCGGCCCAAACCTCACCAATTACAACTTATGACATTACAAATGCTACGGTCTGAACTCGAGAAAACATAACATAAAAGATTAATAACAAAATACAATAGCTCTCCAAAGTTCCTAATTCCCATCCCATACACTCATACTCTTCGTGGCTACCTGTATAGCAATTTGTACCTGCAAGATGAAACCAAGCAGCCCACCCCAGGAGGGGTGAGTCAGTTCCCTGGAATGGAACTGGTACAACTCTCCAAAACAACAGTTTTAAAAGAAAAACATAACTCTTAAAATAACAATAACTTGAAGTCAAATGCACAAAACAATTCAGAAGAACAAGACACATCAAAATCACCAAGTCAAAGGTAACAAGATGAGGAGTAAAAATAAATAACAGAAAGGTAACGTTAGTCAATCAAAATCACACCATGTGTTAGTGAACAACCATTGTTTAAGTTAGATCCAATTCCCGTTAGGAGTAGAAAGACCCAAGTAGTCACAAGGACTAGGAATGAAAGAAGATATCCAAGAACCATAACTCAAGAGTGGAATAAAACCAATTGGATGAGATGGCCCTGCTGCCAACTGCGTCCCTTTTGGGACAGGGGATATACAGCCCCTCGCTGTTAACTACGTCCGATAGGACAGGGGATATACAGCCCCTCGCTGTTTACAACGTCCGATTGGACAGGGGATATACAGCCCCTCGCTGTTTACCGATGAAGATGTGCGCACATCACAACAAAGACTCAGCTCATGGTTGAAATGATATCCATAGTCGAAAGAAGAATTTACCAAGATCAACATTCCCATATTCCCACTAGATTAATAACTGCACGAGCGCAATACCAAAACACTCAGTCCTACAGAGTGCAGAAGCGTAAACCCTCAGCAGTTAATATCTAATGAGGTAACCAGATAAGGAGAACCAATGATCATGTGAATTGTACATTCAAGGTCCAGTTAGTCACATCAAGCTGAGTTAGTCACACAACAGTTCCCTTTCGAGATTCATTCAAGCTCAGTTAGCGTTTCTCAAAACATTCCAAGAAGTTCGTCACCAAAAAGTATCTGAGTACGAGAAATCGTACAAAACATTCCATAGAGTCCAAGACACAACAAGCTGAGTACGAGAAATCGTCGTAACCGTAATGTGTAGCAGTCCTAGTCGACTTGTGCAAATAATCAACAATACTCTGAAAAATATTAAAGGTAGTCTAACATCAATAACTTGTAACCTAAGTTAAACTTAAATAAATTCCTCACCCTTATTTCTAAGTCTCAATTGTCTTTTAAGCCCTCACTTAAAGGTTATGTATAACCTTTGACTTATATTAGAATGTTGTATAACCCAAGGTTGTAAGACTAGGGAATGTATGTTATTAACACTTGTTAATTGTTACACTCTTATCTACTTTATTCATACTTAACCCTAATTCTCAATTCAAGACTCTTGAGACCCTTACATCATAAGTGCGTATTATATTATTCATCTAATCTTAGAATCTCAATAATAATTTTTAAGCGTAATACTTTTATTCCTAATTTAGAATAAATATCGGGTTATGACCTATGATAGGTTTATCTTAGAATATTATACTATTATTTCACAATGTAATGATTATGTATTTTGTCAGTATTACCAAATAATCCATTATGATTAAGTTTTCCCCTCAACTTAATTAAGATCTACATCCTGTATATTGGAAACATGGTGTTATGGATGCATTTTATGATAACCTAATTGAGTTACTAAACTCATTTATCTTATGTTTAGTTTAGGATGACTTTTATTACAACCATCTAATAATCTTATCATAAGATGTTAAACTGCTTCTCATCTTGAATAACTATATTATAGTTAACTTAGATTTATCGAACTCTTACATTTAGTATTCCCAAGGTATATTATTTACTTTATCATTAACTATATAATAAGGCACTTTAAGATAACCTTTTATTTATCCTTGCTTACATTTAATTCCCAAATGTTTTATTTTTACACACATTCCCGCTATAGACTATGTATAATCCTTTTATACTAAATTTTAATAAACTTACGTCTTAAAATACATTTTTCATATTGTTTACAAAACCTAAGGTTTCAAAGGAATAACTTAATAAATTAATCTCCTTTATTATGTTTTAGGATGAACATTATATCTTAACATAAGGTAGAATTTATCTAAGAATTAAACTCTCATTCACAAGTGAAATTGTCAATTACTTAATAAGATAATATGTTCTGAAAAATCCTCATTCCTTATACTCAAATGACACATTAATATTTTTAGCGTCGTAAAGTAGATCAATATAATCTCTTATGTAACTTAGTTTTATCTAGTAAAAGGTTCAAAGGTTTTAAGTATCAAATTCCTATTTATAAACCTTTCTATAAATTCTAACTACTAAATACCTCACTTAATTGTAGACTCACATCCTAAGTATTGGTAATTAATGTTATAAATGTATTTCATATGGCTTATCTAATGCCAAGAAACTTAAGGATTATTATTTAGATAAATTTCCAAATCATAGTTTAATGTAGTTTTATATCATAATCCTTTTAATGATTTTAACTTAAAACATTAAGTTATATTTTAATACCTTAAATGTTAAGAAATGATTAAATCTAGACTTACTAATCCACCTCACATTCATATGTAAAAGTATTTTATTTATTTTATTATTGTTTATATATTAAGAACATTTAGATGTAAAAGTATTACATTTATTTATCATTAATTATAGAATAAGATCTATTTGTGTAAAATTTTATGTAATCTAATCACAATTTTTCCTAAGTTTTAACTTAGTAATTACTTGACCCAATTATAGACTTACATTATGGTCGTTGACTAATACCATACATGTATTTTAATACGGTTTATATAAATCTTAGAAATTCAAAGATAACTCCTTAAGTTTAATAATCATAATTTAATACCGCCTCATATAATATTCTTTTATTAGTATTATGTAGAGGTTTAGTTTATCTCATTAATTCCTTCATATTATATTTTCTATAAGGCATTTTATTTCTTTTATTTATGTAATTTTTTATGTGTATATATATATTAGGATTTATTCAAGACATTCCTTGTGTAGTTTTATTGCACTTAATTATTTATACTAACTTTTACACATAGCTACATCCAATATATGGTTTATAAAATAAAGTTTTCATTAGTTTCAATTAAGTATAAACTACCATATTATATAATTAATATAAATGTAGATTAATTTAGTTCCTTGATTTAACCTAAGTTACTATTTTATTTCGTTATATACGTACATCTATAATATATTTACTTCACTTAAAAGTTTATACCCAAAAATATTTATTATCATTCTGTATTAAATGTTTAGTCTTATTATATTTTCCCCAACCTATAAAGTCATTAATCAACTATACCATTTTTTGTTACATTAAAAACCTTATATTATAAGTTATTCTTATGAAAAACTCATAAACATAATTTTTAAACCTATTTACACTTGTCCAAAAATTCCCAAATTTAATACATAATAACTATAACATTTTAGACATATTATAAAATTTTTATTTCATAAAAATATCTTTTTAAATTACCCAAACAATTCCATAATACTCGTAACTTGCAAAAATCATAACTTATGTTTAAAAACTCAAAACCCATATTAATTTACATCAAAATAAACTAGATTAAATAAGGAATCTCTGGTTAAAATTTCAAGTCAAAATACATTCGGGAAGATATTTAAATAAATCTAGCAAGTTAGGACTTTATTCTGGAAAACATATTAACTTATTACAACTTAAATCCCCACGATCTAATCTCGGCCGTCCATGTTTATTAACCGCGATCGGACGGCCCAGAACCCTCGAGTTCTTCAGCGAACTCCCCTTCCGACCCGAGTACTAATCCACCGTTTTCTCTCAATCCACAGAACCAAATCGAGTGGTTCTTGTTCCATTGAATTCGAAATCCCCAGACGCATATATTGACACCGATTTCCCCAAATTTCATGCAGTATTACGAAAGATTCAATCTGGGTTCAAGTTAGGTCGAGTTACGGGTTTCCGAATTCGATTTCGCCAATTCCTCTCAATATAATGCATAATCGAATAAATTACCACGTGGGTTTGGTCGAGAATGAAGTTAAGAATGGCAACAACGTATCAATTTGATCAAAAACTCACCGGGATTGCATTAACGGGGCGAAACCAAATCGGGAAAACTGGAAATCGTTATTTCATGTGCGGTTCAGGTAAGCTCCTTCTCGAATCAACTCGCACTAACTGAGAGAGCTTCGATTCATGGAACCTATCACAATCCAAACTAGACATGTAACTCTAGATGCTAGTGGAAGAATCATTGATTTTGATGAACTAGGGAGAAAGTTATAGATCTCACAAGATCCGAGTTTACCTAGTTGGTTCGGGATGAAACTGGGCAGAATTACCGCCGTGATCGAGTGGGCAACTTTAGACAGATTTATCTCCCACACCAGTGCGAATCAGCCTTGGCCATAAACATGAAAGTTATAGAGGGATTTGAGATCTTCAAAACAAGCTAAAGAACACGAAATTTGGATGAGAAATGAAGAAGTTATGGCGTGACGAAGTTTACCCGATTTTAGAAAAAACTGGAATTCTGGGTTACGAATTCGCAAGGAGGCAACTTTAGATCGATTTTCCCATCGATGTAGAAGGAGTTAGATGATGTGTGAGTAATGGTTGGAAAGAGGAAAGATAGGAGAATCGAATGAAACAAACGGCATACCAAATGGTGGAGTAGAGAAAAAGATATAGGTGTCTAAAGATCGACCCATGGCATGCCATAACTGAAGGAAATCTGAAAAGACTAAGTTAAATCGGGGCTGACTGGGCGCGGCTGAGTCAGCCAGTCTTGGACACGTCAGCAACCTCCTAAATTTTGGCTCTAAACTTCAATTTATCATAACTTTGGCTAGGATGATCCGTTTTTAACGTTCTTTTTATCGATCTTCATGGTTTTTCATAACCTATTTATTGGTATAGGTTTCATGGCCTGGTTTGACCATTCTCAAAAAGTCAACTCTAGCAAGGCTTAATAAGCTTTAAGGTTTCTAGAATTTTATATTGACTTTTATGTTTCAAAACAATGTTCCAACACTTCCTAAAATCTTTATAATATATTTGGAGTGTTTAGAAATTTTCCCAAGATTTATTGACTTATAAATCTTATTATTAAATTCATAATACTATATAATAATGTATAATAATTAGGGTTAAATAGGAGAAAACCCCTAAATAAATTTCACAATTCCATATAATAATTTAATATTCATAATTCCATACCATAATTTAATATTAATAGTATTATTTATGGTTTAATAAAAGAAATCCCCTAAATTAATTTAAATTAATTTAGGGGTATTTCAGAGACAACTACTAAACTCAATTATTTTACCTTTAGTTCAGAATGACTTTTATTACATCCATTTAATAATCTTGTCATAAAACGTTCAATTACTTTTCATCTTGAAATAACTATATTTTAATTAACTTAGACTTATCAAACTCTTACATTTAGTATTCACGAGGTATATTATTTGCTTTATTATTACCTATATAATAAGGTGTTTTAAGATAACCTTTTATGTATCCTTACTTACATTTAATTTCCTAAATGTTTTACTTTTACACACATTCCCTCCATAGACTACGTATAACCCTTTTATACTAACTTCAATAAACTTATGTCTTAAATACATTTTCGATTGTTTACAAAACCTAAGGTTTCAAACTTAATAAATTAATTTCCTTTATCGTATTTTAGGATAAACATTATATCTCAACATAAGTAAAATTTATCTAAGAATTAAATTCTAATTCATGAGTCAAATTGTAGATTATTTAATAGGATCATATATTCTGAAAAATCCTCATACTTTATATTCAAATTACATATTAATATTTTCAATGTCGTAAAGTAGATTAATATAATCTCCTATGTAACTTAGTTTCATCTAAATAAAGGTTCAAAGGTTTTAAGTATCTAATTTATATTTACAAACCTTTTTATAAGTTCTAGCTATTAACTACAACCCTTATTTATAAACTCACATTCTGAATATTGGTAATCAATGTTATAAATGTATTTTATATGGCTTATCTAATTCTAAGAAACTTAAAGATTATTATTTAGATTAATTTCCTAATCATAGTTTAATATAGTTTTATATCATAATCCTTTTAATGATTTTATCTTAAAACATTAAGTTATTATTCAATACTATAAATGTTATAAAATGATTAAATCCAAACTTATTAATCCACTTCACATTTAGATGTAAAAGTATTTCATTATATAATAAGATCTATCGGTGTCACAACTTATGTAATCAAATTACAAATATTCCTAAGTCTTAACTTATTAATTACCTAATCCAATTATCGATTTACATTCTAGTCATTAACAAATAATATTATATATGTATTTTTAATATGGTTTATATAAATCTTAGAAATTCAAAGGTAACTCTTTAACCTAAATTTCATAACCATAATTTAATACCACTCCATATAATATTCTTTTATTAGTATTATGTATAGGTTTAATTTAACGTATTAATTCCTTCATATTTTATTTCCTATAAGGTATTTTATTTCTTTTATTTATTATTATTTTTTGTTATCTATATATATTAGGATTTATTTAAAACATTCTTTATGTAGTTTTATTATATTTAATTACCTCTATTAACTTTTACACATATCCACATCTAATATATGGTCTATAAAATAAAGTATTTTCCTTAGTTTCAATTAAGTATATTAACTTCCATATTATATAATTAATATAAATGTAGATTAATTTAATTCCTTGATTTAACCTAAGTTACTATATATTTTTTTTATATATAAATATATATATATATTTTTATCTCACTTAAAATTTTATACCCAAAAATATTTATTAACATTCTGTATTACATGTTAGTTTCGTCTTCTTATATTCTTTTCAACCTATAAAGTTTATTAACAAGTTATACTTTAATTTTCGTTTCATTAAAAATCATATATTAAAAGATAACTTGTGAAAAATTCATAAACACAATTTTTAGACCCATTTAATCTTGTCTAAAAATTCCCAAATTTAATATATAGTAACTATGATATTTTAAACATATTATAAAATTTTAATTTCATAAAAATATATTTTTAAATTATCTAAATAATTCCTTAATACTCAGAATTTACAAAAATTATAACTTACTTTCAAAAGCTCAAACCCATATTAATGTACATTAAAGTAAACTAGATTATATAAGGAATCCATGGTTAAAATTTCGTGTCAAAATACATTAGGGAAGGCCATTAAATAAATTCAACATGTTATAATATCGGCCGTCCGTTTCTCCTAAGTACGATCAGACGGCCTAGATCTGTCGAGTTCATCAGGAATCCCCAAATCTCCACGAACAGAGATCGATCAATCCACCGAACGAAATTCGATCATTCTTGTTTCATTGGATTTGAAATTGAAAGCCGGTTGCAATGGTACCAATTTCGAGAATTATAATGCACGTATCAATAGTTTCGAATTTGGGTTTATACGAGTTAGGGTTTGTTATTACCGATTCGAATTTCACAAAATTCTCTCTATACGATGCATAATAAGTTGAATTGGTAGTTGGGTTAGGTCGAGAATGAAAAACCCAATGACAACATCGGAGGAATTGATCGGAAACTTACTTAAGAAGCGCCGGAGAGGAAAAATCAAATTCAGATTCTGGAAAATTCAAACTTTCAGGCTGGTTGGGTAGCCGACTTTGCAGTTCTATAAGTTACATTATAGATTGAGTTAGGCTGTGTTCTTGGGGTTAATCAAAAGAGGAAATGTAGCTCGACATTTTGATAGAAGCATCTTAATCTAATTCGTAATACACAGGAAGAAATCTAAGTCAAAAGTCTCAGATTTATACCTTGCGTTTTTTTGGAAAAGTTATTATTTTATGTGCATGACGAATTGGGAATTTAGACGCTTCTATCTCCCACACAATTGAGAATCATCCTTGGGTGTAAACATGAAAGTTATATAGGGATGAGAGAACTACAAAACAAGATATAGAACGTGAATTTTCATTCACGGACGAAGAAGTTATGATAAGACGAAGCTACCTGATTAACTCGTTTTTTTGGAAGTTCCGGGTTGCAGTTTTTTCAGGGAGGCAACTTTAGATTGATTTTGCGGTCAATGTAGAAGGAATTAGGTTGAGAATGAGTAATGGTTAGAAAGAGGGTTTGTAGTAGAAGAGAATGAAGAAAACAACATTCGAAAATTCTAAAAGACGGCTGAGATATCGATGTCACAAGTTAGGGTAATATTTTGATGGTTGCTAGAGGACTTAGCCGGATTTTTAGGGAAAATCTAGTGAGGCTGACATGGCGCTACTCCAGAGGCGCGCGTGGCTGAGTCAGCAACCCTAGCCATGTCAGCAATCTTCAAAATTTTGGCTCTAAACTTCATTGTATCATAACTTTGGCTAGAATGATCCATTTTTAACGTTCCTATTATCACTCTTCTTGGTTTTCCATAACCTTTTTATTGGTATAGGTTTCATGGGCTGGTTTGACCATTCTCAAAAAGTCAACCCTAGCAAGGCTTAAGAAGCTTTTAGGCTTCTATGATTTTATATTGACTATTATGATTCAAATCAATGTTCCAAATATTTCTAAAATCTTTATAATATAGTTGGAGTGTCTAGGAATTTTCCCAAGATTTATTGACTTATAAATCTTATTATTTAATTCATAATACTATATAATAATTTATTATTTAATAGTATTATTTAGGGTTTTAATAGAAGAAATCCCCTAAATTACTTTAAATTAATTTATGGGGTATTTCAATGGGGGTGAGAATTTTTGGTGTCTACAGATGGCTCCCCTTGATTCAATTTTACAAACCCTTACAGAATTGGATCAAGGTTGAGAGGGCGCCAAAAATTCTCACTACGGCATTGTGGTGCATTGGGATGCGACCGCGAGGAAGATAATGTATGATTGTGACAGGAAATGATATGGTAGTTGAATGCACGAGGACTTATTACGAGCCTCAACTGGACCTTTTGACATCCAGTCCTAGGAGTTATGACGAGCCTAGAATGCTAGCAATTGATTGGTTTGGGGTGCACGAGGACTTAGGAGAGCCTCAACTAGACCTCTTGACATCTAGTCCTAGGGCTTATGACGGGCCTAGAATGCAATTGAAAGTACGAGGACTTAGGAGAGCCAGAACTAGACCTCTTGACATCTAGCTATAGGACTTATGACGAGCCTATAATACTTTGATTGTGTACCGTACTAGTAGCGTAATAGCTACCTAACTGGTTATGAAGCGAATGATCTCGCACTAGTAGCGAAATAGCTGCCTAGTGGAGGAAAAGATTGGGACCAAACTAGTAGCGTAATAGCTGCCTAGCGGGTTATGAAGCGAACGATCTCGCACTAGCAACGTAATAGCTGCCTAGTAGAGGAAAAACGGCGGGACTGCACTAGTAGCGTAATAGCTGCCTAGCTGGTTATGAAGTGAATGATCTCGCACTAGTAGCGTAATAGCTGCCTAGTGGATGAAAAGATGGAGACTGCACTAGTAGCGTAATAGCAGCCTAGTGTAGGAAAAGATTGGGACCACACTAGTAGAGCGTAATAGCTGCCTAGCGGGTTATGAAGCGAACGATCTCGCACTAGTAACGTAATAGCTGCCTAGTGGAGGAAAAACGGCGGGACCGCACTAGTAGCGTAATAGCTGCCTAGCTGGTTATGAAGTGAATGATCTCGCACTAGTAGCGTAATAGCTGCCTAGTAGAGAAAAAGATGGAGACTGCACTAGTAGCGTAATAGCTGCCTAGTGTAGGAAAAGATTGGGACCACACTAGTAGAGTGTAATAGCTGCCTAGCAGGTTATGAAGCGAACGATCTCGCACTAGTAGCATAATAGCTGCCTAGTGGAGGAAAAACGGCGGGACCACACTAGTAGCGTAATAGCTGCCTAGCAGGTTATGAAAAGAACGATCTCGCACTAGTAGTGTAATAGCTACCTAGTGGAGGAAAAGACGGGACCACACTAGTAGTGTAATAGCTGTCTAGTGAAGGAAAAGATTGGGACCGCACTAGTAGCGTAATAGCTTCCTAGCGGGTTATGAAGCGAACGATCTCGCACTAGTAGCGTAATAGCTGCCTAGTGGAGGAAAAACGGCAGGACCACACTAGTAGCGTAATAGCTGCCTAGCGGGTTATGAAATGAACGATCTCGCACTAGTAGCATAATAACTGCCTAGTGAAGGGAAAATGATGGGACTACACTAGTAGCATAATAGCTACCTAGTGGGTTATGAATATGCATTAGTTTGTGAACGAACTTTGTGGGTAGATGCAAATGATATGCCATGTAAGATGGTTAAAAATAAAAGCACTGGTTGGATTGAGACTCCCTGTTTATGGATGTAGAATCCTTTTTCTATGAGTTGATGGCTCCAGAGTTGCTTCAAAGCTTCGGGATGGCTCCGACATGGCTTCAAAGATATGAGATGGCTCCAGCATGTGTTGATGGCTCCGGTGTGAGCTGATGGCTCCGTTATGCGCTGATGGTTCCGGTATGCACTGATGGCTCCGGTATGCGCTGATGGTTCCGGTATGCACTGATGGCTCCGGTGTGACCAATGGTCTTGAGGTGGTTGGTGGGTTTGATATGGTTGGTGTGTTTTTGATGGGATGTGATCATTCTAGGTGGTTGGTGGGTTTTGAGGTGATTGAAATGCTTCGATGTGGTGGGTAGATTTGGTTGAATTTTTTTTGAAGTAGTTTGATGGCTCCAGCGATGAATTTATTGTGATTTGATGGGATTTTGTTTTTTGGACTTTGTGGTGGGTGAACGGTTTTTCATAGGTGAATAATGAAACACAGTTGCATGACTTTATTGGTGGTTCCCATCATGGTTCTAGGATTCCCATGAATGACTCCGGGATGACCTTGTGCTGATTGAGCATAACGACGCTTTGGTTGGTTCACTTTGATGACACCGAGGGGAAAAGGGAAGTTTTCACCTTTGATGTGGTCGCACCCTGGACGGGCTGCCTACGTACTCAATTCTATATTGAGATCAGACCATACGTAGTTCAATACTCTGCAAGCAAGGGCTTGGTGACGAAATGGGTCCAACGTGATTTGAGCAGGCTCTTGTATTGCTCTCGAACTATTGGGATGGCCCTGGTGTAGCTCTAGAGTTGGTCTCAATGTCTGAAGATGGCTTCTGTATGGCTCCAGCTATGATTCTCTCATGGCTCCAGGGTGGTTTCCTCATGACTTTCGAAGGGCTCTTGTATGATTTCAGTATGGCCTTGAGATGGCTCCAGCTTTGACTTTTTTGGATTGGAAGTTGCGCCTCAAAAACTACAACTTAAGTCGACTTTCAGCGAGACTAGGCAAAGTACTTACAAGTCGGATGCTGACGATGAACTGGTTATGATGCACATAGATATTAAAGGTTGGATACAATGCAAAATGCATATGCAATTTTTGGAGAGAAGGTATAGCCTTATCTTTATTAATATGAGGTTTACGAATATAAGACATCTTCGGCTTGATCTTTATTGATTGTTGAGCTGGAATGCGTGAATCACTTTCCTCTCACGGAGGGATATGGGTCAATCTCTTGTGAGTGTGGTTGTGTGTGCTAATGGTGTGATGATGCCCTCGATGCTCGGAGCAGTATTTTCATTAGAATTTCTTTTGAGGTTCTGAACTTTCCGATCCTTACAAATTCCTCACCTGCAACGGGGTAGGCGGTTTATGTTTTGGTGCTTAGATCAAAGATTCACTCACACTCAAAAGACCTTGTGCAGTAAGGCCGCACTCATTCGCTCATAGTCCCTGTGTTATGAGGTGGGACATGTTGATAATAATCACAAAGCATATGATTCATGTTTCAGATTCGATACTTTCAGTTAACGCTCATCGACTTATGAGTCAGAGGTCTTTATTGGGTTGTAATAGGGCTGAGGGGTATGATGTATAACACATGGGACTAGAGGATTTGTTTGGGAATTGTGGAGCTTTTGTGAAATAGAGGATATGTTTCGTCTTTGCCACAGGTGGAATGATTAGACAGGTTTTGATAACCTTTTATTGGTTTCTGTTGGACATTATTGGTCCTTTGGATTCGGTTTTGCTCCTTCTCCTGCTTTGGTATATGGTTTTCTCTTCATTCTTCTTGCTTTCGGAACTTGCCTTGGCTCATCAATTTTCTCAAACATTTTTTCTTTGTATTTTGGCTTTCATCTTTGGAGTTGCGTTGACTCATTGATCTTCTTGAACATTTTTGGTGTTCTTTTTTGGTGTTTGACTTTGAAGTTGCATTGACCCACTAATCTTTTCGAACATTTTACTTGTTGTCTTGTGAAAGATGGTGGGGAGGGGCCATGGATCCGGCTCCTTTGAGATCCTCTATTGCAAGGGCAAGTATATATATGCAGATTGGCATGTTGTAGAGTTTTTGAAGAAAGAGTTTTTCATTTAAGGCTCAGCGGGGCTCACTAAGGGATTATGTACAGGGCAGTCAAAGCTTTTTGGTTTTGTGGGGATTTTTATTCCTAAGTGCCTCGTCATTTTCATTAGTCAATGATTGTTTTCTTACTATTCTCAGATCTTTGCATGAATCACAGTTCGTATCCTGTTTATCGACATTGATCTCACTATGTATTGTGCCTCTCCATGTGCTAAAGGAATGCACATGTCGCTCGTGGTTTTACCTCTATGGACTCGCTCTATCTTCCCTCATCGTTCATTGGATTGTCCATTATCCTCATTTGAAATTTCAAAGAAAATACCGCTCGTCGCACACTACTCACTTTGTTTGTGGTACTAATTTTGATTAGACCCTTGCGTAAATTGGCGGGTCGAGAGTTTAGTGGTTCACGCATTCTGTTCAATCAATCTCTCAACATTTTTCCAAAGATGTTGTTTCGATATGAGAGTATGCAAATGCAACTATCTACAATGCAATCTATTGTGGTAATATGAAATTACTATGTGTAAGATGCATAAATGATGGAATGCTGAAAATGATGAATGGAGATGGTTGACTTTGGATTTTGGCCGAATGTTTTTTGTGTCTTTTTTTTATGCAATGTATGAGTGGTAAGGCTACACCTAGTCTCGCTTGAATCAGTTCCAGTTGATGGTATATGAAGCTTATACGATGCTCTTGGAACTTGAGATTGTCAGGTTTAGAGGGGGTTCCATGAAAGTCTTGACGTGACAACAATGTTTGACTGTCAACTGATTCCTAACTGCTTAAAGAGTTAAAGACTCCATACTCTTGCTGCCAGTATGACAAAATTATCTTGTTCCTCTTATTGCTAAGCAAACCCTATCTTTCTTTCTCTCTTTTCTTTTTAAAACAAAGGGGGGGGGGGGGGAGGGATGCAACCCTTGTCACACTATTATGACAATTGTAAAGTAAAAGGAAAACTGCTTTCTACCACTACCACTGATAGTTAAGATATCCTTTGGCCTAGGATGGATGTTCAATCCCTAGTGTAGAGATGTCTCATGTATGGATCAGCTCTTGAATGTCATCTCTTAGTGTGGTACACTCATCGGTGGTGTGTCCCCGGATTCTGTGATAGTCGCAATACTCATGCAAATGTGGCCCAAGTTTCTTGATTCTTTACCTTGTATTGAAAAGTGCTAGATGTCCTCCCTCGACTAATATTTTCAATGCTTTGCTGAGCGACATTCCGAGGTTTGAAAGTTGTCCTTGTGAGCTTTGTCCAAGTGGACGTTACTTTCTTTCCATCATTTCTAGTTGCTCAGTCAATTTGATTTCACTTTCTTCTAAAGCAATCACGGCCGCCATCAATCGTTTGAAGTCACAAATGCCTAGGTATCTCATCCGGTATTGATACTCTTCTCTCAGGCCAGAAATCACCATTTGTATTTGCTCCTCCTCAGTTGGTCGATTATTCATTTGCCCAGCCTTCACCCTCCATCGTTTTATGAACTCTCTCACAGTTTCACTAGGGTTTTGGCAAGTGATTTCTAAATCTCTGAGTGTAACTTCATGATGAAAGTTACCACCGTATTGTGTGGGAAATTCAAAGTAAAGGTCTTGGCTTGACTTTCCTTTTAGATTCAGGCTCATAATCCAAGAATAAGCAGGTCCCCCTAAGTAGAATCTAAAGCACGTGGCCTTCAGCTCATCGGATAAACCATGTAGATCCATGAGCTTATCATACTTGTCAATGTGATGCCTCAGGTTTCCAATTCCTTCATACTTCTGCATTTCTGACTCAGAATAGCCCCCAGACATTTTTCCCCGAACGTGCTGCTCTATCTTCGAGTTTCTTTCCAAGTTATGAGTATGGTCTTGGGTCAACCCTTTGTGAACAAACTGACTTTCAACTTCTTGACTACTTTGGGGTGCTTACTCCATTCTTTCAACCGTCACTTCAAGTGGGTTGGTTTTTTGCTTTCAGTTACCGCTTGCTACGAACACCTACACGTACAAGGGTTAGAATGAAGAAAAAGAAGAAGAAGAAGAAGAAGAAGAAGAAGAAGAAGAAGAAGAAGAAGAAAGAAAGAAGAAGAATAAGAAGAATAATAAGAAGGAGAAGAGACAACATCTTCAAGCTTCTTTAAACAAAAATTTATTGTGTGATGAGTAAGAATGATTCTTGGAGAAAACGAATTTTTTTTTATTTGAAAATTTTGTGGAATGCATGATGCATTAATGATATGAATGTGAATGCATGTCAAGTTTCATTTTGTCTTGTTTCCCTCTTTTTCTTTTTCTTTATGGGATGCTTCCAGAGATACCACAAATTTCCACTTCGTACAACAACTCCTAAGAATGGTAGACAAAAGTGAGGGGTTGTTTTATTCGTTATTTTTCTTTAAGCAAGATGTGCATGCTAAAGAAACAAAATGTTAGAAAAATAATTTTTGAAAACACATGTTTTCGAAGTGATGGATTTTTTCAATATGATTTTTGACGCTCGGTCATTCGCAAATAAAATAGGGAGTGGGGAACTCTATACATATCGATCTAAATAATTAATTCAAAGGGGATGTATAAATCTATACATGTAATCTATTCAGAAATGGACAAGAGAGAAAAGAATCATAGGGGAAAACCTTTACATCATCAATTCTAAAAAGTCATTAAAAGGGGAGTTTTGAGCTAAACTTCTTCTGAACTCTTCTGGTCTAGCTTCGGGCTTATGATCGACTGCTTGCACTCGGACTCTTAGTTGGCCGCTCACTCATCTTTGGGCTCTTGACCGGCAGCTCGATCGTGTTGGGCTTTTGTCCGACTGTTCGCTCGTCTTCGGTGTAACACCCCAACCGCTAATCCTATGCTTACCGTCCAATCATCCCATAATCCAGAGTTACTCGCAGCGGAAATACTACTTACTACGGCGGGTGATACAATGCCGCTAACCGCCCATACGGCTAGCTAGGCTCATTCTACTTACAGTCACGGTCTGATGAACATAGTATACTGAGCCACTACCTTAAAGCATACCGAATACAAAATAACATTCTTACATTCTGGGATCACCGAGTATTTAACGTATATTCAATTACATTCTCATTTCCAACCTACCAAAAGAATGAGTTGAATCACCTACTCATCTATACCAATGCTCCATTCTATCCATGTCCAAAAAGGTGTACCCCATGGTACACCGGCTAACAAAAACTCACGCCGTGTACTACTTAGTACACCATTCTCAAATTCATTGTTTACAGGCAAAAGAAATCAAAGACTAGCTACATCTCTTCATGGCCTTCATCTTTCTCGAGTACCTGCGTGTAGTAAAAATGGTGCCCCAAGGGGCTCAGCAAACGCTGCGTATAAACTCCGCATATACCGCGTGCTAGCTAGGGCACGCCGACTATTTGACGTCCACTAAACATGCGGTTCATTAATTTCATACATACATGCTTTACATACATCATACGATCATGCTCAGTACATTACACATTCCAAGGCAACAATACAATAGCACGCATCTTACTTACCTTCACAAGGTTAGCCAAATTATGCATCTGGGTTAATCGGAATGCTTTTACTCTTTTACTCATTACTTACTTTCTCTTACTTACACCTACTTACTTTCAATTACTTTACTTACTCACTCTTACTTACTTACTTATACTCAAGTTAAGTCGTCGGGACCTCCGGCCCTGGGGACTACTCCGTCCCACCTCCCGGATTTACTTGACTCACCAATCCGGGATGTTACCCACTTAAGGGATTTGTGCCGCGGACCAGTTTAAGAGTCAGGAATCGGATCCAACCTCTTGTGTCTCCTCATCCTCATGCGTGGCCGAAACTATATCGGACTTCTACTCATTCCAATTTAATTACCAATTTAAGTTAGGATGGTTAACTTGTTAGGAATAAGTTAGAAGTCCAAGCACAATCATATTCGGTCACAATACAACACATCATACATACACACATTCATTATCATCCATACATTTCATGAATTATACAAACTAAGATTTAAGAAAATATTCACAACATACAACACTACATATTCACAAGTATGCATATTAACTCCGATTCGTGCATTTATCTTATTTGGTGATCAATTAGCACACAACACACAAATCAGAGTAACCAAGATAGCATACGGGGCATGAGGAATCCATACCGTTCACCGTTGTACGTGTTTCCGAACGTCCTCCGGTGTCACAAATCAAATCCTATGATATACATACAATTGAATGATTAATCTAACTATCGTTAACTTAATTCGATTACTCGTACGTTTCCTAACTCATACTTACTAAGTCTTTACATTCCTATACTTTACATTTCATTTACTTTTAATTTCTTAACCATAGTTCACTTACATATATATGTACATATGTATAGGTGGGTATACATATATATATATATATACATACTAGTTATAAGCTTACAGTTTTGCTTTTTTTTTGTAAGTATTGGGCCGTCTGACCCACCGTCCGACCCAAGCCCTGGGTCGGACCATTCCAGTAGGGTTCGTCCTCTGAAATTCACCCTGTCCGACCCAGCACTATTCCGTCCGACCCATACCCTCTGGGTCGGACCGTTCCAGAAGGTTTCGGTCCCGTGTCCCTGCTCCGTCCGACCCACTGTCCGACCCATACTCTGGATCGGAAGAAGTCAGAAACTTGGACCTCTATTTTTTTTTGCCTGTCCGACCCACGTCCGATCCACGGTCCTGGGTCGGACCATTACAGAATGATTTATTGTCGTTGCCTATGTCCCGTCCGACCCACTGTCCGACCCAGACCCTGGGTCGGACGGTAGCAGAACATTGCTACAGATTTTGTTTTTCTTTCCCAAGTTCACCCATTGCTTCCCCAATCTTCCTACATACATCCTAACATGTTTTAGTACAATTTAAACACTCTAAATCATGCTAATTCATTTCTTAATTCATTATACAATTCTATACTAACTTATATACACAATTCTCTAAGTTTCTACTCAACACTTACATTGTTTCCTCCTTAATGTATTTGCTACAGATTTTTGCTCTATCACTCTCCCTCAATGGCTCCTCTTCTAATGTCATTTCTAGCACCTCTAATGCCTTACAACTACATTAACTATCTCTCCTAATATCCCTCTATCTTTCTCTAACAAAATCTGTTACAAACCACCTTATTCACCTAGTTTCTCATTCACTAAGTGTTCTATTCCTATGTAAATTTCGCCATAGTCTCCCCTATAATTTTATACTCTCACCACATTGTTTACACTCACATTATGATCTATACCACCTGTTTTATACACCATATCAATATACCAACTCTCATACACAATTACCACTCTAAACAACATTAAATTCCTGCACTCAAACATCCCAACCCCAATCTGTTTTGTAACAGTTTTAAAATGTCTTTTAAGGGTTTAAAATATTTATATCCTCTTATACACTACTCTACTACACAATACCATTTTCATCACTAAATCCAAACCTCTAAAATCTGTTACACATACATATACAAGGCTATACAAAGGTGAGCATCCTTACCTTGTTTTTCTTCTAGATTTTCTTTGTTCTTCTTGCTTCTTCCTCTTTCCTTCTCTCTACCGGTTTTAGTCTCTCAACCAATCTAACATCGCAACCCATTCTTAAATACACCATTCAACACTAAAAATTAACCCTAACATTATTTAAGCTTTTAATGTGGGTTTTAGGGTTTAGAAAATTCCTTACCTTCCAAGGGTGCAAGTCAAGGCTTGGAGTGGCTCAAGAACAAAATTCCAACTCCACCAACAAGGCCAAAATCGGTTAGCATAAAGAAGCAAGCAAGGGTTTTAGTTTACATTTTCGTTTTGCCCTTGAGGCTAGAAAAAGATGGAGTTTTTATGAATATTTTTACCTCAATGGAACAAGGAGAAGGAGGGCCTTCTAATGGTGGTCTTGAAGCTCCAAATGGGACATACCCATAAAAACGAAAATGTTGGTTTTCGAATTTTGGAAGGATGGAAATATAGCTCTTGATGAGAGGATTCCAGTGGTATACTTTTTATAATTTTTGGAAGAGATTAGAGGGGGTTACAAGAGGAGAGAAGAGAGGTTTTGTGTGGGTGTTTTCATTTCTCCATTGTTGTCGCTGGAGGAGGAAGAAAATAGAGAGGAGGAAGATGGGTTTACGTGAGAGAAGAGGAGGGAATGGGTAGAGGAGAGAGAATGTGAGGTAGTAGTATAGTTAAGTTACTTTTTTGCTTTTTAATTCTTTTTGTCGTTTACAAATAAAAGAGAGTTAAGAGTGTGTGTGTGGGGGGGAATAAAAATCTGACAGCACCACAACCCACATGGGTTTTAAAATTCTTTTTGCAATATTGGACACACTAGTTTGTGTTATTTATGTTTCTACCCCACAACTTCCCGTTTTTGACAGTTTTTACTAATCTCTCGTTTTATTGATTTTATTGGTCCTAAAGCTTCACTAATATTTATTAATGATTATTTAGTTAACCAAAATTGTTACGAGTCTATTTGACCCGCTTAAAGACACGTTTTCCCAGTTACCTCGAAAAATGCGCTTTATGGTTCGTTAGTGATTTTAATCCCTTTTAAGGATCCGTTTTCTTCGGGATTTGTTCCCTCATGATTATTTGTACTTAATTAAGCTTCTAAATTATTCATTAGCCTAATTAATCGCTATTTTTAATTACGGGGTATTTCAATCTACCCCCCTTAAGAAACTTTGCCCTCAAAGTTGCTCAAGGTTAATAGTTTAGGTAATTCTACTCCTTAGGCAACCAATTGCCATGCAATCTTACTACCACCTATGTGGTGTTACTCTCCACATGGCAACTACCACTTCAAGCATCATCACATTCACATACAATCCAACATTTTCAATTCATACCATTCCACAATACACCATACACCATTACAATTCACAATACACATTACATAAAAATCATCCATCATACATACACATCCACATTACACATACACACACATACACTCCGCACTACATGTGCTATCTAAACCTACTACAATACCTACACTCTAAGCAATGCTTACCCCAAAGCAATGCAAAAGCAAAAGGGCTCTACCCCCCTTAAAAGGGGTACGACCCGTACCCGTATTGCTAAATGCTAGACTCTCTAGTCTATGAACAGCTGTGGGTACTTAGCCTTCACGGCATCTTCCAACTCCAATGTCGCTTCTTCGACATCATGGTTTGTGTAACACCCCATCCAACAACATACACATAACAACATTCTGCAGCGGAAAGTATACTACTTCGCATAACTTAACTCGTTGGTGTTACACGCCGTTAACCACCCACGTGGCTAACAAGGCTATTACATTTACATTGTACCGGTCTGATGGAGTAGATTCCCGAGCAACTGTACATTACTATACCTTTTCACTAACAACAACCAACATACATAAGCCTTCCAACTGTACCGAGTATTTACAAATTTATGCCGATAACAGTTTCGGTCTTACTACACCTACTGTATATATACAACTTAAATGATTTCCCATGTACAACGACTACCCCGTCCTACTCTCGAACGGCTTCCAACTCTTGTACCTGAAATAGGAAAAATAGAAAGGGTGGCCCCCAAGGGGCTCAGCACCTTTGCTGGTATGGTAATCTCGCAGCCCACATGCTACACCGCACCGGCCACGCACAACTAATTGTCGTCTTAGCATGCGGTTGATTATATTTAATCATGCATGCAACTGTAAACACACAACACACAACATTTTGCCTCAATGGGCTCAATAAACGGATAATACATCCTTATTTGATAAGTCACTCATGGTATTTCATTATCCTAGAGTGTTTCTCCTCTAATGGAGCTACTTCCTTAATAGACGACACTTACCCGTTATTCGGGTTATCCTTAAATGCCTCTTATCACAAACTGGGATTCATATCCACGATCCACATACTCCACATCTAGCTTCAACCTCTTCACGAAAGATGGTGATACGAAAGTGTGAGAGGCGCCGGAGTCGAATAACACATTGGCATCAATGCCGTTCACTAGGAAGGTTCCCGTTAGGATGGTGCCGCTTCTGTCGGCTTGTGCTTCGGTGAGGATACTCAGGTTACCTTCGGTACTGAGTCCACAACCTGGGCCGGATTTAGAACCGGACCCATCACGGTCAATCACATGAAGTCCCCGGGAGGTCCCCGGGACCTTGTCCCTGTGGTGCCTGCTGGGTCGGTGCATCGCCAGATGCAACCTCCTTGCCTTCCCTCTGCCTGTAGCTTTGGTAGTTCCCTTTTGGCTTTGCATTCTCTGGGCACTTATTGGCCGTGTGTCATGGTTTCTGGCAGTTGTAGCATTTGATCTCTCTCCCATAGCAGTCTTTGCCGGGATGGTCCTGGTTGCACTTTTTGCACACATAGGTGCGGCCAACTGAGAAGGTTTTGGTGGAACCAGAGCCAGAACCCTTAGGTGGGTATGATCTCAGTGGCTTTGCTGCCACCGGTGCAGATGAACCAAGTTGAAGAAGCTCAACTGGTTTGCCCTGCTCAGCATGGGCACTGCTCTCACTTGGGAATTTCTTTTGGGATTGCTGAAAGAAATTTCCCTTCTTCTTTTCCAGCTTTTACCCTGGTTCTGCTCCTCGCCGTTGGTGTTCTTGTTGTTGCCCTTGCGCTTCAGCGTGGTTTCTTCATCCCTTAGTTGGCAAGTGATTTCAACACGAGAAGCCGCGTGATAACACTCTTGAAGTTTCAGGTATTAGCCGGGATTCTCATTAAGAAGGATAAGGAAAGACTCAAGGAATTCAGGGAATTTAAGGAATCCAAGGAATTGAAATGATACTAAGGGTTAACCGATATTTACCTGAAGGGAGGTAAATCGTGTGTAGCCCATACCGTACCGAAGGCGATGGCTCAGACCGCCATAGAAGCGATCGACCAACACCTGGCCGGTGTATCCTAGATCAGGGAGAAGACGGAGAATGGAAGTGAAGGTGCGGTAGTACTCATCCACAGACATCTTGTCTGTCATCTTCAAGGCATCTAGCTCTAGCCTTTTCTTAGTCTTTACGTGCTCTGGATAGTACTTGGATCGGAGGAGAGATGCGAAAGACTCCCAATCGATGTGGGGTCGCTGACGTCTCATGCTTGATTAGCTTCCACCAATCCATAGTAGCATCCTTCAGATAATAAGCAGCAACTCTGACTCGAACTCCAGCAGGAGCTTCGAGGGTTTCGAACGCCGTCTCCATCTCGGAGATGTAGGCTTCGAGCTTAGCCGGATCACTCTCGCCCCTAAAGCAAGGAGGGTGGAGTTCCGCTACAGCTTTTACCCAGTTCGCTTCTCTGGGTGGCGGGGGAGGGATTGGTCTTGCTTGGTTCTGTTGGTTTTGCTGGTTTTGTTGCATTGCTTGGATCACTTGTGGTAGCATCTGCGCTACCGTGGCAGCGACGATCTCAGCTATCGTCTGCGCGCCGGGTCCGTCATTGCCCCCTCCTCTAGGGCGACCTGGACCTCTTCCTGACATCTGAATATTTAACAGTTACATTAGGCTCCACAAGATATGACTCAAAGGTCTTGGAATTAAAGCAAGGTATCGTTCTTAAGAACGCCAAGGGTATCCGTTGTTAACCACGGTAGTTCCTAGTTAGGTTTCTAAGTATCCGTCTTAAGAGGGTTCAAATCCTAACTCGGTAATCCCCTATGCTCGGTACTATGGACATCAGAGCGTAACTACGCTCTGATACCACTTTTTGTAACACCCCAACCGCTAATCCTATGCTTACCGTCCAATCATCCCATAATCCAGAGTTACTCGCAGCGGAAATACTACTTACTATGGCGGGTGATACAACGCCGCTAACCGCCCATACGGCTAGCTAGGCTCATTCTACTTACAGTCACGGTCTGATGAACATAGTATACCGAGCCACTACCTTAAAAGCAAAATAACATACACGATACAAATAACATTCTTACATTCTGGGATCAACCGAGTATTTAACGTATATTCAATTACATTCCCATTTCCAACCTACCAAAAGAATGAGTTGAATCACCTACTCATCTATACCAATGCTCCATTCTATCCATGTCCAAAAAGGTGTACCCCATGGTACACCGGCTAACAAAAACTCACGCCGTGTACTACTTAGTACACCATTCTCAAATTCATTGTTTACAGGCAAAAGAATCAAAGACTAGCTACATCTCTTCATGGCCTTCATCCTTCTCGAGTACCTGCGTGTAGTAAAAATGGTGCCCCAAGGGGCTCAGCAAACGCTGCGTATAAACTCTGCATATACCGCGTGCTAGCTAGGGTACGCCGACTATTTGACGTCCACTAAACATGCGGTTCATTAATTTCATACATACATGCTTTACATACATCATACGATCATGCTCAGTACATTACACATTCCAAGGCAACAATACAATAGCACGCATCTTACTTACCTTCACAAGGTTAGCCAATATGCATCCGGGTTAATCAGAATGCTTTTACTCTTTCACTCATTACTTACTTTCTCTTACTTACACCTACTTACTTTCAATTACTTTACTTACTCACTCTTACTTACTTACTTATACTCAAGTTAAGTCGTCGGGACCTCCGGCCCTGGGGACTACTCCGTCCCACCTCCGGGATTACTTGACTCACCAATCCGGGATGCTACCCACTTAAGGGATTTGGGCCGTGGACAGTTTAAGAGTCAGGATCGGATCCACACCTCTTGTGTCTCCTCATCCTCACGCGTGGCCGAAACTATATCGGACTTCTACTCATTCCAATTTAATTACCAATTTATTTGATGGTTAGCTTGTTAGGAATAAGTTAGAAGTCCAAGCACAATCATATTCGTCACAATAACACATCATCATACACACTTCATTATCATCCATACATTTCATGAATTATACAAACTAAGATTTAAGAAAATATTCACAACATACAACACTACATATTCACATGTATGCATATTAACTCCGATTCGTGCATTTATCTTATTTGGTGATCAATTAGCACACGACACACAAATCAGAGTAACCAAGATAGCATACAGGGCATGAGGAATCCATACCGTTCACCGTTGTACGTGTTTCCGAACGTCCTCCGGTGTCACAAATCAAATCCTATGATATACATACAATTGAATGATTAATCTAACTATCGTTAACTTAATTCGATTACTCGTACGTTTCCTAACTCATACTTACTATGTCTTCACATTCCTATACTTTACATTTCATTTACTTACTTTTAATTTCTTAACCATAGTTCACTTACATATATATGTACATATGTATAGGTGGGTATACATACATATATATATATATATAAGAAGGGAAGAATAATGCCGGATGAGATTAGAAGCAATAGAGCATCCGGCCACTTTGGCCGATGAGATTAGAAGCACGAAGAGCATCCGGCCGCTTTGGCCGGATAAGATTAAAGGCTAGTAGAGCATCCGATCGCCCTCGCCGGATGAGAATAGGAGTAGGCAAAGCAAAACATCACCTGACCGGCCGCTTGTGGTCGGTCAGAGGTACTCAAGAGGGGGTAGAATTGTACTTAAGCATGTAAGATACGGGCGGGCACCGAAGGGGCCAGGCCCAAAAAACTATAAATAAGGGTTTACCCCCATAAAATAAGACACGCGATATTTGGCAATAAACTCAGATTCAACTCTAGCGGAAGCTCCCTTCTCCTCTCCTTACTTTCACGAAACTCTGTGTCTGGAACCAGGTAAGGTAGGATGGAAGACTAGACCGAGTCGCACATGAATAGATGTAGTGTCGCGTAGGAATCGAATCCATTGTATAGAATAAGGGAACTGTTTCATTTGGCGCCGTCTGTGGGAAACGAACAGCAAGAAGCAACCACGAGACCACCTAGAAGCAGGGGAGTAATCTACGATGCATTCATATGGAAATCCTAAAGTAACTAACGACGTTTTTTGCAGGATCAAACCACGAAGATGGCTCCGAGGTCAAAGAAAGCACTGAAGAAGGTTACCGAAGAGAACGATCGCTCGAACAACCACTCCGAAGGAAGATGAGTTCGGAATTGCCAGAGGCCATCTCCAAAAAGACCTTGAAGACATGCTGAAAGGATTAGTCAGATCTATTGACGAAAAGATCGTAGAAGGAAACGAAACCTTGCAGCAAGAATTAATGCAAAGGATGAAGGTACCAAAGAAAATGGGACGAGATGACGGAAGCAATTGAGCAGTCTGAAAACAAAGACTCCAAGGAAGCAATGGGGAAAAGTAAGGATAGAAAGCGCGATTCAGTTGCTGACGAGGAAGAGATGGAGGAGGATGATAAATAGATATGAGCTTATATCCCTTCCTCAGAACGGATAAGAAGGCGAAACTCCCGCCACACTTCGTCGCCCCGACAATTGAGAAGTATGACGGGACTGGAGATCCTGCTCAGCTATCAAAAATTCATGTTCGCCATGAACACTCAGGGAATCAGCTCCCTCGCCCTCTGCAATCTGTTCCCTGGAACGCTTTCAAAGAGAGCATTGGGATGGATCTCCACAAGGCCACCGCAGTCCATCTCGAGCTTCAAGCAATTGACTGAAGACTTCCAGCAGTACTTTGCTGCAAGTAAAAGAGTTAAAAAAGAAACAATAGAGCTGATGGATATCAAACCAGCGAAAAGGAGAAACTGTGAAAGAATATAGCGAGCGTTTCCATAAAAAGTGCGCGAGATCGATGATGTTGATGAGAAGATTTGATCAAAGCCTTTGGAAACGGCCTAGCCCAGCCTCGATTAGCTGGAAAAATTGCGACAAAGGCACCAAGACTCATGGAGATTAGCTGAAATGATCCATGATTTCTTGAAATCTGAGATAGCAGAGAACAAAGCTAAGAGCTGGCCGATAGCTTCAAGGCTACAGGGCACCAGAGAAGAAGGAAGGACCGGGGGAATGCCGGAAGAGGAGGCTCAAGGTACAAGCCATATTACGGCAAGATGATCGCCGGATCTTCCTCTCAGGGGTCACAGCACCAAGGAGCAAAGACTGTTTCTATATTGACCCAGGGACATATGCCGCTGCGGTAGAGAGGGTTACCTTCCTCCGCCAAGGAAGCCGCCGCAGGGAAATCCCGGTTGCATTCTGGCGAATTCCATGGAAATCGCAGTCATCGGACTGTAAACTGTGCTACCCTGGCCAAAGAGCTCCGAACCATTGAGGAAAACAAGAGGAAGGGAAAGCAACAGGCCGGAATGCAAAGGCAGTATGGTGGTCAACAGAGCAACGACCAGAATGTATCGCAAAGGCGGCAGGAGGAGGAAGTTCATCCCAGGCTTAACCCAGGGAAATCAGTGGGTATGATAACAGGTCTGTAAGGAAATCAGAGCAAAGGACTTCTCAAGAAGCAGGGATAGTCATAAATTGTTTCCTTAAAAAGTTAATGCATATAAGAATGAATTGTGAAAATCCAGCTACGAAATAAAAAGAATAGAAATCTCATTTTCGCGCGTTTTCGTTTACAATGCATATTTATTCCATATTCTGTTTACAGCAAAAACCCTCTTTTCTGAAAAGGAGAAAGAAGGCTAACAAAACTTTCTTTAAGAAAACTCACAGGGCTGTTTTCGGAGGTAGGGCCACTAACTCCTAGCGAAAGGAAAAGACACATTCACCAGGTGCATCAGGAGCTCCCAGAAAGGAAGGTTGCCAAGAAAGAAGGCTTTCCTCCAATTTTCTTCTCCGACGAAGATGAAGATGGAGTCCTATACCCACACAATGATCCACTTGTCATACGTGCACAAGTAAACGATCGAATGATGGAGGGAATTCTAATTGATAGTGGGGCCGGAGCAAATGTTATATCTGCCGAAGCAGTTAAAAAGCTGGAAGTGCCTGAGGACCAGATCAAGCCTTATTCGGCGGTCCTGGGAGGATTTGTGGGAGGTGTCTCTACCACATCTTCCGGCAGTATAAGCTTCACAGTAACCTTAGGCCAAGGAGATGAAAGGAGAACAGAGAGGCTCACAGCTTTTATCGTGCCGGGTCTTTCTGGATATAACATGTACCTCGGAAGACCGGGGATCAACGCTTTCAAGGCCATCCACAGCACTCATCACTTAAAACTAAAGTACTTAACCTCGAGTGGGAAGGTAGTCACGATAAGAGGAAGCCAAAAGATGGCCCGAATGTGTGAAGTCCGCATCATGGACAACCTTCCTAATGAACAGGTGGTTAAAACTGTGGGATCAGACAAGGAGTTCAAGGGAAAGTTACTTTCCTCCTCACGATTGGACCAGGAAGAGGGAGAATGTCAAACAACCCAAGACCCCCCTAAAGAGGTACATTTAAAAACTGACCCTTCTAAATTTTTTAAAATAGGAACTGCGTTTAACAGTGGGGAGCAAACTCACTTAATGAGGTTCCTGGAAAAAAGAAGGGCAACATTTGCTTGGAGCACAGACGAGATGCCTGGTATAGACCCAAGCGTTATCCGGCATGAGCTCAGGGTAGACCCAAAGCACCCGGCAGTCCGACAGAGGAAAAGAGTAATAGGGGAAGAAAGAGATTCAGCCGCACGAGCCGAGGTCCAAAAGCTCCTAAAAGCCGGATTCATCAGGGAAGTAGCTTACCCGCGATGGTTAGCTAATGTTGTCATGGTGAAAAAGGCAAATGGAAAATGGAGAATGTGTGTAGATTTCACAGATTTAAATAAGGCATGTCCTAAGGATTTCTATCCTCTGCCGTCAATAGATAGATTGGTGGTCTCGACTGCCCAGAGTTCTGTGTTAAGTTTTCTAGATGCTTTCTCCGGCTATAACCAAATAAAAATGAAAGAAGAGGATTCGGAAAAAACTTCCTTCATTACTTCAGCCGGAACATTTTGTTACAAGGTGATGCCTTTTGGCCTAAAGAATGCAGGGGCTACTTTTCAGCGAATGATCGACAAAGTGTTTTGTCAGCAAATTGCCCGAAATGTGGAAGCTTATGTCGATGACATAGTTGTGAAAAGCCCGTCAAAGGAACAACACATGAAGGATTTGGAAGAAACATTTGACACTCTGGATAAATACCAAATTAAGCTAAATCCAGAAAAGTGTGTGTTCGGGGTAACCAAGGGGAAATTTCTTGGCTTCATAGTGGGGCAACGAGGTATTGAGGTTGATCCGGAAAAAAGTCAGGCAATTCTCGACCTTTCTCCACCAAGAAATATCAAAGATGTTCAAGCTTTGAACGGCAGGCTCACAGCATTAAGCAGATTCTGCTCTAAGCTACAGGAAAAATCAATCCCATTCTTCAACATTCTAAGGAAGAACAGTAAATTCGAATGGGGACAAGAGTGTATAGAGGCATTTGAGAAGATCAAAGAAATGCTTCGGGATTTACCTAAATTAGGTGTACCTGCTCCAGGACAGGATCTATACCTTTATCTATCCGCAACAGATTGGGCGGTTGCAGCTGTCTTAATCATGGAAGAGAAAAAGGAGATACCAGTCTACTATACGGGCAAAATCTTGAGCCCAACAGAAGGACGGTACACTAATATAGAAAAAGTCTTGTTCGCACTGGTAGTGGCATCAAGAAAGCTACGACCCTACTTTCAGTCGCACCGAATCTTTGTCAGGACAAATTGGCCGCTCAAGCAAATCGCGAACAATCCAAATGCCTCCGGCCGGATGGTAAGCTGGACAGTAGAACTGACACAATATGAAATACATTTCATGCCCAGAACGGCGATCAAAGCTCAGGCCTTAGCAGATTTCATAACAGAAACAAGTTTCGCAAAAAATAGGGAACAAACTCAGAACCCATATGTCATCTTGGTCGATGGAGCTCGATGCAAAAATGGAGCAGGAGCCGGAATAGTGGTGCAAGCGCCGGATGGGCAAAGCTTGAATTACGCCTTCCGACTGAACTTTGACGTCACTAATAATGAAGCCGAATACGAAGCTCTTATCCAGGGTTTGGAAGTAGCCACAGCCCTAGGGGCGACAGGTTTCATAGAATGGATATCTTCCCTGTCTTCATACTTTTTCTTTTTTTAAAAAAAAAACTATATGAGATGATACTTATAAGAATATAACCTATTTTCTGACAGAGTTAGAGGTATATTCGGACTCTATGTTGGTAACGAGACAAAGTGACAACATCTACGAAGTTAAAGAAGAAAAACTATGGAGATACTTGCTAAAAGTCCAAGAGCTAAAGGCGAATTTCCAAAAATGCGAGTTAAAACATCTTCCTCGTGAAGAGAATGTCGAAGCTGATGCTTTGGCCAAGCTGGCAAGTATGGCCGAAAGGGTACCCAATGAAATATGGCTGGAAGTCAGAAATTCCCCAAGTATAGAAGGAGCTCAGGTGTTGGTGGTAGGGTCAGATGATCAAGGAGAATCTTGGATGACTCCGATTATAGATTACATACGGTATGGAAAACTGCCGGAAGAAGAAAAGGAGGCCAGGATAGTAAAAAGGCGGGCTGCATCATTCTTTATTGAGGATAACCAGCTGTATAAACGCTCTTTCGCAAGACCGGCTCTGAAATGTGTTACCATGGCTGAAGGGCAGAGTTAGTAAGAGAGATACATGGTGGACTCTGTGGAAATCACCAAGGAGAAAGAGCCACAACTCACAAAATCTTAAGACATGGGTACTTTTGGCCAAAGATGATGGAATGCTGTAGGGAAATATACAAAGATGCCGCAAGTGTCAAGAGCATGGAAATAGGATACACACTCCTCCGGCGGAGCAAAAATCTATTCTATGTCCAATTCCTTTTGCTATGTGGGGGTTGGACATTGTGGGTCCATTCCCGGAAGCCTCACCAGGGAGGTTCAAATTTATCTATGTAGCCATCGACTACTTCACAAAGTGGGTTGAGGCAATGCCTACTATCTCCATCACAGCTAGGAAATCGCAAGAGTTCATTTGGAAATATGTGGTGTGCAGGTTTGGCATACCAAAAGCCATAATAACCGATAACGGAACACAGTTCAATTGTGACAGCTTCCGAGAATTTTGTGAAGAATGGAAGATTGACTTAAGATTTGCATCGGTGGCACATCCTCAGGCGAATGGGCAGGTTGAGAATGCAAACGGCCAGATAGTAAAGGCGATAAAAAGAAAACTCGATACAAAAAAGGGGAAATGGGCGGAATTGCTGCCCCAGGTCCTATGGTCATACCGAACAACAGAAAGAGGACCAACGGGGGAAACGCCTTACAGATTGACGTATGGTTTGGAAGCCGTTATCCCGGCAGAAATTGTGGTACCATCCATAAGGTGGGAATCATATGACGAAGAAACCAACAGTCAGGGAATACAGGACCATCTTGATCTCCTTGAGGAAACCAGGGCAGCCGCCGCAGTAAAAATGGCAAGGGATAAATCTAGGGTAGAAAGGTATTTCAATAGAAGGGTAAGAGAGCGAAGTTTTGCCCCAGGAGAATTAGTTCTCCGAGAGGTTAAGCAACCAAAAAAGCTGGAACCCCAATGGGAAGGACCATATGTTGTACACCAGAAGACGGGACGGGCTTCTTACCGCCTGAAAAATAGTGAAGGATACGAATTGCCTCACTCCTGGCATGCTGAATGCCTAAAAAAGTTTTATGTGTAAAAACATTTCTTGTAAAAGCAATAAAATGAGGTATTCTTTTGAAGTGAAGTTTTTTTTGAAATATACTATCCGGCCAACGAGCCGCAGCACCGGCCAGCGAGCCGCAGGTTATCATGCCTTGAAAAAAAAGAAAGCACCCGCCAACGAGCGGCAGGCTATCATGCCTTGAAAGAAAAAGAAAGCACCGCCAGCGAGCCGCAGGCTATCATGCCTTGAAAGGAAAAGAAAGCACCCGCCAACGAGCGGCAGGCTATCATGCCTTGAAAGAAAAAGAAAGCACCCGCCAACGAGCGGCAGGCTATCATGCCTTGAAAGAAAAAGAAAGCACCCGCCAACGAGCGGCAGGCTATCATGCCTTGAAAGAAAAAGAACCCGCCAACGAGCGGCAGGCTATCATGCCTTGAAAGAAAAAGAAAGCACCGCCAACACCGCAGCGGCAACGAGCCACAGGCTATCATGCCTTGAAAGAAAAAAAGCACCCGCCAACGAGCGGCAGGCTATCATGCCTTGAAAGAAAAAGAAAGCACCCGCCAACGAGCGGCAGGCTATCATGCCTTGAAAGAAAAAGAAAGCACCCGCCAACGAGCGGCAGGCTATCATGCCTTGAAGAAAAAGAAAGCACTGGCCAACGAGCCGCAGGCGATCACGCCTTGGAAGGATAATATTCGGCCAATATATTGAAAGCTGAAACAAAACTGATTAACAAACTGCAGGGTGATACAGCTAAAAACCATAGAGAACCAGCCGGAGCAAAAGTCCAAAGCAAAGCATCACCCGGCGGTGTAATTTACATAGGACAACTGCACATGCATCATTTTAAAAGGTAAAGGACAGGGGGAAAGAAACATCGCGGCAAATAAAAAAAAAACTTCCGGCTCAGAGGAAGTTGCTCCGGCAGACAAATAACTAAAATGATAAGATACAACTTGTATTTCTCCCAAAATTATGGGGTCGAGTCAACTGCAACATAGAATTGTGCGGCAGAAACAAAAAATACATGTCATAATGAGAACTTCTCTAAAAAAAAAAACACCTCTATTCTACACTATTCTACTGCCTTTGAAGTCTCTTTTTCAGCAGCTTCTTCTCCAGTGGTTAGTAGTCTATCGCCGCTTCCTGCTACACTCCCGGAAGACTTAGATCTTCTGGCAAGATGCTGCATCCCTCCGGCGGATGGTAGGATATTGCTTCCGGCAGGAAGGAATGAGGCCTCGCCAGCACCAAAGCATGTTTCTCCGGGACTGCGGCAGAATCTCTCAAGCTCTGAGAAGAAGTTGGATTTCTGAGCAACAGCTTTGAATTCCAACTTATTATATAGGTCATCATCCAATAATTCTCCTTTCTCGAGAGAGTGATCTGAGACGATCTGCTGGCAGATGTCAACCAACCGGCGGCACTGAGAAGCAAAAGACTCCTTTAGGTGGGCATTAATGGTGCCTTGCTTCTGTATCTCTTCCTGAGACTGCCGGGAGAATGTTCTAAGCCTGGTCACTTCAGATTCAAGAGTCAGGACTTGAGCACGGTATTTGTCACGTTCAGAATTGGCAACTGACAACTCCCCCTTGGCACGAGATATCCGTCCGCTCAACTGAGTGACGTGCTTCAACAAATTGGCAGCACTCATGCCTGGCCGGAACAAAAAAGAATAAGGTAATGAAAGAGCTAAAAAGAAGGGAAAAAGTTAAAGGCCCGGAAGTTTACCATGTCCTAATGGCTCAGTACTCTCCGCGTGAGAGCGGGACTTGGCTTCCTCTAGCTCCCTCACTCTCTCCTCCAGCCTCGCTTTCTCTCCAATGAGGATGGTCTTTTCTGCATCAAGAGCTTTTTTCTCTTTTTCTACAAGAGAATAATCCTGGAGCAGAGACTGCCTCTCTTGATCAAAAGAAGATCTTGATTGCTCCTCCAGCGCAGCTTTTTCTTCCAGCAAGCGGTCCTGCTCTTGCATAAGCTTCTCTTTTTCGTTCACAAGAGTTTCGTTCTCCCGCTTAAGAGTTTGATTCTCTAGCCCGAGCTCTTCAGCCTCCTGCTTGAAAGATTGGCCCTGCTGGTGGAAAAAGGCCTTCTCTGCCTGAAGATTATTCACCTCGCTCCGAAGGCTGTTTACTTCGTTCCGGTGTGCAGAAACAGTCTGATCCGGCGAGGAGTCCAGGTTAAACAGCGATCAAATTGGCAAAGCTATATTTAATAGGGCACAAGAGACGATTTTATACCTCTACCAACGTACTATCAGCCTCTTTGATCCGGCTCCTCAGAGTGAAATTCTCTTCCCGAATTTTCTTCAGCTGCGCTTCATACTCATCACGCTGACGCTCGCACTCACGCCGAGACAACTGCAGGTCTTTGCTAATCGCCTCGGTCCTATCCTTCGCCTTACGGTCGATCTCATACTCGACCTGGTCGATGTAAGCGTCATGGGAAGAGCGGGTCAGCTTCAGCTCCTCCTCAACTCTATTGGCCCGGCTTTCCTCGTAGCGAAGGCTGGACTGGAGGTTGCTAAAGTGAACTTCAACACTTTGGGCCATGGACATCACCTAAAAAAAAACAGCAAAACAGCGCATAAATTCAGAAAATCCAAAACACAAACAAGAAGAGGAACATAAGTGATGTGGATATCTACCTGAAAGATTCCCCCCCACATCATGTCGAACGCTTCTTCGGCTGGGATGGAATGCCGCATGATGGCGTCTGCTCCCCCATCCCCGGTCCGCAGCCTGTTCTTGGTAGCAGTGAAGTTCGCCGGAGGAGCAAAGATCCCGTCTGGATGGCCGGATCTCTTGATTGCCTCCTTCCAGATGGAGGAATACTTCGCAGCATCACAGTTTAGCAAGGGAAGAGGCTGCCCGCGATGATAGAACCACCCTTCCTTTTGGGAGGGGCCGGTGTAAGACTCCCGAGTAGGAGGAGGAGGTGAGGGGAGGATGAAGCTAATTGATCTTCCCTCTGCTCATTCTGGGTCTCCCTCTCTGCTCATTCTGGGGCTCAGAACCCTCCGGCATAGGACCCTCCGGCGCAGAGGAGGCCAGGTAATCTTCCCTTTGCTTACTTCGAAGCTCAGGGTCCTCCGGCACTGGCCGATACCCCTTTGCAATTTCTCTTGCTGCTTCCACGGCCGCAGCAACGTCGATAAATTGACCCTGAAGCTTCACGGTCGCCGGAGGTTTGTTTTTTTCTAGCTCTGTGGCCTTGGGCTTTGACGTAGTTTTCTTTTTTAGCTTTTTTCTGGCAGGAGCAGCAGGAGCCGCTGTAATGACAAACGTAGTTAGGACCAAAGGGAGCAAAGTACTGAAACTAAGAAAAGTAAAAGGGTAGAAGAAAGCGTCAAGACAGCCGAAACCTTCTTTAGCCGAAGGGCTGACGTGAGGTCTGTGGCCCCCAAGGTATTTTCTTGAGCTGGATCTGAGGAAAAGTAACTCGTCAAGTCAGGAAATTGCTCGCAAATGGGGGTCGGATGACCGGACTCCCGCCCCGGGCGGAAACCAAGGTCCAAACCCGAACCAGGGGTAAGTGGAAGAAAGACACGCTGCCCAGATTTGGGGCTTACGTGCCATGTACCTGGCAATCCAGCATCAGCACGTTCAGGAGACTCAAGCCGCTTCTTTTTCTTCAAATTACCGGCTTGGCCACCTTCAGCCTCTCGTCTGGAACGCTTTGCCGGAGTAGCATCCTCCACCAAAAGCTGCTCAGCCGTATCAATGGCCGCATCCAGCGTGTCGTAGTAATCAACTTTCTCGCCCCCACACTTGTAGGTGACAAAGTTCCAGTTATGGAAAGGACCAATTTTGTCCCCCTTCTGGAAGAAATCTGCGGCAAAACACCCAAACAATAAGGAAACCAGAAAGAAGCGACGGAATAAAAAGAAAGAAGGGAGCTTACTATGAAATGTCTTCAGGGAAGACAAGCGTTCTTTCGTGAAGAACGCCTCCACGGTCGGCAGTTTCTTGTTTACTTCCCTAAGGGCCTTCGCAATAGGAATTTCAGCCGGAGGAACCTCGGGGCTGACTAACTGACCTTTTCCGGCCTCAGCAGCGTATGGGATGCCCAGCACTCTGCCGGAAGGAGGAACGACGACGAACCACCGCGACCCCCACTCGTGAGCCTTTCTGTAGTCAAAAAGAGAGTACCCACTCTTCGCAATAAGGGTTAGGCTCTCAGGGTCCTTCCTAACCGAGAAAAATCGAACGAAATCGGTACCCTCCGGCCGAATCTTGATATCGTCGCAGATAGAGGCAAAAGCGTGGAGGTGTGCAATGGCTTTAGGATGGAGATGGGCAAGGGAGCAGCAACGACGGAGAAGGAACCCTAGCACGAAGGGGTGTGGGGGAATGGTCAGACCAGATCGAAAGAAGTCGGCATAAACGACATACCCACGACCAAAATCGTCGTTAGGGTGAGATTCAGAGGATGGTAAAAAAATTTTGTGCCGAGTGGAGCTTCAACCCCCTCGAGACAATTACAGAGGGAGGAGTAGTTGAGGGAAGAGGGAAAAGGTTGGCGCCCAGAACGGAAGGGTCTTATCGGCTTCAGATACGAAGGGCGAAAGCCGTTGGAGGATTGGGAGCCTTGAATCGCTCCGATGGCGGAGGGGAATTTAGCAGCAAGCTTGCTCTGTTTAGAAGAAGAAGAAGCCATTGATGAGTTGAGCACGATTTGAAGAGCGACGACGGCAGGAAGGCAAAGGAAAAAGAAGTTGAGAGAGCAGGCTAGTGGAGGAAAGAGAAGAAGACTTGGAATGTCGGGCTTTAAGGGAAGTTTTCTCCCGCTCAAATAAATACATATATATATGCGAACAAAAGTAACCTTTTTTAACAGGGGAAGAGAAAAGGTCGCACGCTTCTTAAAGACGCTACCGACGTCCAGTCGAAAGAACGACTGCACATTCTACATCGGTAACAAGCGGAAAATTCGAAAGAAGAATACACTGAGGCACGAGCTGCGCACATGACCAACATAAAGTTCCTTTTCTCCGCATAGGGAGAAAAAGAACTTGTGGGACTGAGATAAGGAGGCAACAAAGCTGGAAGCGATCAAAGAAGGGGCAGGGCCCCAGAACTGGCCACGGGCAGTCGCAAAATTATCCACCAAAGCACGAGGCACAGAAGTTCTATTTTTTCTTCTCCAAGATTCAGAAAAAAAGAACTTGTGGGACTGATGAGAAGGGAAGAAATAATGCCGGATGAGATTAGAAGCAAGTAGAGCATCCGGCCACTTTGGCCGGATGAGATTAGAAGCACGAAGAGCATCCGGCCGCTTTGGCCGGATAAGATTAAAGGCTAGTAGAGCATCCGATCGCCCTCGCCGGATGAGAATAGGATGTAGGCAAAGCAAAACATCACCTGACCGGCCGCTTGTGGTCGGTCAGAGGTACTCAAAGAGGGGGTAGAATTGTACTTAAGCATGTAAGATACGGGCGGGCACCGAAGGGGCCAGGCCCAAAAAACTATAAATAAGGGTGTACCCCCATAAAATAAGACACGCGATATTTGGCAATAAAACTCAGATTCAACTCTAGCGGAAGCTCCCTTCTCTCTCCTTACTTTCACGAAACTCTGTGTCTGGAACCAGGTAAGGTAGGATGGAAGACTAGACCGAGTCGCACATGAATAGATGTAGTGTCGCGTAGGAATCGAATCCAGTTGTATTAGAATAAGGGAACTGTTTCAATATATATATATATATACTAGTTATAAGCTTACAGTTTTTCTTTTTTTTTGTAAGTATTGGGCCGTCCGACCCACCGTCCGACCCAAGCCCTGGGTCGGACCATTCCAGTAGGGTTCGTCCTCTGAAATTCACCCTGTCCGACCCAGCACTATTCCGTCCGACCCATACCCTTTGGGTCGGACCGTTCCAGAAGGTTTCGGTCCCGTGTCCCTGCTCCGTCCGACCCACTGTCCGACCCATACTCTGGGTCGGACGAAGTCAGAAACTTCGACCTCTATTTTTTTTGCCTGTCCGACCCACGTCCGATCCACGGTCCTGGGTCGGACCATTACAGAAAGATTTATTGTCGTTGCCTATGTCCCGTCCGACCCACTGTCCGACCCAGACCCTGGGTCGGACGGTAGCAGAACATTGCTACAGATTTTGTTTTTCTTTCCCAAGTTCACCCATTGCTTCCCCAATCTTCCTACATACATCCTAACATGTTTTAGTACAATTTAAACACTCTAAATCATGCTAATTCATTTCTTAATTCATTATACAATTCTATACTAACTTATATACACAATTCTCTAAGTTTCTACTCAACACTTACATTGTTTTCCTCCTTAATGTATTTTGCTACAGATTTTTGCTCTATCACTCTCCCTCAATGGCTCCCTCTTCTAATGTCATTTCTAGCACCTCTAATGCCTTACAACTACATTAACTATCTCTCCTAATATACCCTCTATCTTTCTCTAACAAAATCTGTTACAAACCACCTTATTCACCTAGTTTCTCATTCACTAAGTGTTCTATTCCTATGTAAATTTCGCCATAGTCTCCCCTATAATTTTATACTCTCACTACATTGTTTACACTCACATTATGATCTATACCACCTGTTTTATACACCATATCAATATACCAACTCTCATACACAATTACCACTCTAAACAACATTAAATTCCTGCACTCAAACATCCCAACCCCAATCTGTTTTGTAACAGTTTTTAAAATGTCTTTTAAGGGTTTAAAATATTTATATCCTCTTATACACTACTCTACTACACAATACCATTTTCATCACTAAATCCAAACCTCTAAAATCTGTTACACATACATATACAAGGCTATACAAAGGTGATCATCCTTACCCTTGTTTTTCTTCTAGATTTTCTTTGTTCTTCTTGCTTCTTCCTCCTTCCCTCTCTCTACCGGTTTTAGTCTCTCAACCAATCTAACATCACAACCCATTCTTAAATACACCATTCAATACTAAAAATTAACCCTAACATTATTTAAGCTTTTAATGTGGGTTTTAGGGTTTAGAAAATTCCTTACCTTCCAAGGGTGCAAGTCAAGGCTTGGAGTGGCTCAAGAACAAAATTCTAACTCCACCAACAAGGCCAAAATCGGTTAGCATAAAGAACAAGCAAGGGTTTTAGTTTACATTTCGTTTTGCCCTTGAGGCTAGAAAAAGATGGTGTTTTTAAGAATATTTTTACCTCAATGGAACAAGAAGAAGGAGGGCCTTGTAATGGTGGTCTTGAAGCTCCAAATGGGACATACCCATAAAAACGAAAATGTTGGTTTTCGAATTTTGTAAGGATGGAAATATAGCTCTTGATGAGAGGATTCCAATGGTATACTTTTATAATTTTTGGAAGAGATTAGAGGGGGTTACAAGAGGAGAGAAGAGAGGTTTTGTGTGGGTGTTTTCATTTCTCCATTGTTGTCGCTGGAGGAGGAAGAAAATAGAGAGGAGGAAGATGGGTTTACGTGAGAGAAGAGGAGGGAATGGGTAGAGGAGAGAGAATGTGAGGTAGTAGTATAGTTAAGTTACTTTTTGCTTTTTAATTCTTTTGTCTTTTACAAATAAAAGAGAGTTAAGATGTGGTGGTGTGGGGGGGGGGGGGGGAATAAAAATCGGACAGCACCACAGCCCACATGGTTTTAAAATTCTTTTTGCAATATTGGACACACTAGTTTGTGTTATTTATGTTTCTACCCCACAACTTCCTGTTTTTGACAGTTTTTACTAATCTCTCGTTTTATTGATTTTATTGGTCCTAAAGCTTCACTAATATTTATTAATGATTATTTAGTTGACCAAAATTGTTACGAGTCTATTTGACCCGCTTAACGACACGTTTTCCCGGTTACCTCGAAAAATGCGTTTTAAGGTTCGTTAGTGATTTTAATCCCTTTTAAGGATCCGTTTTCTTCGGGATTTGTTCCCTCATGATTATTTGTACTTAATTAAGCTTCTAAATTATTCATTAGCCTAATTAATCGCTATTTTTAATTACGGGGTATTTCATTTGGGCTCATGACCGGCTGCTTGCTTATCTTCAGGCTCTAGCAGTGAAGCAATGCTGCAATCAAGCAACGTGAGCTGGTGTTCCTCTGATTCTTAACATTCTTGGACACGACATTTGCTTGACTATGGTCGGCTTTTATGTGTTTCAATTTGTCTGTAACACCCCTACCGCTAATACTGTCATTACTGTCCAATCTCGTTATACAATCCAGACTCACGCAGCGGATACTTACACATTCAACGGTGGATGATACAATGCCGTTAGCCACCCACGTGACTAACCAGGCTACTACTACCACTACGTACAGCATCGGTCTGATTGACCGGAATATCCGAGTACTACACGCTTACAGTACATACTCCAATTACCAAATCATATACTAGCACTTCCCATTCATTACAATACTCCATGAGTTCAATACATTATAGTACACCGTGTTTACTAAGATCCTTATACAAATACAATACCTTTTTCCAATTCCATACACACTCATTAAGAGTCTAACCACTACACATTCCTAACAAACTACTTACTTCCTAAGTACAAGGGGTGTGCCACATAGTACACTGCTACATTCTACTTCTAACCATCCAAGTGTAGCCACCGGTCTCTTACCTTGACCATATGCGCTTTGGGTACCTGCACACTAAAAACATTCCCCCTAGGGGGTCAGCTTTCGCTGAATATGATAACCGCATACCCCGCGTACTAGTGAGGGTACACCGACCACTTGGTCGAATACATGCGATTCATTTTATTCATACATACATGCATACATGCTTTCGTACATAATACTACAATACGTTACAAGGCATACATACATACACACAATACATTACACGCAAGAGAGACAATACAAATCCACCAAATTCATACTTACCTTCTTCCGGGATACACATACGCGATACACATTCAATACATACACAGTATTCCATGCTTGTTAGCTTCATTTGTCCACCCGGGTTAATCGGGTGGAGATTACCCTTTTACTCGTTACACAATACTTACGCATACATACTCATATTTACTTACTTACTGATCCATACTTACTTACTTACTCTTACTCATGTTAAGTCGGTATGACCTCTGGGGAGGGACTACAACGTCCCACCACCAGGCTTTACTTGGTTCACCAATCCAGGATGCTACCCATTTAAGGGATTTGGGCCGTGGACCATTTTAAGAACCAGGAATCGGATCCAACCTCTTGTGTCTCCTCATCCTTACGCGTGGCCGAAACTATATCGGACTTCTACTCATTCCAATTTACTCACATTTAAGTTAGGAGTTAGGTAGTTAGGAATTAGTAGAAGTTCAAGCCACACAATAAATACATTACTCCCATACACATACTCACAGGTACAATACAAAATACAAGCGCACTACGAGATACATACACACTTATCATCATCTATACATTTCATGAATTATACAAACTGATTGTTCAAGATAAACATCTCAAGAACAACCTAAAGCAAGCACAAGTAAGTGCAATATAGTCCGATTCATGCATTTATCTTATTAGGTGATCAAATAAGCACACAAATCGGGGTAACCAAATTAGGATACAGGGCCTGAAGAAATCATACCGTTCACCGTTGTACTTGTGTCCCAACGTTCCTCCGGTGTTCACAAATCAAACCCTGTGATATACATACAACCGAATGATTAATTCTAACTATCATTAACTTAACTCGGCTACTCTTATGTTTCCTAGTTCATACTTACTAAGTCTTTACAATTCTTACACTTATACTTTGTTTACTTACTTTAAGTTTATCTCCTTACTTACAATGGTGTTCTTGCATATCTATGTACATATGTATATGTGGGTATACATATATGAAATACCCCAAACCTTGATATATAGTTTAAATATTAAACTATGGTTTGTAAAGGCTAAAAGTGCCTTGGAAACATCAGTGAACAATTTAAACCATAGTAAAATGCAATAAGCACTAAGACACAGCTTGAGCAAAAACATGTTCTAAGCTTGGAGTGAACTTGGTTAGGACCCATGATAAGCCGCAGACTTATCATATTTTATGCATTAGATTTAGTATTATATTTATCTAAATAAAGTTATATTTATGTTATTTATGCTTATTATGTGTTAAAGTATAATATTTGTACAAATTTATGTTTTTATGTGTTTTTGGTGCAAGGAATGATTTTCTAGCCAAAAGTTCATTGATGCCGGACTCCATGCCGGGTAGTTTCTGCACGGCATAAGTACAGAATAGAAAAGAGAACTTGCCGGACATGATGCCGGGTAGATCCCATCCGGCATAAGTGAAGAGTCGCCACGGTTGACCAGACGATGGCCGTTATTAACCGTTGGAGATTTAGCTAGTGCCGGGTGTGATGCCGGGTATATCCTACCCGGCATATGCACTATTTCGCGCGGAATTGACGGTTTCGACCGTTAACAGTTGGGCGCATTTATCACGTGTGCCGGCTATTGGTGATCCGGCACGACGCCCGGCAACGACACATTTAATGCCTATAAATAGGCTGAGGAAGGCAACAATTGAACACATTCCAACATACCACAATCACGCCATTCATACCTCATTTCCGCCACACTCCATCTGTTGGTGTCCAAGAGTTTCTACGGATCCATCCACGAAGAAGAAGAGAAGATTACCTTTTCGGGTTAAGGCTTTTGATTAAATCTCCTTCTCCCCCATGTATTTCTTCTTTAATTGGAGTGGATGGTGAAGTAGAGATCCTTGTTAGTTTGGTTAGGGATGAGTTCTTCCTTGTAAACACTTTGATCATTCAATATATATATTCCCAAGTTTTTCTAAGATTTAAATTTCCATATAAGGCAGATTGAGTTCCCTACTTGTTCTCCTATCTTCTAAATTTCACTTGAGGTTCAAAAGACAAGAGTGTTTTTGGTTAAGGAATCTTAGTGGTACGTCACCGTTGTTAGATGCAGAGTGTAGATGACAACACCGAAAGAGTTGAATAACCTTATCCATTTTCATTATTCCAGTCGAATACTGACGAGAGATTGTTGGATTCGAATTTGGATAGTGAGTCCTTGTTTTCGGGGTTCGAAACTGGGATAAAAATTCGCATTTTGTTCTTGCCGGGTCTTGTGCCGGGTTGGTTCTGTCCGGCATATTCAATGTCTTTGAATATGCCGTGCAGAAACTATCCGGCAGGACATCCGGCACGTTCATTTGTTCGGGTGATTTCAGAGGCTAGTTATGTATTAAGTGTTCACAGTGGTGCTTGGGTTGATCTAGTCCCGAATCATATATTTAGTTAGTTTATTTTATTTAGTTATGTAGTTAGAGTCACATTTACTTTTCCCCCCTTGTCTTAGAATAGGCTTTTTGCCCGGATTAGGACTAATTTTCTATAAGTCCCTTGGGTACGATACTCTCGGTCATAATATATTTACACTATACTCTGACCGGGTTTTATTTTGCTACCCGTAGTAGAGTTGTAGGATTAATTTATTATTTTGTTCTTTTGTATATATTTTTATCCTACAATTTTTCGTTTAGCAACCCAAAGAGCCTACCAAGACTTAATAATATTCAATTATGATTTAATAAGGCGAATTAAGTCCTTAGTAAACCTTAGTAGACAGTTAAACCAAATAAAACATAAGAAAATACCTTAAAGTCAATAAGCGCAAAAATGTGCTCTAAGCTTGGGATAAATTTGTATAAGACCTAATGGTCATACCTATACCTTATAAATATGTTAATGAACATATTAAATCAATTACCAAAGAAAACCAAGCTTGAAAACAAGTTAAAACACAAAAAGTGCTTTAAGGAGTCTTAAAGCACGTTTTTGAAAAATTGTCTTGTAAATGAGTTTTGAATGGCTAAATGTCCATCATTACTCTTTAATTAACATGTGTACTATATAGTATCACATTTGGAAGTCTATATCAATGGGAAATCAAAAATTTCACATCTATGTGCCTTGTTTTAGTGAATAGTAACTAAAATAAGCTAGTTGTAACATATGTTGTTATAAGTAATTAAATTGGTCAACAAAGACCATGACTAGGCCTAAAACATTAAGGGGCCGGTTTCTCCATGTGTGACTCACCACACTTGGCCAATCAAATAACTAAGGAAAGTAATAAAGCAAAAGAACTATTTACTTTAACATAAATATCTTCCAAAAGTAGAACTCATCTTCATTCTTTCATTTCCTTTCATTTCACACGTCTCCTTCCTCCCTTCATGCTCTCTTCTACGGTTGCTACAGCCATATACAATTCTCAATCTTCTTTCACTTGTAACTTCTAGCTCCATGGTCCAAATTCAATTTCAAGACCACCATTCTTCTAGTTGGAGCAAGCTCTACACTTCTATCTTTTCAAATCTTTCAAAAGCCTCATTTTGGTGCCAAGGAGATTCACCATTGATGGAGCTTGAGCTCACCTTTTCACATATTATTGTTCTCCTTTGCTTCAAGGTAAGGAAACTCAAAGAAAAATGATGTTTCCTTCATGTTTTGTGTTGTCCGAAAATTCACCTCACAATGGTGTCTTTACCTTGCTTGTTTTAGCTCCATTTGAACCTTGCAAGGGCTAGGAGGAGTCCTCTCTTGATACTTATTCAAGTTCTCTTCCAATTCCAAGGTAAAACAATTACCTTAATGTGTTAAAACAATATATGTGCCTAGGGTTTACAATGAGATGAAGCACAATGCTTGAATACTCATTCTATTATTTGTACATTGTTTAGAAGTTGACAAACAACCAAAAACCCTACCGGTTTTACAAGGAAACAAGAAAGAAGTTTGTGAGGAAAAAGAGGTAAACAAGCTATCTCAATGTAGTTTAAGTGCCTTAGGAAAATGAGCTTGATTTGCTTAATAAAATACCTAAGGAGCCAAAGGTGAATGACCTAGAAGATGCTCTCAAGGAAACTATTAAGGGGCATATGTGATGTTGAGTGTATTTGCAGGTTAAAGGCAATATACTATGTGGAAATTCAGTGTTTAAGGTTTATGCAATTTAAGGGCCTAAGAGCCATGTTATTTAAGGGCCTAAGTGCCAAGCAATTTAAGCTTATGCACTATATTGTGATGTAGTGCTAAATGTGTGAAGTTTGTGTATAAAAATGTGTTTGATGGATTTTAGGTGTTCTTGAATGAAATAAGGTAAAAACCTAAGTGTTTGGATGTGAGTATATACAAGAGAAGCTATGGCCAAATTTGGAAAATGTGTAAGAAGTTCTAAGTGTTTTAAGTAAGTTTTGGTGAACTAGGAAGTGTTAAAGGTGAACAAATGTTTTACTTGGGAAGAAAACATGTATTAAGGTGATTTAGAGTGATGCAAGGATTTAGGTGTTATCTTGGAAGTTCTAGGAATTCAATGTGTGTTTTTGAGAATGTATTTAAGTCTTGGAGAAGTTTGTTTAAGGTTTAGGAATGTTGATGTACAAGGAAGAAGTGATGTTTAGGTAAGATGTGAAAAGGAGATTTAGTTAGTAAGAAAAAGTTTGAGATATGATGTTAAGGTGTAGAGGAAACACCTTGGTATAGTGGTCATTATTGGTGAAATACCACTTAGAAATCTTAAGGAGGAAACATTCCAAGTGCTAAGAATTTTGTAAGAAATTTGTGAATGATAAGATGGTTTTGGTGTGTGATTTAAAGAGTTTAGTACATGGCTAAAGATGGGTTTCAAGTGCCCAAATGAGGTTAGGACATATTAGGATATATGAGGTGAAGTTTGGAGTCAAATGGGCAATGGAAAATAAAGGTCTGGGGCAGACCGACCTTGCGACCGAACTTGCCAAGGTCGGTCGAGCCTAGTTTACCCTGCGAGAATTGGTTTCTGGAATGGACCGACCTTGGGGACCGGACTTGCAAGGTCGGTCGGGCTTGTATTTTGTGTACGGATTAAGTTTCTGGAATCGACCGAACATGGGACCGGACTTGGTAAGTACGGTCGGGCCTGAATTTTCAAAGGGAAGAAACTCTCGGGAATGGACCGAACATGTGACCGAACTTACAAGGTCGGTCGAAGTAGAAATTTTGACGGTAATGTGTTCTGGAATGGACCGATCTTGTGCAAGGTCGGTCGGTAAGGTCGGTCGGACCAAAAACATTGTTTAAGGTTATAAAATGATATGTAATGATGGGGATTGATTAGTAATGTAATACCCCGAATTTTTGTAACCCTAATGGAAACCATAGTTCCTTAGGAATTATTAGAGAACACGAGGAAACCATAGTGGTTGGGAATCAACCAAGAAACCTTGGAGAAACCCTAATTCAGAAAGTTCCGAGAAACACTGAAATTTCGGTAAGTTATTTGGAGTTCAAGAAGCCCCGGTCAACTGTGGTCAAACCCTGGTCAACCTTGGTCTAACTTCGGTCAAACATTGGACATTGGTCAAACCTTGGTCAATGGTCAACTTTGACCATGATGATGCAGTGGTGATGCAGTGGTGATGCAGTGATGATGCAGTGATGATGCAGTGATGATGTCGGCATGACATAACGATGATGTAAGCGTCGAGGTGTCAAGAGATGATTAGTTACACATGGTTCAATCAAGAGAAGACATGTGTCACCTTCATTAATGAGGGGTGGTCACACATGGATGGTGGAGATTCATCCAAGCAAAATATCTACGATCCGACGGCTGTAAGTGAAGACATCATTCTATTTTGTCTTATACTCTTTATTACCCATGCCACTTGTCTCCTTCATCATTAAGGCCGGTCACACATGGAGGGCTGAGATCTAATCTAGACAATTGTCACTAATCTAATGGCTTAGGAAGAGATAAGGTTATCTTAGTAATCATTACACTTAATTAATGAAGTAAAATTGGAATTCACTCACGCCATCCTTAAGAATGAGATGGGAACCGATTTCCCTGCCTTCCTCACTCACTCTCACGCCATTAGAACACCATAGAAGCTCATAGAACTCAACACCCACCATTGGAGAAGGAGATTCAAGCTAGAAATCAAGGAAAAACAAGATTTCAAGGAGGGAGAAGGAGCTGGTGACCTTGTACGAATTGGTTGGTGGAAGAAATTGATTCAATTAGCTAAGGGACTTATAAGGTCGTGGCTAAAATGTCAAGGAGAGTCCAGGTAACACTTATGCTCACCATTTCTTTCTTTAAACCCTGATTTTGAGCTTTAATGGTAACTTCCGAACCCTAGCTTCTCTTGAGCTGAAATTTTGACAGTGTTCTTAGATAGTTATTACTAGAATAATATCAAAAAGTCAGGCGAAAATACCTATGGGAAGTAGGATAAGTTCTAGGGAACTTTTAGAGAGGAAAAATGTGTTTTAAGACTCCTTGAGTGATTTCGATGGGATTTTGTTGAGTTTGGTGTGTTATTATACCTATATTAACTCATAATAATTGATTATAGGTGGTGGGAACTCGTGGTTAGACATGGAAATGCTAGGTCAAGGTGGGAGGGCTTAAATGGTGTTTTAAGCCTTGAGACTTGGTTAAATAGGTTCCCGAATTCATCTTGCCTTAAAATTTTGAGGGTAGTCTTTAATAGTGAACACATGGTTATGGTCAAAAAATGAAGTCGAATGGAGATATTTAAGTCGGTTAGACATGGCAAGGGAAAATAATGAGCTTTAAGCTTTAGGAGTTGTTTAGATGAGTTTCCGACATGGGTTTGAGCTGAAATTTTAAGGGCATTCTTATATTTCGAATTTAGATCTATGGTCAAAAATTCAGGTCGAAACTCACCTGGGAAGTTATTCGAATTGTTAGGAAGTGATTTGGGTCAAAGGTGTGCTTTAAGCTTGTATAAGTGTAATTGTGTGTTGGTTATTGGATTTAATGGTTTCTCTGGTCATTATGGTCCTAATTTGACATGTGGTTGAACTTTTAAGAGATGGTGAAGTGTAAAAGGTATAAGGAAGTCTTGTAAGGTTATATGTGTGCTAAAACTTGGAAAGAAGGAAAATTGTGTTTAAGTATGGTTTTGGGGTGTTTTGTTGCTTGGTTTATCCTTGAAATGTTTGGGGTGATTTTTGGTGACTACTCTTGGTGTGGAATGCTTGTCGATCTGTGATTTATAAGTGAATGCTTGATTTTGATTAAGTGGATTGTTTGTACGTGATTAAGCTTGTCTATTGCTATCATTTGGTTGGTGGTTATTTTGAGCAATTTTATATGATTGTGGATGATATTTATATGTTGGAAAGGTTGATGTTACTTATGGTGGTGGAAGTGTGAATTTGGAAATATATATTTCGAAACTATTGAGCTATGGTTAGCTCCTTCAATTTGTCGAGCCATGGTTGGCCATTCACTGAATTTTCGCTCCTACCAATGTATTGGAGCTAAGCCATCATGATCTACTCTATGGGCTGATGATTCATAGGGGGTGTGCACACTTAAGGACATGGGGTGAGGTGGTGGAATTATTTGTCCAAGGGGCCGAGAGCCTAGTAGCTCTTTGTCGAAAGACCGGTGTGCCCGAGGATTGGTGGAATGTTAATAATTGAGATACAAACTGGTGGAAATTGTTATGTGGTTTCCAAAATATTATTGGATTTATGTCTCTGGTGAGTTTGCTGGTATTGTGATATCTTTATGAACAGGTGGTTTGTGTTAAGGTAAAATGTCTCAAGGAAGGTGAGTGTGTTGTAAACTTGTGTTTGTGGTTGATAACATGGTTGTTTGAGTTGATGTGTGCCTGTGGCCCCTTTGTGTGATTGTTTGCTGGCCACAGGTTTGTTGCAGGTGAAGTTGATTCTTTGTGTGATATTGCTCTTGAGCTTGGGACAAGGGAACGCGCCGACATAGCTAGGAATTTTATTTATTTGTAAGTGGTAAACTCCTTGGAGCATGTTCCGGGAGTTAGGTTGTAGGTGGATTAGCCTTAGCATCCACACTAGTTGGTGTGGGTGTGGCGGTAGCGCTCCGGTTTGACATAGGTGTTATTTAGTCTTCCGCTGTAAAATATTGTAAAAACTTGTACAAGTCAAGGAAAAAAAAAGGGTGTAAAAACCGGGGTGTTACAAGTAATGATGTTATAAGGTTGTTAAAGACATGTTAAGTGAGTTATAATGACAATTTAGTGGGGGAAAAGTTGTATTAAAATATAAAAGTAAAACAAGTTAAAAAGTGAAGTTATGTAACTAAGCTAACGGGGAAAAGTTATAAGTATTAGACTTTAAACAATCATGTTACCCCGATGTTAATAAAAAATACATGTAATGTTATCAGTTGTTCGAGAATTACTCGAGGAACATAAGTGGACATGATAAAGTGGACTCCGGTGACAGGTATGGTTTTCTTGCAACCTGTGTCCTACCGGATTACACCGGCTTGTATGCCAATGTGTTTTTCTATGTGTTTGCCACGTTATAAGATAAATCATGAAACGAGTTTATAGTCGTTATTGTTGTTGTATGTTTACGTGCCGATACCGGTAACCTCGAATGCGCTTGAAGGGCTAGTTAACCACTATTAGGTAAACGTAAGAGAACGGTATCCGGTGATAACGTTTCCGACCTAAGGAACGTTCTAACCACGACTATGCGTGAGTTAGTTAGGTGATGTTTGTGGGTGATGTTTGCGTGTGAAAGTATGACTCTCCCTTCCCTTGTGTGTGTGTCTAACAAGACTTAACCCAATGTTGTGATTGTTTAATTAAGTTCAATGTTGAACTTCTAACAAGTGCTAACGGGGGAAGTGAGGAGTCCGGTCTGTTCCGGCCACGCGTGTGAGTATGGGGGTCGTTGTCATATCAGGTTCGATCCTCTCCGTATGTTATGGTTGTTTTCCAATTTGGTTTCCAACCCTCCCTTTAGCTTAACCATGGCTATTTTACCGACTCACGTCGGGCCACAGGGGCATACTATGTTATGTTTGTTCGGTGTGCTTGGATCACTATATCCGAGACACCTTGTGTTAAGTTATCCGTTCATTTAACGAGACGGTAACGAGTTATGTAATGATCTTATCACGAGACTGGCAACATTCTCTATGCTACAAGTGAACTGACTATGTTTGGGCCGGTTCATAAAGGGGAACCGTACCCATTATGTTACGTATTGTTGTTATGATGCAATATCTATTGCGATGTTATTATGTGCACGTTGAAACGTGAAAAGTGTTGTTATGTGTTGTTATGTGTTGTTATGTGATCAATGTTATACGTTGTAAAATGTGGAGTATGTGGATCATGGATATGAGTCCCAGTTTGTGATAAGAGGCGTTTAAGGATAACCCGATTAATGGGTAGTTGTCGTCTATTAAGGAAGTTGCTCTATTAGAGGAAAAACACTGTAGGGGTAATGAGTACCATGAGTGACCTATCAAGTATGGGTATGCTATCTGTTCGTCGAGCCCATTGAGGCGGAATGTTATGTGTTGTGTGTTTAAGTTTACATGCATGATTCAAATAAAATCAACCGCATGCTAAGACGACAAATAGTTGTGCGTGGCCCGGTAGCATGCGGGCTGCGAGATTACCATACCAGCAAAGGTGCTGAGCCCCACCCTTTCTCTTCTTTTCCTATTTCAGGTACAGAGAGCTGGAAGCCGTTCGAGAGTAGGACGGGGTAGTCGTTGTACATGGGTAATCATTTAAATTGTATATGTACTGTAGGTGTAGTAAGACCGAGATTATTATCGGCATTAGTTTGTGAATACTCGGTACAGTTGGAAGGTGTATGTTGTTTCTATTGTTAATGGAAGGGTCAGTAATGTGTAGTCGCTCGGGAATCTAGTCCATCAGACCGGTACAATGTTTATGTAATAGCCTTGTTAGCCACGTGGGTGGTTAACGGCGTGTAACACCAATGAGTTAAGTAATGTGTAGTAGTAAATTTTCCGCTGCAGAATGTTGTTACGTGGTTGTTGTTGGATGGGGTGTTACAAAAAGTGGTATCAGAGTGAAGTATCGCTCTGATGACTGAATTACCGAGCTTAGGAAGTACCGAGTTAGGATTTAAGTACTTTGGGTTAAGAGTTGAGTGATAGCGTGAGAGATACGCTAGATAGGAATTTCCAGTGTGTACTGGAAACCTACAATATCCATCCCACCCTCCACAATCCCTGTTTTATAACTTGGGCAACAACGCCAGAGAGATGGAAGTCCACTCTTACTCGGGAATACCCGATATGGCTGTTATTAAATACCTCTAAAGGTACGGAGAACCTGCCATACGGTAGATCCCGAAAACTGGGAATCCCGGAGACGGTTTCCATCTGAACATTGTTAACCACATTTAATAGCGAAGAATGAAGAATTTTGTGTATAAGAGAATAGAATTTCCGGCAACTTGGGTCGACATGCTGAGCAGTCGAGAACAACCAGCTTGCAACGCACCAACCGTGCAACAGGCAAGAAGTGGAATAATGAACCCCGAGACAAGTGTCTACGGAACCACAGTTGTTAAATAATACACCAACGGTATACCAACCAACTAAGGAACTACAACGTAGTACCCAAACAAGAGACAAGTCTCAGTAACCACGACAAATGCGTGGAACGGGCTACGAAGAGGAAACAATACTAAGTAAAAGGGAACTCCAAGAATGGGAGACACCCCAGTTGATAATTATCATGTGAAGACAGTGAGAAGTCACCTAGAGGAGTTATTATCAAGACAGTAAGATTAGTGAGGGCCAACAAGGCCACTGATGACGGCGGGTAAAAACAATACCGCAGCCGGTATGTGTTAAAGCGATAGCCAGTTAGCGTGGCGCACTGGCCATAGCAAGTGCTGCTATAAGAGGGCTGTTCGGGAAATTTATAACCACTACAAAGTACTTGGTAAAGTACCATAAAGTTAAATGTGATCGTCATAACAGTGGAAGGGCCTGTTAGCCTAACCTCTGTAATTGTAAGTACACCAGTCAGCAAGAAGCTAGACTTGGTTAAGGTAAGAAGATGTTGTGAGACCATGAAAATTTTCTTTCAAACCCAGATTTATTCAAACTCTTTCTTTTCAAAACCAAAATTTTCTTTCAAACCAACGCTTCTTTCTACCTTCTTTTAAGAACCAAACCAGTAAAAACCAAGGACAGTTGACAAGGATACAACAGTGGATAAACTTTCCTTCGATTAAGTTCGGGAAGCACGGGACGCATATTGTCATTGGACAATATAAGGGAGTTAACAACAGAATACTTCACCTAGGCGTGTGATGGACACTACGAGTGTACCAACTGAAATGTGGGATGACCGCACTCCGATAGGAGCTTGTGGGCCTGACAGACCTACTTATGGGTTAGTTGGGTAAGTAGTAATGTATCAGTAGGGTACCCCACATATGTATACAAGTAGAGTCCTGAACACGGGAAGTAGTCGACTCCATACTACGGTCAGCAGTAAAAGTCAAACAAGAGCTAAGGATTACCATGAATGGTTAAAGTTAAGGAACAAGTCAAGTTAACGAGACTAAAGGAATTAGTGAATCCCTTTCAAGGATATGTTTAAGAGTCAGGAGGTGCGAAGTGCACTAACTGTTATGTAAAGACATCACACATGTCTTAAGAATTCTGAGGGATAAACATGTTAGCTGGAACGGTGACCCAACCTGTGCATGGCAAGGCAAATGCCTGATGTGGACACATTAATGTGCAATGAACGGGATGAAACACCCAGAATGAGTACCTACACTATCAGAAAATGTTGATCTTCACAGAAGAGGATAATAAGCCAGTTAAGAACGCAAACGGCGTGGCTAACTGAATATACCAATAAGTGTGAACTAGATGTAAAGGCATAACTTAGCAACACCCAGGAGCGATCCTTGAAGGGTGTTTGCATCAACGATAATTGAACAAGATAACGTGATTGAAACACGAGGGTTGAAACCAACACCCAATTTAGACATAAGTTGTCAGGAGACGGACTAGCAATCCTAAGGGGCATCCCGTAAAAGGAAACGTGATGCAACGACCTTGTCATGGAGCTCAATATAATATCCAAACCATATAATGTTGTACAGAGAAGTACATGTGTGTGGACAGCCTACAATGAGCCCAGCTCAAGGCAAATAAGGCTTATAAGCCATAAGCAAGATATGTTATATAAACTCGATTGATTGTAGAAGTTTATGTTGTATAAGTGAATAGAGTGGTAAACGAACCACTGCATTAAGAGTGGGGATACCTCTCGATATTGTGAGACCGCAGGAGCGGTAGTTATGTGAATCAAGTTCAAGAAATATGTTAAGGATGGACGATGTTATTATTGAAAGAGAGCAGTTAGCTTAGTAGTATGTGTGTATAAAGTGAAACACCGAGCTGAATAATGCCGGCTTGTGACTCGAATGATCGATGCTCAAGGAGCATTCAGTAGTCATCCAAATGAGTGATGAACCATAATACGAATGATGTAAGTATATGTGTGGAAGTTAATGTGACAGTAAATACCATGTAAGTTAGTGTTATATAATAAGCACGGTGCGCAGTAAGCAACCGTTGTATAAGTGTTGTCGAATAATAATGTGGCAGATAAGACCAGTTGTGAGTTAAACTCAGTGGAGATGCAAGGTAAGCGATGTTAAACGGACTGGGCAATAAGCCAGTGGTAGGTACTATGTGATGAGGAACTCAGTGTGAATTCCATGGCGAATCGCATAAGGGATTTACTGTCAAGAGTTTACGCCTCTGCACTCTGTATGACTAAGTGTTTTGGTATTGCACTTGTGCAGTAATGATCGAGTGGGACAGCTAGGAATTGGAAACATGTTAATTGTAGAGGAATAATGTTATAATGGCCGATGCATAGGAAATGCAAGGCCGCACCAATAAAAGAGTGCTTGTACAAAACCAAATGTGGAGACATGATTAACAGTAAGTGACTACAGTAGCACTAACTACCAAATATTGGTATGGAATATACCCCAAATGTTGTAAATAGCTGAGAGAGCACTACACACTAGGTAGTAGCTCAATCTCAACCGACAGTAAGTCGGAAGGGAACAAGTCAATCATTGTGAAATACATAACTATTTACACAGTAAATTGTTATGGAAGTGGATAGAAAGTTTATAACTCACCAAATTCGCTAACGGTAAAAGATACCACGCGTCGGTTGAGAAACCATTGTTACCAAGATGAAGGTGACAATTGGGGATGTACAATACAGTAAGAATAACAAAAAGGGGCAATTAAGCTCTACAGTTACTAGAGTTTCGCAGCAGAAACTAGTGAGCCAGTGATTCAAGTGTTGAATGTACATGGTGAACATGAGTGAATGGCTAATTATTAACGCCTAGAAGCCTAACAGGCCAGAATCGAAACCAACTAAGAGTTTAAAAAACTCCAATGAGAATTCTTGGTTTAGGAACTAAACCGCCAATATGGTTAAGATCCTCTAATCAGAATCCATTGTGTAATAGACCGCGTGGAAGTTAAAACACTTCACGACGGCAGAACATTTTAAGCAAATGTTTAGTGATTGATTACGTGGGCGTAATCCCTTTTAAGGGGGGTAGAGCGCAAAACCACTTAGTGTGTATTACCGTACAAGTGTACGTGACTTATGTTGTGCATAGCATAAAATAATTTGTTTTGATGATTGGTGTGTGTGTTACGTAAACATACACATCCATTCATGGTTTAATTGTGTTAATTGCGCACAGATGATGCGAATACCATTGTGATAAGTGTGTTGATTTATTAACAGTTGTGTGTGATAGTACAAGTGCGGGGAGTAGAGAAACTCCCGGGGAACAAAAACCCCGACAGTGTATAAATATGAAATGGTGTGTTGTATTTTGATAAAATATATATGTATATATATACTATATAGTGATTCATGAAAGAATACGAAACTGACATAGAACCTAGTGAGAATGAGATTCCCTAGGTAACAACATTAAAGTGAATGGAAATAACTGATAGACGAAGTTCTATCCCTTGGAGATGTTATGATCATGACTAGAACGATTAAAAAGATAGAAAATTGGAAATGAGTGTTTTGTTTGATGCTTGAAAATGGAGTGGGGAGTGGAACTTGATTTGCATGCGATCAAGGGAAGCCGAATACAAATTGGAGTGGAAGGATAGTTCAACACTGATGCTGATCACATCAGGGTCGGATGATTCTTGAAGCCCCCTATAAGTGGTCACAAATAACCACGCTAAGAAAAGAAGCAAAAAGCATAAGTTGGATTTGGAGTTGTATGTGTTTTCAGAAGGATTTTGAATTGGTATTTATAAACGTTGATAGATACTTTACAAAATTAAAGTTCTCTTAGTTAACCTCGCAAGGAAATTTTAAATTTAAGTGATTGTTTTGATCTCCCAAAGGCACGGGGACGGAAGGTGTCCATCGCGACCGGGTTCTGCGGGATCATAGCGTATATCAAAGATATTTTTGATTGCTATACATGCTATGACATGTTGTGTGGTATGTGTAATAAATATGATTTTGACCTTGAGTTCCAAAAGTGTATGTTATCAAGACCTATGAGTCTAAATGTGTTGTGTTACATAGACCTATGTGTCTAAAGGCTGTTATGTTATCAAGACCTATGTGTCTAAATGTTGTTATGTTACCCAAAACCAGAGAGTCCAAGGGTTGTTATGTATGTGTAAATGTTGTTAAGATACCCGGACCATTGAGTTCGAGGTTATCGTGTGAATCTGTTATGTTATGTATCGATGTGAATGTGTTACCCGGACCATTAAGTCCGAGGTTGTGGTGTAAAGTGTGTTTGGTTATGGAAGTTTAATTTCTATAAGTAATCCCCGTATTTTAATCCAAGATGTGTGAGAAGTGTAAACTTTGAGGACGAAGTTCTTTTAAGGGGGGTAGATTGAAATACCCCAAACCTTGATATGTAGCTTAAATATTAAACTATGGTTTGTAAAGGCTAAAAGTTCCTTGGAAACATCAGTGAACAATTTAAACCATAGTAAAATGCAATAAGCACTAAGACACAGCTTGAGCAAAAACATGTTCTAAGCTTGGAGTGAACTTGGTTAGGACCCAAAGAGCCTACCAAGACTTAATAATATTCAATTATGATTTAATAAGGCTAATTAAGTCCTTAGTAAACCTTAGTAGACAGTTAAACCATATAAAACATAAGAAAATACCTTAAAGTCAATAAGAGCAAAAATGTGCTCTAAGCTTGGGATAAATTTGTATAAGACCTAATGGTCATACCTATACCTTATAAATATGTTAATGAACATATTAAATCAATTACCAAAGAAAACCAAGCTTGAAAACAAGTTAAAACACAAAAAGTGCTTTAAGGAGTCTTAAAGCACGTTTTGAAAAATTGTCTTGTAAATGAGTTTTGAATGGCTAAATGTCCATCATTACTCTTTAATTAACATGTGTACTATATAGTATCACATTTGGAAGTCTATATCAATGGGAAATCAAAAATTTCACATCTATGTGCCTTGTTTTAGTGAATAGTAACTAAAATAAGCTAGTTGTAACATATGTTGTTATAAGTAAGTAAATTGGTCAACAAAGACCATGACTAGGCCTAAAACATTAAGGGGCCGGTTTCTCCATGTGTGACTCACCACACTTGGCCAATCAAATAACTAAGGAAAGTAATAAAGCAAAAGAACTATTTACTATAACATAAATATCTTCCAAAAGTAGAACTCATCTTTATTCTTTCATTTCCTTTCATTTCACACGTCTCCTTCCTCCCTTCATGCTCTCTTCTACGGTTGCTACAGCCATATACAATTCTCAATCTTCTTTCACTTGTAACTTCTAGCTCCATGGTCCAAATTCAATTTCAAGACCACCATTCTTCTAGTTGGAGCAAGCTCTACACTTCTATCTTTTCAAATCTTCAAAAGCCTCATTTTGGTGCCAAGGAGATTCACCATTGATGGAGCTTGAGCTCACCTTTTCACATATTATTGTTCTCCTTTGCTTCAAGGTAAGGAAACTCAAAGAAAAATGATGTTTCCTTCATGTTTTGTGTTGTCCGAAAATTCACCTCACAATGGTGTCTTTACCTTGCTTGTTTTAGCTCCATTTGAACCTTGCAAGGGCTAGGAGGAGTCCTCTCTTGATACTTATTCAATTTCTCTTCCAATTCCAAGGTAAAACAATTACCTTAATGTGTTAAGACAATATATGTGCCTAGGGTTTACAATGAGATGAAGCACAATGCTTGAATACTCATTCTATTATTTGTACATTGTTTAGAAGTTGACAAACAACCAAACACCCTACCGGTTTTACAAGGAAACAAGAAAGAAGTTTGTGAGGAAAAAGAGGTAAACAAGCTATCTCAATGTAGTTTAAATGCCTTAGGAAAATGAGCTTGATTTGCTTAATAAAATACCTAAGGAGCCAAAGGTGAATGACCTAGAAAATGCTCTCAAGGAAACTATTAAGGGGCATATGTGATGTTGAGTGTATTTGCAGGTTAAAGGCAATATACTATGTGGAAATTCAGTGTTTAAGGTTTATGCAATTTAAAGGCCTAAGAGCCATGTTATTTAAGGGCCTAAGTGCCAAGCAATTTAAGCTTATGCACTATATTGTGATGTAGTGCTAAATGTGTGAAGTTTGTGTATAAAAATGTGTTTGATGGATTTTAGGTGTTCTTGAATGAAATAAGGTAAAAACCTAAGTGTTTGGATGCGAGTATATACAAGAGAAGCTATGGCCAAATTTGGAAAATGTGTAAGAAGTTCTAAGTGTTTTAAGTAAGTTTTGGTGAACTAGGAAGTGTTAAAGGTGAACAAATGTTTTACTTGGGAAGAAAACATGTATTAAGGTGATTTAGAGTGATGCAAGGATTTAGGTGTTATCTTGGAAGTTCTAGGAATTCAATGTGTGTTTTTGAGAATGTATTTAAGTCTTGGAGAAGTTTGTTTAAGGTTTAGGAATGTTGATGTACAAGGAAGAAGTGATGTTTAGGTAAGATGTGAAAAAGGAGATTTAGTTAGTAAGAAAAGAAGTTTGAGAGATGATGTTAAGGTGTAGAGGAAACACCTTGGTTAGTGGTCATTATTGGTGAAATACCACTTAGAAATCTTAAGGAGGAAACATTCCAAGTGCTAAGAATTTTGTAAGAAATTTGTGAATGATAAGATGGTTTTGGTGTGTGATTTAAAGAGTTTAGTACATGGCTAAAGATGGGTTTGAAGTGCCCAAATGAGGTTAGGACATATTAGGATATATGAGGTGAAGTTTGGAGTCAAATGGGCAATGGAAAATAAGGTCTGGGGCAGACCGACCTTGCGACCGAACTTGCCAAGGTCGGTCGAGCCCAGTTTACCCTGCGAGAATTGGTTTCTGGAATGGACCGACCTTGGGGACCGGACTTGCAAGGTCGGTCGGGCTTGTATTTTGTGTACGGATTAAGTTTCTGGAATCAACCGAACATGGGACCGGACTTGGTAAGTTCGGTCGGGCCTGAATTTTCAAAGGGAAGAAACTCTCGGGAATGGACCGAACATGCGACCGAACTTACAAGGTCGGTCGGAGTAGAAATTTTGACGGTAATGTGTTCTGGAATGGACCGACCTTGTGCAAGGTCTGTCGGTAAGGTCGGTCGGACCAAAAATATTGTTTAAGGTTATAAAATGATATGTAATGATGGGGATTGATTAGTAATGATGTTATAAGGTTGTTAAAGACATGTTAAGTGAGTTATAATGACAATTTAGTGGGGGAAACGTTGTATTAAAATATAAAAGTAAAACAAGTTAAAAAGTGAAGTTATGTAACTAAGCTAACGGGGAAAAGTTATAAGCATTAGACTTTAAACAATCATGTTACCCCGATGTTAATAAAAAATACATGTAATGTTATCAGTTGTTCGAGAATTGCTCGAGGAACATAAATGGACATGATAAAGTGGACTCCGGTGACAGTTATGGTTTTCTTGCAACCTGTGTCCTACCGGATTACACCGGCTTGTATGCCAATGTGTTTTTCTGTGTGTTTGCCACGTTATAAGATAAATCATGAAACGAGTTTACAGTCGTTATTGTTGTTGTATGTTTACGTGCCGATACCGGTAACCTCGAATGCGCTTGAAGGGCTAGTTAAACACTATTAGGTAAACGTAAGAGAACGGTATCCGGTGATAACGTTTCCGACCTAAGGAACGTTCTAACCACGGCTATGCGTGAGTTAGTTAGGTGATGTTTGTGGGTGATGTTGCGTGTGAAAGTATGACTCTCCCTTCCCTTGTGTGTGTCTAACAAGACTTAACCCAATGTTGTGATTGTTTAATTAAGTTCAATGTTGAACTTCTAACAAGTGCTAACGGGGGAAGTGAGCAGTCCGGTCTGTTCCGGCCACGCGTGTGAGTATGGGGGTCGTTGTCATATCAGGTTCGATCCTCTCTGTATGTTATGGTTGTTTTCCAATTTGGTTTCCAACCCTCCCTTTAGCTTAACCAAGGCTATTTTACTGACTCACGTCGGGCCACAGGGGCATACTATGTTATGTTTGTTCGGTGTGCTTGGATCACTATATCCGAGACACCTTGTGTTAAGTTATCCGTTCATTTAACGAGACGGTAACGAGTTATGTAATGAGCTTATCACGAGACTGGCAACATTCTCTAGGCTACAAGTGAACTGACTATGTTTGGGCCGGTTCATAAAGGGGAACCGTACCCGTTATGTTACGTATTGTTGTTATGATACAATATCTATTGCGATGTTATTATGTGCACGTTGAAACGTGAAAAGTGTTGTTATGTGTTGTTATGTGATCAATGTTATACGTTGTAAAATGTGGAGTATGTGGATCATGGATATGAATCCCAGTTTGTGATAAGAGGCATTTAAGGATAACCCGATTAATGGGTAGTTGTCGTCTATTAAGGAAGTAGCTCTATTAGAGGAAAAACACTCTAGGGGTAATGAGTACCATGAGTGACCTATCAAGTATGGGTATGCTATCTGTTCGTCGAGCCCATTGAGACGGAATGTTATGTGTTGTGTGTTTAAGTTTACATGCATGATTCAAATAAAATCAACCGCATGCTAAGACGACAAATAGTTGTGCGTGGCCCGGTAGCATGCGGGCTGCGGGATTACCATACCAGCAAAGGTGCTGAGCCCCTTGGGGGCCACCCTTTCTCTTCTTTTCCTATTTCAGGTACAGAGAGCTGGAAGCCGTTCGAGAGTAGGACGGGGTAGTCATTGTACATGGGTAATCATTTAAATTGTATATGTACTGTAGGTGTAGTAAGACCGAGATTGTTATCGGCATTAGTTTGTGAATACTCGGTACAGTTGGAAGGTGTATGTTGTTTCTATTGTTAATGGAAGGGTCAGTAATGTGTAGTCGCTCGGGAATCTAGTCCATCAGACCGGTACAATGTTTATGTAATAGCCTTGTTAGCCACGTGGGTGGTTAACGGCGTGTAACACCAACGAGTTAAGTAATGTGTAGTAGTAAATTTTCCGCTGCAGAATGTTGTTACGTGGTTGTTGTTGGATGGGGTGTTACAATATGTATATGTATATATATATATATATATATATATATTCCTATTATAATTCCATTTGTTTTTTTTGTAAGTTATGGGTCGTCCGACCCACTGTCCGACCCAAGCCCTGGGTCGGTCCCTTCCAGTAGGTTTACGTTCTTTGAAATTTCTTCCGACCGACCCAGAACTATTCCAACTGACCCATACACCTCTGGGTCGGTCCATCCCAGTACGTTTCAGTTCCGTTGTCCAATCTCCGACCGACCCACCGACCGACCCACTTCTGGGTCGGTCGAAGTCAGAAACTTCGACGACAGGAAATTTTGATCCGACCGACCCACGACCGACTCACGGCTCCTGGGTCGATCCGTTCCAGATTCTTTATTTCTCGTTACTTAAGCCCCGAACGGTAGCAGAATGTTGCTACAGACCTTGTTTTTCTTTTCTTTTCTTACCCATTTCTTCCTCAATCTTCCTACATGTAATCCCACATGTTTTGGTGCCATTTAGGCTTCCTAAAATACCTTAATTCATCCACCAATTCCATTACTATTCCATCAATCAACTTACTCAATTTCCTCACTTCTTTTCCAACATGTGTAACAGTTTTTGTTTTACTTATGCTACAGATTTTTAAACCAACTTCTACCATTCAATAATTCCTCTACCAATGTCCCTCCTAGCATCCCAAATACATTTCCAAGCCATTACGCTACCTATACCCAAGTCCAACTCTCTTCTTACCAAATCTTGCACACCAATTCTTCCTAGTTCTGCAATGCATTTTGATACCTCTTTGCTACAGATTTTTACATGCTTTATCCTCATACTACAACTACCATTCCATGGTTACTAAATACCTCTACTAAACCCAATACACACCTTGGTTCTCCCATTCTCAAAGTCATCCCTACATGTACATTTTCTACCAAAATTTTGCCATAGTTCACCTACTTTTCTTACTTCTCCACACATATCAATTCTCACCAAATTCATTCCTAATCTAGCCACACCCATACAAGGGTCCTACCAGCAATCAATACAATACAAATCCATCTCAATACATCAATATTCCATCAATCATCAATACCAATACTCATACATAATATACTTGGCTCTAAGGCCTACAATTTACTTACTAGTTCCCAAATACCCAAAACTTCACAAACTTCAATACTAATACAATAGTTTAGGTTCTTTTATTTGTTTACCCATTCCCATTACTCTAATTCAATAGAATTTAACATTAGGAAGGAGCTCTTACCTTGTGCTTATTTTTCCTTCATTTCTTTTCTACTTCTTCTCCTCTCTTCCTTGTACCATTCGGTCACATGGGGAATGGAGTTGCCAAACTCCATTCCCATCACCCAAAGCACACATAAACAAGTGTAATTAAAATACTAACCCCTTAGTTAATGCTAATTCATAGAAATGCTTAGAACAAGATTTCTATGGTTTACCTTTGGGGTGTTTTAGGAGGGGTTTTAGCCCTAGTTTCAACAAGGTGATTCCACCACCATTGCAAGGTTGAATTGAAGCTCAAAAGAGAGAGAGAAAACAAGGCATTACAAAGGGTAAAAATTGGTTATGAAAGGAGATGGTGAAAACATGAGTTTTTCATGTAGATTTTTACCTCAATGGAGAGAGAGGACTCCAAGCTACACATTGATGGTATTTTCTTCACCAATGGGGTATACCCACGAAAATCAACTTCCTCATTTTTGGATTTTGAAAAGAGAGAAGTGTAGAGGATGATGTGGGGATTACAAATATGTAATTATTTTTACATTTGGGGCTCAAATGAAGGTAAAGCATGGGGGAGAAGTGAGAGTTGCCATTTTTGTTGTTGGGGGAGCTCAAAATCGCCCAATCCAGAAGAGAGAGGAGGGAGAAATCGGTGGAAGGGAGGAAGAGGGAGGTGAGAGAGTAGAGAAATGAGTGGGTGAGGAGAGAGAGAAGGGATAAAGTAGTTTTTACTTTATTGCTTTTTGCTTTTGGCTCTCTTATTTAATTAGCTAGTTACTTGTGTGTGAGAGAGAGGGTTATTTAACTTAATAAAACCGCCCCCTACAGTATACTAGTTGGAGCGTTTTTCGTCTTTTACAGAAAACGCTCATTATTGTACCCGGTTTTGGTACTATTCACTAACCGGGCCCGTTTTCCGGAATTTTCTCGTTTAATTATTTTTATTGGTTATTAAGCTTCCATAGATGCTTAATAATTATTATTTAATGATTCTTAATTTTTACGGGTCCGTTTGACCACTTAAAGTCACGTTTTTGGGTTTTCTCGAAAAACGTGCACTAAAGCTCTACTAGCGTTGTAATACATTATTTGGATCCGTTTTCTTCGGGAGTTGTTCCCATATATTATGTAGGTCTTATTAAGCCCTTTGAATCCATAAAATATGCTAACCGAGGTCTCATACCTCCTATGGTTATTTAACGCTTATTTAGCGTTTTTTGCTTTTTTAGCGTTTCTTTATTTCTTTGGATTTATTTTTCCTTACCAAAATTACTTAAGCATTATTAGGCTCTTAAATACCTATTAGCATAATTTAATCGCCATATTTAAGTTCGGGGTATTTCATTGTCCCACGGGTTCGTGTTCTTCTGATTTCTAACATTCTTGAACTCGAATGGCCGTTGATGGTCTTCACATTGCTAGACTCGGGTTGGTGCGACTCTGATTATGGCTCAAACCGCGTTGTCGATCTTCATGCGCTCCACTTGCTCCGACGTGGGGAATGAGAGATTTTTTGAGAAACGAAAGGTGAATGATCGAGCACAAAAATTTATGTGAAAATCCGCCACTTTTGTGAACATGAAATGACTAGTACGCACCACGGTAATGACTGCTGCTCTTGAAGGTGGACAGAACTTCAAAAATAGTGGGTCACAACATGGGGACTAAATCACTTATTTTGAAATACATTTGTGAAAATTAACCTTGAAAATTGTTTTCAAAAACTATTTTGATATAAAATCTATGAAAAATGTTGTTTCAAAATTCGTTTGTAGAAAGTAGGTTTTTCAAAATTTATTTTTGAAAATTGTTTTGGAAATAAGATTTTAAAGATGAAGTGGCAGGTTTAAAACCGTAAACGTTTATGAGTAAGATTGAGCTTTTTTTTAAATTAAACGGGCTCGTAAGAAAACTTTAAGAGGCATACAAAAGAGAATTCCAAACATTTTGAAACAGATTGGTTTGAAAAAATGGTTTGCACACATGTATAGCATGAAGTAAATCGGGGTTGTATTTAATGTGGAGCTGTAAGTGTTAACGTTGGGATAATCACTTTCCAGGTCAATTATGACTCCGTCTCACCGGGGGAACCATCATCCCTTCACTGTCATCTCTCGGGGTTTTTTTCTGCTATGCCCCTTGCGAGGCACATTATAAAGAAAGTCTGGAGTGCTTAAGTTCGAAAGGTCAGGACACCCGAGATGATAAGGAAACATACGCCACGGCTAGTGATGATCCGACAACACGCTCACTTTTCGGGAAACTCGGGGAAGTACTGCATGGGAACAGGTCTCCTCTCGCCTGCACGATAAGGTGTGTCTAAAGTCCAAATTATTCGCTGACTACGCTATGTCATGTATGGGTATCCGTAAATACGGTATCCTCTATGAATTTGTAGCGCGACATTGGGCTTTAAAGACACCTGTGGTGCAGAGGAATCATGAAGAACTGAGCCCATGCAATCTTTAGGGTAAGGCAAAGGGTGGTCAGACAGACGGCATACAAGGGGGTGACTACCCATAAGACCCGTCTTAGACACCGGACCAGGTAGCTGGACACTGAAGGCTCAGAGTTCACTATATGCTGGCTTTGGACTCGGATAATGGAAGATATTTTTGGATCATGAGCTCAAAGCGTTGGTCGAAGACCGTACCGCCTTGTGGGTTTGTTCACTGAGAGAGTGACCCTAGCTCATGGGGAATCAACCGTGGACCGGTTGGGATCCCGTGACATCGTGGGTAAATTGGGTGACACAGAGGAATGCATGTCCTAAGCTACCCACCCAATGCACCCCACAATAGCAACATAAATATGAAAGCAGTAAATAAAGCAGATGAAGTTAACACCAACCTATTCACTAAGATTTTTATCTTGAGGATAGTGATTCCAAATTGGTTGCATATTAACCTAAGGGGAAGTTAGCTTCATTCACACCTACGTGTCTCTTTCTAATCGTGAGCTAATTATTAACCCAATTGTTGTAATGTTTGTTAGGGGATCTAACAAATCCTATCTGTCCTAATCAGATACACACTCAAGTGTGGAGTAGAATAATTCTAGATGCTTTGAAATGAACCTTTGGAAGGTTTTAAAAGAATTTGGGTAATCCTGTCAACTTGAATGGAGTTCAGTCTTCCTTGAGTTTAAGAAAAACTTACTCAAGTTTTCCCCAACAGAGTCGCCATTCTGTGGAGGGTGATTTTTCGCTATGATGGGGGTCTATCTAAATATGGTCTGACTGAGAAGTCTAGATCCTAAAAATGCCATTCCGTGGAGGGTGAAAACCCGTTATTCATGGAAGCCCTCAAATACCTACTTTATCGTCCATCTTTCCCAGAAAGCACAAGGGGAATGCTAGTGAGCACTACACCCGCTCTCAATGGGCTCCACGCGGACTTATGCCCTAAGGGCGGAATTGACTAGAGTCGCTACCTAGTTTGACCTAAGGAACTAGGAAGGAAAGGGAAGGAGGGTTCTAAGAACCGCTGGTTGACTCTGAAATTATTGCCTGTGGATAGGACTTACCTGGTCATTTGTAGAGATTCTATGTGGGTTCGCACTAGGTTACACCCCTTGGAAGTGGCAACAACCACGACCTCAGATTGGTGCCCGAGGAAACCTCGGTCTCCAATTGTCGGGATTGCCTTCTTTCAAAACCTTATTAAAGAGATTCATTTAAGAGCCATGGATAGGATTAGGATGGGAAGAGAGAAAGAGAGGGGATGAGGCGAGCTTTTCTGCCAAGCCAGTGCCAAGAAGAAGCATTGGTGAATTAAGATGAGTATACAATGAAGATTCGGGAAAGGTCTGAGGTTGAGTGAATAGACAAGACTTCAAGTTTGATGGTTTGAAATTTGTGGGATCCGAAAAAGGTTTGAATGTTTTGAGAGGTATGAAGAATACCTTAGAGGGGGAAAAAGGTTTTTTGGATTGGAACGGGGTCGCACCGTAGATGGGCTGCCTACGTACTCAACGCCCTGTTGAGATCAAACCTTACATAGTTTAGGTGTTTTTGGAGATTTTGGGGTTTTGAGGGTTTTTGAGAGGTTAGTCTGTGAGACGCTCGGGTCTATGAGACATTTGGGATATTTGGATGGTGAAAGGAAAGAGATATCGAAGTTTGTGAGACGCTCGAATCATTGGGATGACAAAGTCTGTGAGACGTTCGGGTCTATGAGACGTTTGGGTTTGTGAGACAATTCAGAGGGTAGGGGAAATTAGAATGGAATTGAAATTGAATTAAAATCGAAGTTGAATTGGAATTGAGTGAATTTTAATTTGAATTGGAATTGAATTGAGATTGAATTGGAGTCGAATTGAAATTGGATTGATTTTTATTGAAATTGGAACTGAAATCGAATTGGAAATGAAGTTGAAATTGAATTGGAATTGTATTTGAAATTGAATTGGAATTGATTTAGAATTGAATTTGAATTAGAATTGATTAGGAATTGAATTAAATTGAATTTGAATGTGAAATACCCCAAACCTTGGTATGTTGTTTAAATATTAAACTATGTTATATTAAGGCTAAAAGTGCCTTAGAAACATTAGTGAACAATTTAAACCATAGAAAACACAATTAAATACCTTAAGAACAATATTGGTGAAAATGTGCTCTAAGCTTGGGATAATCTTGGTTAAGACCTAATAAGCTTACCAAGACTTTATTTACATGTTAATGAACATATTAAATCAATTACTAATGAAAACCAAGCTTGAAAACAATTTAAAACACAAAATGTGCTTTAAGGAGTCTTAAAGCACATTTTTGAACAATTGTCTTGTAAATGAGTTTTGAATGGCTAAATGTCCATCATTACTCTTTAATTAACATGTGTACTATCTATTATCACATTAGGAAGTCTAAATAAATGGGAAATAAAAATTTTCACAATTATGTGCATTGGTTAGTGAATAGTAACCAAAATGTGCTAGTTTATAACATAAGTCAATATAAGTGATAAGTTGGTCAACAAAGCCATAAAAATCAGCATAATATAAAAAGGGGGCAGATTTTAAGTGTGACTCACCACACTTGATTAGTTAGATAAGGAAGGAAAGTAATAAAGTAAGTTTACTATTCACTTTTACATAAATATCTTAACTAGCTAGCTTTTCCTTTCATTCTTCATTTCCCTCTTGTATCGCACCATCTCCAACCTCTCTTCTTCCCTCCTTCATCGGTTTTGCTACAGCACACACCTCATCTCCATCTTCCATTGCCATTATCTCCTAGCTCCATATACAAAATTAAAATCTAAGACCACCATTCTCTTAATCTCATCAAGCTCTTCAACTTTGTCTTCTCAAAATTCCAAGAGCTCCATTTCAGTGCCAAGAGGAATCTCCATGGAAGGAGCTTGAGCTTATCTTTTTATGCCTTGTTGATCACCTTGGCTTCAAGGTAAGGAAAAACCAAGAAAAACAACATTTCCTTTCATTTTTATGCTTGACCGAAAACTACCTCTTCATGGTGTTTTCTTTTGATCTTCCATAGTTTCATTCCAATCTTCAAAGGGCTTGGTGGAGTCCTCTCTTGCTAGTTAATCCAACTCTCTTCTATTGCCAAGGTAAAACAATCATTTTAATGTTTGAAGACATTATGTAACTTAGGGTTTATAAATGGGTTTAAGCATGAAGCTTGAATACTCATTACCTTGCTTGTATATTGATTAGAAAGTTGACAAGTGACCAAGTTCCTTGCTGATTTTCGGTCCAAGAAAACAAGGAAAGAAATCTTGGAGAAAAGAGGTAAATGTGCTAACGTAATGTAGTTTTATTCCTTAGGAAAAATGAGCTTATGATGCTTATTAAAAACTACCTGAGGAGCCAATTGTAAATGAGTTAGTAAATACTCTCAAGGATATTATTAAGGGCAGATTGTGATGTTGAGTGTAAATGCAGGTCAAAGGCAATATATATGTGGAAATTCAGTGTTTATGGTTTAAGTTATTTAAGGGCCTAAGAGCCATGCATGTTATTTAAGGGCCTAAGTGCCAAGCAATTTAAATTATGCACTATATTGTGATGTAGTGTAAATTGGGTGAAGTTTTGTGTGTGAGAATGCTCTTGATGGATTTAAGTGTTCTTGGATTTTTAATGGTGAAAACAATGTGTTTTGGTGTAACAATGTGCTAGTAGAACCCATGTCAAAATGTGGTTAATGTACAAGAGGTTTTGAGTGTTTAAATGGGCTTTGGTGAACTAGGAAGTGCTAGGAATGACTAAGTGTTTTACTAGAGAAAGAAAAATGTATTAAGGTGTTATTGAGTGCTAAAAGGACTTAGGCATTATCTTGGAGGTTTTAGAAATCAAATGAGTGTTTTGGGATACACCAAAGTCATTTTGGGATTGTGTTTAGGACTTATGCAATTTTTGTAAACAATGAGAAAATAATGTCGTGTAAGGAGGAGGTATAAACTTGTGGAGAAATTTCAAGGAGTGGCATAAAGGAGTTTTGGCTGGTGAGAAAATATGCTTGGGAGATGATGTTATAGTGGTGAGAAAACATTTTGGCATAGTGGTTATTATAGGTATGAAACACCACTTAAAAACCTAGTGAAAAAAACATTACAAGTGTTAGCATTTTTACAAGAATATGTGTAATGGCTAAAGTGGATTTTGGTGAGTGATTTAAGGAGTTTATTGGATGTCTTAAGGTGTGGTTGAAGTGCCCAAATGATGTTAGAACATACTAGGATATATAAGGTGAAGTTTGGAGTCAAATGGGCAGTTAAAAACAAAGGTCTGGAGCAGACCGACCGTGGGGACCGGACTTGCAAGGTCGGTCGAGCCCAGTTTACCCAGCCAGAAAACTCTCTGGAATGGACCGACCTTGGGGACTGGACTTGCAAGGTCAGTCGAGCTTGAATTTTGTGTACGGATTAAGTCTCTGGAATAGACCGACCTTGGGACCAGACTTGCAAGGTCGGTCATGCCTAAATTTTTGTACTGGAATTGTTCATGGAATGGACCGACCTTGTGGACCAAACTTGCAAGGTCGGTCGAGGTAGAATTTTCTGACGGTAATATGTTCTGGAATGGACCGGTACTGACCTTGGGACCGAACTTAGCAAGGTCGGTCGTAGTGTAAATCTTCAAACCCGGAAGTCACTGGAATGGACCGACCTTGGGTAAGGTCAGTCGGTAAGGTCGGCCGACCCAAAATTTAAAAAAAAAATAAACAAATTGTGGCTTAAGTATTTAACCCTAGGGGGTATAATGAAGGTAATCAAGGGTATGTTTAAGCATTAAAACATGTCATATAATCATGTAAAAAAATCTTAGTAACCAGAAGTTAAATAAGTTAATTAACTGACAATATTAAATATGTTTAGGAACTACGTTTGGCGGGACTCGTACGCAGCAAGGACCAAGGTATGGTTTTCTTACAGTCTGTTGCCTACCGGTTTACACCGGCTTGTGTGTTTTTTGTTTTTCTGTGTGTTTACGACTTTGTAAGATTCAATCATGAAATGAGTTTACAGTCGTTGTTATTGTTGTGGTATGTATGTACCGATGCCGGTAACCTCGAATGCGTACTAATTGTTAGCTAACCAGTGTTAGGGAAACGTAAAAGAACGGTATTCGGTTATAACGTTTCCAACCTAAGGAACGTTCTAACCACGGCTATATATGAATTGGTTGTGGTTTGCATTATTGAATTATATCTCATCTCCCTCATGTGTCTAACTAGACCTAAATACCTATTTGTGAATTATTGTGTTAAGTCTCGACAATGGGACTTCTAACAAGTGTTACTGGGGGGTGAGGACTCCAGTTGTCCGGTCGCCCGTGTATGTACGGGAGTAGATATCTGTATCAGATTTGACTCTCTTAATGTTATGGTTGTTTTCCTTCTTGGATTACGATCTCCCACTTGCTTAACCCAAAGCTTACCTAATCTGACTGATGATCGGTCTAGAAGGAAATATGTACGGTGTGTTCGGATCACTACATCCGACCCATCTTTGAGTTAAGTTACTCGTCCGACTAACAGGACGGTAATGAGTGATGTAACAAGCTTAACATGATGGGTGATATCATTCTCTAGGCTTACCAAGTTAACTAACAGTGTGGGTCGTTTCCTAAAGTGAAATGTTCCTGTTATGTAGGTGTTGTTGATGCTATGCAATATTTCTTGCTATGCCATGTATGTTGTGTGTTAAAATCAATGCCATGTTATCATGACAATTAGTTGCGTGTATCCCGGTAGTCAGCGGGCTGCACGTTAACCATACCAGCCAAGGGTTGCTGACCCCCTCGGGGGCTCCATATTTATTTGTAGGATGAGGATCGAAGAAGCAGATTGGCTTTAGATCTTAGGCTGTGAAATACTTTTGGTATATTTTGGATGTTGGGCCCGGGATGCGCCTGTGCTCCCGTGGTGTTATATTTTGGTTCCGTTGATATTACAGTGGCGGTATATTTGACAGTGACAGTTTACAGTGACAGTTTACAGTGACAGTTTGTAATTAAATACTCGGTATTGTTGATTATGTTTTTATGGTTATTAGTTCTATGCTCGGGAGTCTAATCATCAGACCGGTACAATTGTATGTATGCTGCCTAGTTAGCCACGTGGGTGGCTAACGGCGTGTAACAACAACCCATTTAGTTATCGTTTAAGTTGTCTAATTCCATTGCGATTTCAATTATTGTTAAGTTCGTAGTAGGGGTGTTACAGAATGAATTGGAATTGAATGAATTATTGAATTGAATTTGAAGGAATTTTGAATTTAATTGGATTTGAATGAATTTTTGAAAAGAAATTGAAGTTGAATCGAGGTTGAATGAATATTGATATGGATTTGAAGAGTTTGGAATTGAATTGAATTTGTATTTGAAGTATTGTGGAATTGAATTGAGTTTGGATGGCTTTGGAATTGAATTGAATTGAATTGGAATCGAGATGAATTGGATTGAAATTGGATTTAAATCGAATTTGGAGTTGATTTGAGCTAGATTGATTCTTGACCGATCTTGAAATGGAATTGGGCCTCAAATTAGGCCTCAAAGTGGGCTTTGAATTGGGCTTCAAATTGGGCCTTGAATTGGGCCTCAAATTGCAACAAAACTATATGCACCGAGCATGTATTTGTATAGTACGAAGAAAAATCAGAAAGCAAGTATGGCAAGAGAGAATTGATCTTTGGGTCAAACAGTCAAATCTTAAGTTTACATAATAAGTTACCGAAAAAGAGAATTAGTATCTGCAGACTTTCCAAATTGTTACTAAACCCAAACAGACAAAATGCTAATGAATTGAAATTAAAGTCTCGTCTCATTGATGATGGGCAGCGATGTATTTTTTGAAGCTTAACAACCTCGCGTTTTAATCAACAAATTATCATCTAGTAGTGAGGTTATTATTTGATTTTTTTGTCTCTATTCCAGGGAGCTCAAAATCTGGTGAACACTAACCCAAAACACACAATTCATTTCATACTTTTATTACACCCTGATGGATCTAGCCCCAAACCTCCAATCTTGAACATAAAGTGCCAAGTAAATCTAAACCCATTGGAAACTTAAACCCGAACATGTTCACCAACCAAACTACCATCTTAATCTGTTTTCATTCAAGAAAGCTAAAGCTAAAGCTGAAACGGCCAAACTGAACTAAACAGAAAGTCATAATTATAAGAAACTCAACATTCCCTTTGAAGTAGTATAGCTCAGCTACCCCTTTGTCGTGAATGATCAATCAAAACATGACTATGATATACAAGCGTCAAGAAATCAGTAATAAGTGCCAGATTATTATGACAGAGTTAAGTTTACCCACAGGGGTTTGAGTCGGCCAAATAAGATTATATTCACCAAGTATCCTTGATAACCAGACAATACCGTTTTAACACCCGTTCAAACAACAAACAAAAAAACAAATGGGTTAGAGAAATTATGTACCAGGAAATCGATGAAAATCTCCTGCGAGAATATACAAGTAAACAAAACTAATGCACTAGATCAGGCATCTGGCAGACAGCATTGACATCAATACAAAGAAATGAAATCTTAATTGAAGTATTTGAAGGGATAAATAAACTGAGCCTAGAGTGTGAGATGTTGGTATGTTCATGACAATTCAGAGATGGTGTCCAGGCCCTGCAAACAAAAAAATAGATCTTCTGTACAATACAGGACACAAATGGGTAGATGAGATCTAAACCGGTGAGAAGTATGAGATTATGTTGGAAAATTCATAGCAGAGAAGAGATAAAGTCAGTTTCAACTTGGTGGTACTTCAAGGAACTCGAGCACTTAACCGGATATGGTTGGATTAATCATGATTTAACATACATAATCATGACAGTAAGGGCGTCAAAATCAATATAACAGGGACTAGCATACACAAAACACGGCACCAGAGTACGAGAATCAGAAACTGGTTTGAGTTTAGAATAAATACCAGGAGATGGGCAAACACAAATTTCCAGAGGAATAAACAACTAAGTGAGGTTTCATCATTCGCACTAAACATACTCAAGAGATTCAGTCAAGGAACTTCAACAAAAGACAAGGATGTGTAAGGATTAAACCACACAGATCAATATAGTAATTGGATTCATTCAGAATGACGATTAGCATTGATACCAATCGTGCACTCCCTACGTGAAATACCCCAAACCTTAATGTGTTAATTAATTATGTAATTATTATTTTCTAACACTAATTAAGTCCTTAAGAACGTTGGTGAAGAAAGAGAAACCAAAAGAAATAAGAACACGTGTAAAACGTGAAAACGTGTATTTAATTGTCACAGGAGGTATGTAACCTCCACTAAGGTTATAAATATATTTTTATACCATAATTACACACTAATAACATGTGGGGAAAATTCCCAAAAGAAAACGGATCCAAATAACGGAATAAAACGCTAATAAAGCTTTAGCGCACATTTTTCAAGAAAACCCAAAAACGTGACTTTGTGTGGTCAAACGAACCCGTAAAAATTATAGTTGATCAAAAAACTATAAATAAACATTAATGAAGGCTTAAGAGCCATTAAAATTAAAGAAACAAGAAAATTCCGGAAAAACGGGCCTGGTTAGTGAATAGTGCCAAACCGGGTAAATTAACGAGCGTTTTCTGTAAAAGACGAAAAACGCTCCAGCTAGTATATTATGTGGGGGCTGGTTTTTACAGTTTAAAATAGCCTCTCATACACTCTTGACCAACTATCTAATTAAATGGGTCAAAAAGCAAAAAGTGAAAAAGGGTACTTATCCCCCTTTTCCCTCTCTCTCTTCCTTATTTTCTTTTCCTCTTCTCTTTCCTCCTTTTTCCCCTTCCTTGCGATTTCTCCCCTCTCCCTCTGGTGCAGCCGATTTTTAAGCTCCCACTAAGCTTCCATGGCCACCCCATCTTCTCCTTCATGCTCTAGCTACATACAAGCTCCAAATGCAAAATAAAATACATATTCCTCTTCTCCTCCTCAAGCTCTACACTTCTCTCTTTTTAAAATTCCAAAAGGATGAAGTTCATCTTCTTGGGTATCCCAATTTGAAGAGAAAATAGCATCAATATGTAGCTTCGAGTCTCCTCTTCCTCCTAAGGTAAAAATTTCTAGGAAAAAGTCATTCTCTTTCCACTTTCTATGATGGCTGATTTTTGCTCTCTCACTTACCTTGTTTTTTTTCTCTTGTTTTGGAGCCTTGTTTCAACCCTCCAATGGTGGGACAACCCCCCCCCCCCTTCTTGATTCAAGGGTGAGAACGCCTCTTAAAAAGCTCTAAAAGGTAAACCCTAACTATGGTGTTTTAAGCCTTGCTTTGGATTAGTGTATTTTTAAGGATTAGGATATTAATTATGTGTTTTTTTGTGTTCCTTGAATATTGGGTTGGGGTTTGGCAACCCCATTGCCCAATTTGACCGAAATGGAGAGAGGAAAAGGAAGGGAGCAAATCATGACTCAGGAGAATTTAAGGTAAGAAAACCCACCTTAATACTAATTTTATGTGTTAAGGATTTGGGATGGGTTAAATTGAATAATGAACCCAAAGTGTAAGAAATAATGTGTTTAGTTGATTTTGAGAGAACTTGTAAAATTGTTGCTTTGAATTAAGGGCTTAAGTGCCAAGCTTTTGAGCTATGGTGGTATATTGTGCTTATTGGAATTTGGAATGAGGTTGGTGGATTCATTGTGTGCTTGGTTGAAGATTGGTAGATTTGTGAATTTAATTGTGAATTGAGGGCCTTTGAGCCAAATGATTTGAGGTTTGTGTTTATGTTGTTGTTTAATGAAGTTTTGAGGATATATCATGTGCTGGTAGGACCCCTTGAGGGTGTGGCTAGTTTAGGATTTACTTTGGTGAGAACTAATGAAGTTGAGGATGTTAGGTTTATGGGGATGTTATGGCAAAATTTTGGTAAAAAAATGAGTGTTTTGAGATGACTTGGTGAATGGGAGAACCTAGGTGTTTGTAGTGTTGAGTTGAGTGGTTTAACAGCCTTGGAATGGTAGGAGGCGAAGGGATTAGAGAGGGTATAAAATCTGTAGCAAATAGCATGTGAGAAACTTGGAATTTTTGGAAAAAGAGTTAGTGTTTATAACTTGTGAAACAAGGAGTGGGTGTGAGTTTTAGAAGTGAATTTATGTAGGAATGATTTGTCTTGGGCATTGTCTTGGAGGTTTAGTGAGCAAATGGGTGATTTCAAATACACCGAAGTCATGATAAGTGTGTTGTTAAAACTTGTGCAAAATTTGGTAAACAAAAGAAGTATAGTGCCTTGTGAAGGTTTAGTTATGAACTTGTGGGAAAGACTTGAGGAGTGTGTGTAAAGGGGATGAGTGTGATGCAAAATGATGCTTTAGGAGTGGTTATCTTGTTGTGGAAGAACACTTTGGTTAGTGGAAGCTTTAAGCAAAATTACAAGTTACAAGTGTAAGGGAAAATGTTCTAAGTGTTAAGGATTTAGTAAAAATTTGAGTAAATGTTTAAGGATTTTTTGGGATGATTAGAGAGGGTTTTATTGTGCCATAAAGATGTTAAAACATGTGGGAAAACATGTGTAATGCTTAGGAAAAGATTGGGGTGAATTTGGAGTTCAAAATGAGTAGAAAAGCACTTTGAAAAATGGGGTCTGTTGTGGACCGCCCCTAGGGACCGCCCCTGTGGGGAGGTCTAGTGAAATTCTGCAGGCGAATGTAGCTTCTGTTGTGGACCGCCCCTGGGACCTCCCTAGAGGGGCGGTCTAGACCAGAAAGAAAGAAAAAAATTTGTTTAAGGCTTCTAATGATGGGGGATTGGATGGTAATGGTTTTAGATGATGTTTAAGCCTTGTTTGGTGACATGTAAAGGCCTTAAAATGTGTAAATAAGTGTTAGGTTTGATGTGAGAGTTGTGAACTTAAGATCACAAGAGTAAAATTAAGTATAACGGGATGACGGGGTTAACTATGGGCGCATTAGTCCTTAAACAATCATAGTACCCCGATTTTAATGGAAGCAATTGTAATGTTACCAGTTGTTCGAGAATTATTCGAGGAACATAAGAGGACACAATAGAGTGGACCTTGGTGACAGGTATGGTTTTCTTGCAACCTGTGTCCTACCCGGTTACACCGGCTTGTATGCCAACTTGTTTTTCTGTGTGTTTGCCACCTAGCAAGATAAAGCATGTAATGAGTTTACAGTAATTCATTTATGTGGCGTAATTAGTTCCGATACCGTTTAACCTCAAATATGTGTTAAACTGTAGCTAACCGACTCTAGGATCACATAAGAGATCGGTATTCGGATTAAACGTCCCAAGCTACGGGAACGTTCTAACTACGACTATCTGTGTGTTAGTTGTACATTGTAGTTGCGTGTATTGTGTGTTGCCCTTGTTGATACGTTGTTATTTAAGGAATGTCGTTATCCATGTTTGTCGAATGGGATATTACCTCCCTTATGTGTTTAACCAAGTTTGTAACACCATATGGTGTCGTAATGTGATAAGTTCCATAGAGGAACTACTAACTAATATACATATACAATTGGGGGGTGAGGAATCTGGGGTGTCCCGGTCGTGCACGTGTGTTTGGGAGTTGATATCTATAGCTGAATTAACTACCTCTCTGTTTTGGTTGTTTTTCCTCCTTGGAAATTCAATCTCCCACAAGTCTAATAAGAGACTTTCCTACCTTGATTATTATTCGGGGCTAGGGGGATTTGTGTATGGTGTGATCGGGTCTATATTAAGACCGACACCTCTAAGTAATGTTATTATGTATGGTGTGATCGGGCCTATATTAAGGTCGACACATCTAAGTAAAGTAAATGTGTACGGTGTGTTCGGACCTATATTTTATCCGACACACCTTAAGAAAAGTTACGTTCTCAAAGAAGAACGGTGTTACATTGTGTATATGTTAGAGTAAATTACTCAAAACCCCCTTGAGGATTTGGGATATTACAGTTAACCCCCTTGTGTTTATCATAATTACTGTTAACCACCTCGAGTTTGAGGTATTTTTGACTATGAGCTCCCGAACTATAACTTTGTTATCAGGAAGTTAACTACGTGTTGACATATCAGCTTAATCACATTAATAATGTCAAGCTGGACAAAAAACACTACTTAATCAGCATTGTTATTTTCCCTAAAAATGTCAACACTGCCTCGAAAATGCATCTAAAGTGGGATGAGAGAGAGTTAAGACAATGTTGATTAAGCAGATTTGTTGTCCAGCCTGGCGTTATTAATGTGATTAAGTTGATAGATCACACGTAGTTAACTTTCTGATAACAGAGTTATAGTTCGGGGGCTCGTAGTCAAAGATACCTTAACCTTGAGGTGGTTACCAATAATTATGATAAACACAAGGGGGTTAACTGTAATATCCCAAATCCTCAAGGGGGTTCTGAGTAATTTACTCTATATGTTATTATGTGATGGGTGTTCTTATGTTTGTGTACGTAGATTACTAATGTAACACCCCTCTCCTTAAACACATAATAATATCTTTCGTAGCAATAAATAAAACATCTTACAGCGGAAGATAAATAACGACAACAATACTCACTCGGGTGTCACCGGCCATTACCCGCCCATGCGAGTAACGAGGCCAAACTATATCCGACAACCAACATAAACAAACTGCTAACCGCTGTGATAACGAGATAATTCCTATAAATCATACTAAGTCCATAACCATAAACGTCGACAAGTGAGCATCTACCCAATCCCGAATATACAAAACCGTACCATAATACATTTCCAGTACAACATTGTTATACCAACAAACTCTATGTGCGGTAATTAAAGTAATCCCTTACTACCCTGTTCCCGGACTTCGGCTTCGACAATGATCATCAACCTGCAATGCGTGTAGTATCAGCGATAAACGCTGAGTATGCCGGGCCTGGACCCTAATGGTCACTTAGTCATTTTAACCATCTTATTATTAGATTGGTTTCATGTTTTTCCATTTTACAGTTATAATCAATACCGTAATATACATGCATAAATATACATAATCATCCGTCCAAACATTCATAAACACTCAACCATCCATCCAATTCAAACAGTCTTAAAATATCACAAACCACAATTGTATATCGAACATATCGAATAAAAATACTGAATAAATGCCATAGCGAACACCATCCTTAGTTAGTTTAATTTGGCCTTCAAGGCCCCATCCATCCAAACCATGTTAATTATAGTACCAGTTGGGTGTCATGTTAGGACAACCCGATAACCTCACCATGGACAGTAGTCCTCCCGTACACACAAAGGTGCTCATTTCACCAGAGGTCCGGAGGCCTCCGACTATTCACTTTGCCTCGTAAGGCGTCCATAAAAAGGTCATAGCCACCTGACCTACGATCCAAATAGGTCTCGTTGGGTATAAACCTGGAGCGGAACCCGATCGGGAATCCCTCAGTGATCACAATGCGCAACTAGGTAGTTCGTAAACTGAAGAAACCTACTGTGCGTAAGACTTGAACTAAGATGATACAGCGACAATAGATGAAAACAGAAACTCAGATTATAACTCAGTAACACGTATCGCACTCGATACACAATGGGCACGTAGAGTGTTCACCACATCACCTATACACGAGTTCTAAACTCTCAACATGTTAAGAGTACAATCCACTCTTAACACCTATCTCTTTCCTCAGCACTCAGAATCCGACTCGCATCACTAACCACGTTTCAGTATGAAACTAATCCTCACACATGTGAATCTCTAAGTCTCAACCTTTACGGAGAAGAGCCTTTTTTTACTTTGCTAATATTCACGCCTCTCCCAAAAGCTATTTCCTAACCCTAGAGTTGTCGTCACATATATAGATTTCGAGACTTCAGATTACATCTCTTAAAACATGGATTTTATTTATCTTTAACAGATATATAAAATCCTATTTAATATATTCTATCTTCTTTGTTTATTTCCTCGGTTTTGAACTGGCATGCGACTCCCGGTATTGTCTCTTTATATTCATCAGTATGAAGCTGAGTTTGCCGATCAAAATAACATCAACAGTTTCCCCCTTTTTGATGCGGCAAACTATTGAAGTCTTGAACACTTTGTACTGATTCCCCCTGATTCTTATATTACGGTAACTTGGCATGAAGCTTTAATCAGCCGTCGGCTGTTCCCCCTTAATCTCACATCACCTTCTGCTCATCCTGTACTCAGTGTAAAACTCACAATCTTTTGTGCATATGACATAACAGCAAGTAAAAATATATAAGAAAATAATGGATCAAAATATCAACATAAGTAATTTGCATCATAAACCAACCTGAACAAGAGTATTAGCAAACAGGATATAAAGGTAGCTCAAAACCCAAATCATCACACGCTAACCATAAGCGAATTACTAGTCTAAACATGCACCACTTGTTTGTGCACAAACCAAATGTCTAAAACTAGAACACCAGAAATTCAAAAGACTTCCAAATACACTTCCCCCTTTTGCCACATCAAAAAGAGACAAGATATAGTAGGAGTAGTAAGTATCAAGTGGGGAAAGGGTAGGATACATTCCACCTACAAACTAGAATTTCTCTGATTGTTCAGATGAAGAATTAGTCGCGGACATCATAAAGTTGACCTTATCCTCCAGAACCTGCAGCCTCGCCATTATTCGTTTTTCCATTGCCACCATGGAGTCTGGGACTGACTGCAACAGAGAGGAAATGGAAGGTGTAGCATGGTCTGTCTTCTCCTCATGTTGGCCCGCCTATTTGAATTGCCAGCCGGTTGCTGTCAGTTCCAAGCCCATCTTGGAGAGAATCGCGACAGCCAGATAATTAGTCGGTTGAGCAGCAATGAAATAAGCATCATCTTGAACAAGCTTGAAATGACGAAGAACCTTTGTAATCCAGAAAGGGTAAGGAATGGAAGGCTTGGAGCTATTCACAATGGACCACAAGTGGGAGATAATTATTTTGGGCAATGAAAGAAAAATCTTTTTATCTAAGCACCACATTAATCCTAAATCCACGGGTGTAACCTTATCACGCATGTCAGAACGTGGGAATAATGTTTGATAAGCAAGCAAGTGTAGCAATCTCGGTAACACACCTAGGTCCCTTTGTGGATAGTGCTTCAGTCTAGAACTAGCACGGGTCAAACCAAAATGTTGCACCACGTCAGAATGCGGTGCGACATCCACTTTCTGAGCATTGAACTCAGCTAAACCATCAAGAGGGACATCAAGAATCATAGCAAGCCATGCCGGAGAGATTATCATTTTGATTCCAGCAACCTCAGTCTTAAACTCGTATGGAGAAACAAATTCTAAGTTCAGAACAAACGGAAATAGTAGCTCCGGGTAGTAGGTGGCTTCAGAGTTAAATAATTTGTCCCAACCTTGAAATTTCATAATCTCCATTAAAGATTCCAATGAGTTCTTTCCTAGCCAATCACAATCTACCAACTTGCCAGGAATAATGTTGGATTCAAGCATCGCACGATTAAAAATGGGTTTCTGTGGAAAATTACGACCTGGGTTTTGCGACCGTTCTTGATGAAACTCCTTGGCCTTTGATGCGAAAGGACGACGTGCCATGGACTTCAGCCTCTTCGACGATCGCTGATGCACAACTAGAGAATCACCCTCTTTGCGCTTTGGGTTCGCTGAGGAAGTATCTTCGACTCCCTAAGTAGCTTTCTTGGCAGGTGTGCGCAACCTACGGCGAGATTTGGCCAGGGGAATGTCATCCTCAGTTGGAACAGCAAGGGAGTCTTCGTCGATTACAATGGTGGTTTCTTTTGGAGTTGGGGATTTGAAATCGGGTGAGGGTTTGGAAATGGAATCAGGAACTATGGTTTGTTGGCTGTAATTTTCAGGTTTTTCAGTAGCAAGAGGAACAGCATCCTCATAGATGAGCTGTTCGAAAGAATCCATGTCCGAATGCAGAAAGGATTGAAGAAAATGCAAGAACGAAGCTAGAGAAGATGAAGAGTTCACTCTGCTGAGAAACTTCGGGACAAAGTGTAACCAAGTGAATAAACAGGAAATTTTGAAAATATGAGAGAAAATAGAAGATGCATCAAAGTTGAGTAATATATATATATTTAAAAAAAACAAGAGAAGACTTCTCTGTTTGTAAAACACGGCTGATAGCTCTAGACTGAGTCGGTCTGAATAGAACATTCAAGAAATTAGGAAGAGAGGCACTATTATCCACAGAGATATCAAACAATATTCCTAAGTGGATGTTGTCTTCAGTCCCCTTTTATTGTTAAACCTCCTAAAATGAACATTCATCAAGTAGAACATGTGGATTGTTTTATTTAACCTTATGCACAACCGCAACTTTCCTTTGAAGCGACAAGAGGTGAGAAGTACAATCATATTCCATTATACCTTTCATCACCACAGACTCATACTTACAGCTTATTGGAGTATTGAGGTAACATTTTAAGTATTGATGAGACAACACCTTGACTTTTTCTCTTCTTCCATGTAACGACGTTGGGTCAACTTGCCCAGAGTAGTTACCCTTAGGAAGTTAGATGATGAAGCATCCTATAAGACTTAATTGTCGAATGAAAGAGGCCAAATACGTGTTGTTTGTGATGTGAGCGGTGGAGTCTCTTGCCTTGTTCATCCCATTATATTAAATAACCAATCGAATGTTATATTATTTATCAAATCCATACATGGTGCTTGTGATACACATCAAGGAGATTTATACGAAGGGAGATAAGAAGTTCATTCACCAAACTTAGTTATATTAGGAAGAAGTGCTCAAGTAAACAATAGGCTTATCTTAATAACCTCCATAATATGTGATTCATAAAGAGACTTAGTGTAGGACACTATCAACCATGCATGGCAATTGGAGAAATGCTAAATAAAACAACATAAAAAAAAATGATTCGGTTCAGAACCAATGAGTACAAAATGTTGGAAAATATTCCTATTGAAGAAAATGCAAAGAACAACAAGAAAACTTTAACGAAAATTGATCCGTCTCTCACTTGGTATCGACCATGCCAATCTCAAAGCAAAGTTTCTCAAAGGATTCTCTGGGTAGTGGCTTGGTGAGTATGTCAGCCAATTGTTTTTCTGTAGGACAATGAATATGAATAACCCTAACATGTTCAACATGATCGCGAATGAAATGATGACGAATATCAATGTGTTTTGAACGTGAGTGATGAACTGGATTTTTGGCTAGTTCAATTGCACTAGTATTGTCACAATAGATGGAAATGGGAAGAAAGCATAGACCAAAATCCTCAAGCTGCTGATGAAGCCATAGTATCTGAGCACAACACGCCGTTGCAGCCACATACTCAGCCTCAGTCGTAGACAGAGCAACCGAAGCTTGTTTCCTAGAAGACCAAGCTATTAGATTAGAACCCAGGAATTGAGCCGTGCCCGTTGTACTCTTCCGATCGGTAAGGGAACCTCCAAAATCTGCATCAGTATATCCAGCAAGAGTGGGTAAAGAAGTAGCTGTGTATAGAAGTCCAAGTGACGATGTTCCTTGTAGTTACTGGAGAATTCGTTTTACAGCCTTGACATGAGGTGTTTTGGGATTAGATTGGAATCGAGCACAGAAACACACACTTTGCATAATGTGAGGACGACTCGCGGTAAGATAGAGAAGAGACCCTATCATCCCCCTATAAATAGTTGGATCTGTAGACTCTGCAGTGGATTCCAGTCCTAGTCTGAGAGTGGTGGACATCGGTGTGGACATTGGTTTACACTCATTGAACTTATACTTGGTCAAAAGTTCCAAGGTGTATTTAGTTTGACTGACAAATGTGCCATTGGCTGTTTGGCGAATCTGTAAACCAAGAAAGAATGTTAACTCACCCATGTTACTCATTTGGAACTCTTTTGTCATCATCGACTCAAATTTTGTTGTCAGTTGTGGACTAGTGGACCCAAAGACAATGTCATCAACATATATCTGTACCAGAAGCTTACCCATTCCACACTGTTTGATAAACAAAGTGCGATCAACATGGCCCCGTACAAACTGTTGGCTAACAAGAAAGGAAGTTAATCTTTCATACCACGCCCTAGGTGCTTGCTTAAGACCATATAAAGCCTTTTTTAACCGGTAGACATGAGTAGGATAGATAGTATCTTCAAAACCCGGTGGTTGAGAAACATATACCTCTTCCTTGAGATGTCCATTTAAGAAGGCACATTTGACGTCCATCTGGTAGAGTGTGAACCTATGTAAAGTGGCAAAGGCAATAAGCAAGCGAATAGCTTCAAGGCGTGCTACTGGAGCATAAGTTTCATCAAAGTCCAATCCCTCCTATTGATTATACCCTTTGGCAACTAATCGAGCTTTATTCCGAGATATCTGACCATTGGAGTCCAGCTTATTACAAAAAACCCACTTTGTTCCTATGACATTCTGATTTTCATACAAATTCATTCAACTCCTCATGCATAGCATTTATCCAACTTTCATGTTCTAATGCCTCCTTCATAGTCTTTGGCTCTACTGTCGACACAAAACCAAAGAAAGCACAAAACGTTTACGCATTCGATCGGGTTTGAACCCCTGAGTTTATATCGGACAAAATATTGTTAATCTCTATACCTGGGGCATTTCGAGATGTCAGACGATGTGTGACCCCGGCCTCCTGGTTCACAGCTGGTGGTAAATCGATGTGTTCTGGTGGTATAGCTTCTGAGTTCTGAGCTGACAAGGGAAGAGTTTCAGTCCTCACTACTTCTTCTACTGATTCGGCTCCGGAACCATTATCCATGGTTACATCATCAACCTTATACCGAAAGAGATCTTCTATCTCCTGATGACCTACTCGTCCACCAAAGTTATTCTCGTCAAACTTGACATTTGCGGATTCTTCAACAACCAAGGTGCGTTTGTTAAAAGCCCGATAAGCTTTACTGCTCATTGCATATCCGAGAAATACACCTTCATCACTCCATTTATCAAACTTCCCTAGTTGATCCTTTCCATGATTAAGGATATAACATGTACACCCAAACACCCTGAAATGTGATATAGATGGCTTCCGCCCCTTGTACAGTTCATAGGGAGTCTTGATTAGAACTGGGCGAATCAAGGCTCTATTGAGAATATAACATGCTGTGTTTATAGCCTCCCCCCAGAAACTTGGTGCAAGACCACTAGCATTCAACATTGTACGAGCCATTTCTTGGAGTGTCCTATTTTTACGTTCCACCACTCCATTTTGCTGAGGGGTTCTGGCTGCAGAATAAGTATGAGTGATTCCATTTTCAGTACAGAACTGAGATGATTGATAAATTCTGCCCCCTGATCAGTTCGAATGGTCTTGACCTTATTCTCTGTTTGAGTCTGAATCTTAGCAAACAGACCCACAATCTCACTAAAAGTTTGATCCTTACTATGAAGTAGAATCACCCATGTGTATCTTGAAAAATCGTCAACAACCACCAGTATGTACCTCTTACCTGACCTACTCTGTATCCTCATCGGTCCCATTAAATCCATATGAATCAATTCTAACGTCTAGGTACTACTGACCGCATGAGTTGGAACATGGGAGATCCTTGTTTGTTTGTTCTGAGCACAATCAACACAGATAATATCATGACTTATCCTCCCTTGTGGTAACCCGTTGACTAACTCCTTTAGTCTCAATTTGTTTATCAATCTGTGATGAGCATGCCCTAACCTTTGATGCCACAACATTTCTTCATCATCTTTAACCGTAAGACAAGTCAGATCTTTCTGGTCATTCACATCTACCATGTAGAGATTTCCTACTCTGCAACCTTGCAACAGCACCTCCTGTGTAACCTTGTTACGTATTTTAAATCCATTTGAATCAAAGACAACCTCAGAGGGACCCTTGTCACACACTTGTGACACACTTAACAGATCATGACTGAGACCCTCCACCAAACTAACCTGATCAATGCAGTTCTCTTTACCAATCGTACCTATTCCTATTATTCTCCCTTTGCCATTGTTTCCAAATGTTACTTTTCCTCCTCGATGTTCAACCAAAGTATTGAACTTCTTCTTGTCCCCACTCATATGTCTTGAGCACCCACTGTCCATCAGCCACCAGTTCTCATGTAACGAAGTAGCCAATGCCTAAACACACCCAATCATTGTTTAGCTTTAGGTACCCAAACTAGCCTAGGTCCTGTTTTATAGTTAAAGAGCGAATGGTTGTTGTTTGTGTGAGCTCTAGGCTGACGCAAATTGTTAGTGAAAGATTTTCTATAGTATAAATTCCTACAAAAACCAATACTATGACCACATCTACGGCAGTATTGATAGAAATATGCTGACTTGGTATACTTAGTATTCGAGACCTTTTTCACTGGTGTATCAATGGGTGTGACACTTCTCTTTTTCCTAGTTAGCATCTGAGTCAAATCTGCCTTCCCAGTGTACCAAACGGGATTTCGAGGCGTTGCTATTTCTTTTTCTCTCTTAGCTTTTGACAGATTATCCTCTAACTCCTCATTTTGCTTTCTTAAATTCTCATGCCTCTCTTGTAGTGTCCTAAATTCTGATTGAACCCAAGCAGGTAAACATGCAACTCTCTCTTTTATCGGTTTGACAAACTTAATAGTAGATTTTTCCTTAGCCTATGTTTCAGCATTAGACTCTATAGGAATATCTATTCTTGACAGTCTAGACTCAAGCAATTTAATCTTAGCAACAGCAGTTGCTAATAGACTAAAAATTTCTTTCTTCGACAAGGAATTGAAAGCATTTTCTACAAGTTCAGGACTTACCTCGTCTGCTTCTAGGACCTCTTGCCATCTGACTTTGGCCATCATGCAGAAGTTCCTATCTGATGTCATGTTGATTCTTTCATCATCTTCGACCACAGCAGTCATGCACATCTGTGTTGTTTCTTCTGCCTCTGAGTCCGCATCTGACTCCTCCTGTCCCCATGCTGCCGCTGCCACCTCTGTGAACTTCTTGATTTTATCACGAAAATCGTCCTTTGACTTTAGCATACAATCCTTTACCACATGTCCAGGCTTGTTACACCGGAAACAAATGATTTGTTCCCTCTTAGACTTGAATCTATCAGTTCTGGACCCAGACCCTCTTCTTCCGCCAAAGATCTTTCTGATGCCGTTAGCTATCATTGTAATCTCTTTATCCTCATTTGCATCTTCATCTTCTTTATCACTTGATGTCTTCTTCGCCTTTAATGCCAAATCCTTATTAACACTCAGACCGACTAGTCCACCTTTCATCTTGCCCTCATACACTGTTAGTTCAGACCCCAGTCCTTCAAAAGATAATTTCGACAGATCCTTTGTAGATAGCAAAACGGTAGTGAAGTTCAGCCACTCTTTGCATAAGCTATCCAGAAATCTCTCATTTATTTGAGCATTATCCAGGGTTACTCCAACAGTCTTGAGCTTGCATATAATTTTATCAAATTTTTCTATTGCCTCCGAAATCGTTTCGCCTTCATCCATCTTAAAATTATCAAGCTGTCTCTTGAGTTGCTTTCCCTTGGCTTTCTTGGCTGAATCTGTCCCTGCGTAAGCCGTCTTAAGGAATTCCCAAACTTCTTTTGCAGTGCATAAACCCAAGACTTTCTGTTGGTCTGAGTCTGACAAGGAAGACGTTATAACTCTCCGAGCTTGTCGATTCTTGCTTATCAGTTTGTTATCATTCTCGCCCCAGCTTGACTTTGGCTTATCCTTGGTGACTCCTTCCTCGACGTATTTCGACTTCAGATCTCCTTCAGTCACCATGTCCCAAAGCTGAAGATCAATGGAAATTAGTTGATCCTCCATCTATTCGCACCAACTAGTATAGTTGAATTTGGTCAACTTTGGCGGTTTGACATAGTAAGTATTCATCTCGACCTACCCTGAGAAAGTTTCCTCTAAATTTAGGGTAACCTAGCTCTGATACCAATTGAAGAAACCTACTGTGCGTAAGACTTGAACTAAGATGATACAACGACAATAGAAGAAAACAGAAACTCAGATTATAACTAAGTAACATGTATCGCACTCGATACTCAATGGGCACGTAGTGTGTTCACCACATCATCTATACACGAGTTCTAAACTCTCAACATGTTAAGAGTACAATCCACTCTTAACACCTATCTCTTTCCTCAGCACTCAGAATCCGACTCGCATCACTAACCACGTTTCAGTATGAAACTAATCCTCACGCATGTGAATCTCTAAGTCTCAACCTTTGCGGCGAAGAGCCTTTTTTTTCTTTGCTAATATTCACCCCTCTCCCAAAAGCTATTTCCTAACCCTAGAGTTGTCGTCACATATATAGATTTCAAGAGTTCAGATTACATCTCTTAAAACATGGATTTTATTTATCTTTAACAGATATATAAAATCCTATTTAATATATTCTATCTTCTTTGTTTATTTCCTCGGTTTTGAACTGGTGTTATACCCAAAATTTCAACCCCCCGGAAGAGAGTCTCTACTAATAGGCTAGTAGTGAGGGTTCCCAGTTTGATCAGCACATTTCAGAGTGCTAGGGACAGCTTAGTCATCTCCAGGGGCATTTTCGTAATTTTTCAAGGCTCCCAAGCCCCCTATAGGCTTTCTCTCTCCTCCAAATAAGGGTCAAATCAATTCAAAATGCTTTGAAATTGTAACCCATGATAGAGGATGACATTTGAAGCATAATGGCGTTGGAATTTTGATTTTTCGAATTTCCAATAATTTCCTAGCAATTTCTGATTGAATCTGACGAGAAATTGAATATAAAAATATTCCAATATCCAAAAAATTCGATTCCACTTTAGAAAAATCTTAAATATCATCTTTTACCCATGTGTGAAATTTCATAATCAAATTCCTTTTGGAAGCCCTTGAGCAAAAACGTCGGTAAATCTCGGTTTTTACCGGATTTTTCTATCTTTAAGGAAGCCTATATAAGGAACCTTATCCATCAAATCAGACCCTCAAGAACCCTAGACTCTCAAAGAAGGCAGCCGTCTCTTGCTCTTCACGTTTTGAACCCCAGAGCCATGATCTAACGCCAAAATCTCACCAAAATCAACACCAAAACACATTTTTCAACTCCCACAACATCATCCATCATCAAACCCTCGCCAAAACAGCACCAAAATGTGAAGAACATCAAGAACAACAAGGAGTCAGAAGCTGGGTTCGAAGTTCTTCTGGATCCGCCATCAACGAGGCCTCCGAAGAATCCCGATGTGAAGAAACACCACGAATCTGAAGGTAAAACAGGTTATAACTCTACTTTTCTAACTCCCCACAACCTCATTAACTCTCTGTTAAATTTCGGGCTCAAACCAACCCTTTTCGGCTTCTGTATAGCTAATTACTTTTGCTTCTGCCATGTTACTTGTTTATCACGTTTCATACATAATTCGACTTCAAACTGCGATCTTTCAATTACTAACATATTGTACATCTTTCAGGCTACACGTGCATAAATTTTGAGCCGAAAACACCTTCGGGAACCACCATAAAACCCCCGTCCGTGGGTTGTCCGGGATCTCGGACCTATGGTCCGGGACCACGGACACCCACGGATGGTGGCGGGATTTTAAAATTTTAAAAATTTAGGTTTTGCTAAACTATGTCCGGGCCTACGGTCATCCTGTCCGTGGCCCCGGACTTTTCAAATTTTTGTTTTCTGTTTAATTCGACTTTTATTTTCACATAGGTTACTAGGGTCCGTGGTTACGGACATTAGGTCCGTGGCTACGGACGGAAACAAAATTTGACCTAATTCTGCCTCCAAAACCCTAATTTAGGTAATTTCAACTGTCACTTTTATTTTCAGTCAAAAAAATGTTAAAAAACACAAAAAAACAGAAGCTCGCGCACTTAGGTTAAAACGACTCGTAATAAGCCGTAATTAAACCAAGTAGAGGAAAAGCGATATAGGAAGGGTAATTAAAGTAATTAGAACCCTAAATAAGTCGAATACCAAGCCCCCGAACCCAAACTCTGCCTTTCCTAATTTACCCTAGGTTAAAATTAGGTGGCGACTCATAATAGGTTCCAGTGAGCTAGCTTAGGTTTTAATAATTATTGTTATATGACATAGTTATTAATCTTAGGTTATAAGTGGACCTAAAACCCGGTTAGATCCTAATCAGCTTTAGTCAACACATGATAGGGTTTAAAATCGAGGCTCACAGACTGGCGACTCTGCTGGGGACAAACTCTTAATATTAACTTGTTTAATTTTAAGAAAGAGGGCTTAACTCGAAAAATGTTTATTTATGGCTTTATTACTTTGTTTGCTTACTTTTGTGCGCACTTTAATTTTCTGCACCTTTGCATCATATGAGAGCGAGGGTCCACCTAACCGATTTCATCCCGGGACCCGTTTGAGGGTCCCCTGAAATACCCCAACCTTGGCATGTTGGTTAAACATTAAAACATGATTTATTAAGACTAAAAAGAGTCTTAGAAACCTTAGTAAACAAATTTAAACAAAAGGAAACATAAATATGCTTTAAAGTCAATAAGAGCCAAAATGTGCTCTAAGCTTGGGATAAACTTGAGTAAGACCTAATGAGCTTACCAAGACCTCATTTATATACTAATGAACATATTAAACCAATTACCAAAGAAAACCAAGCTTGAAAACAAGTTAAAAACACAAAATGTGCTTTAAGAAGTCTTAAAGCACATTTTTGAAAAATTGTCTTGTAAATGAGTTTTGAATGGCTAAATGTCCATCATTACTCTTAAATATATATGTGTACTATATAGTATCACATTTGGGTGGCTATATTGATGGGAAATCAAAAATTTCACTTCTAAGTGCCTTGTTTAGGTGAATAGTACTTTTATAAGCTAGTTTATAACATATGTTGTATTAAGTAATTAAATTGACAAACAAAGACAAAAATGCCCTCATACTAATAAAGGGGGCCGGTTTTTATAAGTGTGTGACTCACCACTCTCTAGTTAATATTATAAGTAAGTAAAAAAACTAAGTAAACTTACTTTTTACTTTATAAACATAAATATCTCCTAAAAGCAAGTTCTATCTTCATTCTCATTTCTTTCCTTCATTCCCACGGTTTGCAAACACCCTCTTCTTCCTTCTTCCTTGTTCTCTCTCGGTAATACCACTATCACCATGGAAGTTCCAACTTTGACCACTTGTTAAACCTAGCTCACTTGTCCAAACTAAAAACAAAGACCACCAATCTCTTCCTCTCATCAAGCTCTTCATTCCTATCTTCTCAAAACTCCAAGAGCTCCATTTCGGTGCCAAGGTGTTCCACCATTGAAGGAGCTTGAGCTTGGATTTCTACATATTATTACTCTCCTTTGCTTCTAGGTAAGGAATCTCAAACAAAAATCAAGTTTCCTCCTTGTTTTTGTCATGTCCGAAAATACACATTGATATAGCTCATTGTGTGACTTTGTTCTAGCTTCATTTCAACTCTTCATGGACTAGGTGGAGTCCTCTCTTGTTATATATCCAAACTCTCTTCAAAGATCAAGGTAAAACAACTACATTAATGTTTTTGAAACAATGTCAAATTAGGGTTTACAATGAGATGAAGCTTATAGCTTGAATACTCATTATAATGTTTGTATATTGTCTAGAACTTGACAAGGAATCAAATTATCATACGGTTTTGTAAGGAATCAAAGAGGAAGTGTTTTGGAAGAAGAGGTAAATCTACTAACTTAATGTGTGTTTAATGCCTTAGGGGAAATGAGCTTATAAATGCTTATTTAAACTACCTAAAGAGCAAATGGTGAATGACTTAGTGAAGAGTTCTCAAGAGACTAGTAAAGGGCGTATGTGTGTGTTGAGTGTATTTGCAGGTTAAAGGCATATATATTGTGGAATTCAGTGTTTATGATTTAAGCACTTTAAGGGCCTAAGTGCCATGCATTTTAAGGGCCTAAGTGCCATGCAATTTAAGTTATGCACTATATTGTGGTGTAGTGTGAATTTGGTGAAGTTGTGTATGAAAGTGTTCTTGGTGTTATTAGTGTTCTAGGATGTTTAATGATGAAAATAATGTGCTAAGGTGTAACAAAATGCTAGGAGAAACTATGTCGAAATTTAGAAAATGCATAAGGAGTTCAAGATGTTGTAAAGGAATTTTGATGAACTAGGAAGTGTTCTAGAGTGTAATAAGGACTTAGGCATGATCTTGAGGTTTTAGTATGTACCAAAGTCATTTTGGACTTAGATGAAGGCTTAGGCTAACTTTGGTAAATAAGGAGCAAGTGTAAGCTTAGGAAAAAGGGATTTCAAGAATGACTTAAGGAGTTTTAGTTTGTATGAAACAATGTTAAAGTAATGATGTGGTGTGGAAGAAATGTCTAGGAATAATGATTGGAATGGGCAAGGAATGCCACTTAGAAACTTAAGGAGAAGACACTATAAGTGTTGGAGGCTTTGGAGCAATTTGGTTAAGTGTTTAAAGGCTTAGAAATTGAGTATAATGGCACGTCCGAACTTCCGTCCGAACTTGGAAGCTCGGACATGCCCTGTTACGCTTACAGTTTTCTGGATTTTAGGTAGTGTCCGAACTACCGTCCGAACTTGGAAGTTCGGACGCACCTGTTATTCTTTAGAATTATCCTCGAACTGTGTCCGAACTTCGGAAGTCCGGACACATGTTCGGACATATAGATTTCTGCTTTGGATTTCCCTCGACTCAAGTCCGAACTTCCGAAGTCCGGACACAAGTTCGGACATGTGTCTGTTTTCTGTCTAAAATCACGGCTGGTGTCCGAACTTGGAAGCTCGGACACAAGTTCGGACAGGGCACTATATGGACCAAAAATTATTGTTTTAAGATGGGAATTGTTACCTAAAAATAGTAGTAGGTTAGTAAAGATATCATGAGGTTAAGCAAGACATGTTAGGTGAGTTTTAAAGGCAATTAAAAGGATGAAAAGTTGTAACAAGTGTAAAGTAAAGTAAACTAGTTGTGTTGAGTAGATAATGTTAACAATGGACTAGTGCGTTAATTAACCGACGTTACTAATGTGTATAGGATTCTCTCAAGGTGGAAACGAAACGAGGCAAGGACCAAGGTATGGTTTTCTTGCAGTCTGTTGCCTACCGGTTTACACCGGCTTGGGTGTTGGTGTTTTCTGAGTGTTTACGACCTTATAAGATTAAGGCATGAAAAGAGTTTACAGTTGTTGTACATTATGATGTTGTAAGGTTATGACTCCTTTCCCTTGGTTGTTCTAACAAGACCTAAATGTTTGCTTGTATGTGACTTAACAAATATTGTGTGATCACTAACAAGTGCTAACTGGGGGAGTGAGGAGTCCGGTTGTTCCGGCCACGCGTGTGATGGATGGGGGTCGATATCATATCCGGTTCGGCTCTCTTGGTGTATGTAGGTGGTATTCCAATTTGGTTTCTACCTTCCCTTAGCTTATCCAAAACTAGTTACTGACTCACGTCGGGCCATAGGGGCATACGTATGTTATTTCGGTGTGCTTGGGATTACTATATCCGACGCACCTTTGGTATAAGTTAACCGTTCTACATAACCGGACGGTAACGAGGATGGTAACGAGCTTAACATGGGATTGGTAAAAATCCCTAGGCTCTCATGGTATACTAACTATGGTGGAAGGTTCCTTGTGAGGACCGAGTTTATGGTGTTATGTATTGATGTTGTGATGCTATGCAACTTCCCTTGCTATGCTATGGTGTATATATATATATATTTATGTTGGATGTTCTAAAATGAATGCCATGTTATTATGACAATTGGTTGCGCGTATCCCGGTAGCCGATGGGCTGCGCGTTAGCCATACCAGCAAAGGTGCTGACCCCCTCGGGGGCTCCATATTTCTATTGCAGGATGAGGATCGAAGAGGCAGAGTGGCTCTAGGTCCTAGAGAGTAGTTTACTTTTGGAGTACTTTTGGATGTTTGCCCGGGATGCGCCTGTGCTCCCGTGGCGTGTTATATACTTGTTATGGTGGATTACAGTGATGGTATACAGTGATGGATTTTGTAAACACTCGGTATTATGTTGATGTATATATATGGTTGTTAGTTCTATGCTCGGGAGTCTGATCATCAGACCGGTACATTTGTATTTATTCAGCCTTGTTAGCCACGTGGGTGGTTGACGGCATTGTAGCACCAATCGTATAGTTACCGTTTAGTTGTTATTTTCCGCTGCGATTCCAAGTATAGTTATGTGCGTAGTAGGGGTGTTACAAAAAGTGGTATCAGAGCGAAGTATCGCTCTGATGACTAGAATACCGAGCTTAGGAATATACCGAGTTAGGAAACCTAACTACAGATACCTAAGTGAGCGGATTTGGGAAGGTTAACCACTAACTAAGTGTGGAATTACCTGGTTGTCGGGAAGATGCTGTAACCATTAGACCGATAAGTGTGCAAGCATAATGCTAATGAAATGTTCATATGAATTCAGATGGCAGGTAGACCACGAGGGAGAGGCCGCGGGCGCGGTACTGGAGATTTGGGTAACCAGGGCGATGATACTGCGGCACAGACTATGGCTGAGGCAGTTGCAGCCGCCGTAGCCCAGTTGGTACCCGATCTGGTTGCTGCTATTCAGCAAGGGCAACAGCCCGGAGTTCAGCCACCACCACCACCGCCACGAGAGACCAATTGGGTCAAGGCGTTGGCTGATCTTAGACCGCCATCATTCAATGGGGGACTGATCCTCGAAAGCTGGAGGCGTACATCTCCGAACTGGAGACCGCCTACGAGACCTTGGCAGTACCTGCTGAAGCTAAGGTCCGTCTTGCTGCCTACTACTTGAAGGGTACGGCGCAGAGTTGGTGGAAGTTGGTGAAGGAGGACAGGATGACTGATCCTGAATTTGGTTGGAGGGAGTACACGGCTCTACTGCGAGCCAAGTACTACCCGGTACACGTGCAGGAGGCCAAGCGCCTCGAGCTGGACAGTCTGAAGCAGGGGGATAAGATGTCGGTTTGATGACTACTATACCGCATTCACCGGCCTTATCCACCTGTTACCAGACCTTGGGTATTCGAACCGGGTGTTGGTGAACCGGTTCTACAATGGACTAAGCCACCGTCTCCGCTATGGGATGGGGCCAGCTGAGTATACCACCTTGCAGGTAATTAGAGTACCTTGTTGTGAATCAATTTATACCATGAGTGAATGTTAATATGAGTTGGTAAGTTGTTTTTGCGGGGCATGACTGACATCCTAAAATACAGGAGTGCTATCATGCCGCTGCTAAGGTTGAAATTACCGTCCGTCTGAGGGACGAAGAGAATGCGCACAAGCGCAAGGCCACCAACGAGGGCCAGAATCAGCAAGGGTATGGGGGAGGAAAGAAAAGAAACCCTACCCTCAGCCCCAGAAGGGCCAGTACCAGGGTGACAAGGGCCAAGCCCAGACCACCACGTCTGATGAGCCACTGAAGCTCACGTACGCGTATGCGGCGAAGCCTCTACGCTCCTACCCGCCTAAGGGTAATTACTTAACCATGTGTATCTAGTTGAGGTGTATGTTGTTGAGATGGAAAGTGAGTATTGATTGTGTGTTGTTATAGCAGCTAGCGCGGGTTCTGGACCGGAGCGCCACTTTTACTGTAAGTGGTGCAATGGAGACCACCCCGGCAAAGACTGCAAGGGGAACGATGTGAGGTGCCGCCACTGCCAGAAGATGGGGCACCGTGAGTTTGAGTGTTGGATGAACCCCAACAGCAGGAACTACAAGCCAAAAGGGCAGTGGAAGGGTAAATACCACGACCACTGAAGGCCCGAAGGCGATTACTCAGCAGACTTCTGACAAGAAGTACACTGAATCCCAGAAGGGGAAGGCTACGGGGTCCGGCAAGGCCACCCTGAATGTGGTGGACCGGTCAGAGGCACCAGGATCCTCTTCGAGACCAGGTACCGCCTAAACCGTTAAATGAAAAAGTGATTGCTTACCGCATTTCATGCATGAGTGTTAGTGAGTCTAAATATATAACCACCTATGTAATGAGCTAAAGAGTCATGTGGAAAACACCTAAAGTTAGGCAATTTGAAACTTAGGAACCTTCAATATCTGCTATCCAATCCCGCCCACACCAAACCCTGAAGAAACCGCCATCGACATCACCGACTTCCCATTGGAACAATGTCAGGTTATCCAACCAGGTATGATACTTCTAGAGGGATACCTGACACCGGAAGCACAAATCCACATCATCAGACGATGCGATGAACTTGGAGCAAAACCAGGAGGGTTCTACACACCCGAGTACCCGAACGGAGCAAGGATGCAATTGAAGATGATGTGCATGGGTAAGGACTGGAACCCTTACACCAAGTCATATCAAGAAGTACGAGCTGAAGATGGAGAGAGCAACAGTAGCAAGTATACCAGAGGAGTTCCATGCGGTCGTTAACCACGCCGTGGGAATTGCTCAACAAGTTGAAGCGGATTCAATTCCAAGTGTAAAAGCAGATTTATGCATTGTAAACTTCTACCAGAAAGGTGGACGGTTAGGTATACACCAAGACAAGGACGAGTCACCCGAGTCTCTAAGTAAGGGAGTACCCGTGGTGTCTTGGTCCATTGGTGATACCGCAGTCTTTGTATATGGCGAGCAGAAGCGTGCTGATCTCGCAAAGAAGCTACTGCTGAAATCGGGAGATGTACTAATCATGGGTGGACAATCAAGGATGCTATACCATGGCATCAGAAAGATCAAACTGAATACCGCACCCGCGTCGGCAGTGATCAATGCCACACACATGAAACCCGGACGTTTGAATTTGACCTTCAGGCAGTTTTAAGCCTTGTATAATTATGTGGTAAACCAGTATGTATTAAGGATATTGTAAGTATGAATCATGGCGACAGTATAAGCCAATAAATGTTGTAAAAAGAGTGTGTTAATGAATAAAGTGGAGTTGTTTGAATCATGTCAACCGTGTTGTTACCCAATACTTATTAGTTTGCCAATGAATTAGGCTGTGCACTCGGAACGGGAGGTACACTGAGTGTCTGCAATAAGGCAGAAGCCGGCAAGAGCGGCACGATCCTCACCGGTACTTTTCCAGTCAATGGCGTGGATGCATCGATCTTGTTCGACTCTGGAGCCTCACACACATTCATTTCGCTATCATTTGCGAAGAGGCTGGGGTTAGATGGTGAAGAGATGCCAGACTTCGTGGTCACTCTCCCGTCGAAAGAGCGGATCAGATGTACCCGCTACTACCGAGATGCTGTTGTTCGAATCATGGATGAAGAGTTTCCGATCGACTTGATAGAGTTCGACGGACTAGGTTTTGATGTGATTGTCGGGAGGGATGAACTGGTTGGAGCGGTACAAGGGTAGAATCCTATGTGCCGAGCATCGACTGCTTCTTAGGAGTCCATCTGGGGTTACTATATCTTACCGCCAGAGGCCCAGGGAGCCTTCGACACAGATCATCACCGCCATGGCCATGTATCATGAGTTGCGACGGGGAAATGATGTATACCTCTGCTATGTTCAGGACATAGAGAGAGACCCTGAGTTTAGCCCAGATGTGCCGGTAGTGTCGGAGTTTCCTGATGTATTTCCTAAGGAACTGCCGGGCATGCCGCCAGCACGAGAGGTTGAGTTTCAGATTGATCTAGTTCCGGGCACCGGACCCATTGCGAAGGCACCTTACCGTATGGCTCCAGCAGAGATGACAGAGCTCAAGGAGCAGCTGAGAGACCTACTCGACAAGGGCTTTATCCGCCCTAGTGTGTCACCATGGGGAGCGCCGGTTCTCTTCGTGAAGAAGAAGGACGGTAGCCTCCGCCTATGTATTGATTACCGGGAGCTGAATGCTGTTACGGTGAAGAAACCGTTACCCTTTACCACGCATCGACGATCTATTTGATCAGCTTAGGGGAGCATCAGTGTTCTCCAAGATAGACCTGCGTTCCGGATATCACCAGATTGCCATCCGTGACAGTGATATCGAGAAGACAGCACAGAACTAGGTATGGGCATTATGAGTTCACAGTTATGCCGTTTGGCTTGTCAAATGCACCAGCAAAGTTCATGGACTTAATGAACCGTTTGTTCCAAGATCAGTTGGACAAATCAGTGGTAGTCTTCATCGATGACATACTTGTGTATTCGAAATCGAGAGGTGAGCATGAAAGCCACCTGAGAGATGTATTGCAGACGTTGAGAAAGAACCAGTTGTATGCTAAATTTTCTAAGTGTGAATTTTGGTTGAACCAAGTATCATTCCTTGGACATGTGATATCTGAGGCCGGGATCGCTGTTGATCCGGCGAAGAGATGCAGTGCGCACCTGGCCTAGGCCGAAGACAGTTACCGACATCAGGAGCTTCCTCGGTCTGGCAGGTTACTATAGGAGATTTGTGAAGGACTTCTCCAGCGTCTCGAAGCCGATGACTTCCTTGATGAAAAAGGATGCACCATTCGAGTGGACAGTCGACTGTGAGAGAGCTTTCACGAGTCTCAAGGATGCTCTGACATCTGCACCGGTTCTGACACTACCAGACGGTCCAGATGGTTTTGAGGTCTATTGCGACGCATCAGGCAGGGGTATGGGTTGTGTGTTGATGCAACACGGGAAGGTCGTGGCCTACGCCTCCCGACAGCTGAAGAAGCATGAGGAGAACTACCCTACCCACGACTTAGAATTGGGGGCCATTGTCTTCGCACTGAAGATATGGCGACATCACTTGTATGGGGTAAGCGTGACAATCTATTCCGACCATAAAAGTTTGAAATACTTGTTCACTCAGAAAGAGTTGAACATGAGGCAGAGAAGGTGGGTTGAATTCTTGAATGATTATGACATCGATTTACAGTACAAGGAGGGTAAGGCAAATGTGGTAGCTGACGCATTGAGTCGCCGAGCACACTCTCTCCATTCGCTAGTCTCTCATACTGGCTTGGTTGAAGAGGTGCGGAGTGCTCAGATGACGGATCAGTACATGATGGAGATCAGACAGAAGCTTACTGATGGCACATTCGAGGGTCAGAAGTATGACTTCAGACTCCACGATGATGACCTGATTAGGCTCAATGGCAGATTGTGTATACCCAGGAGTAGCGCTGAGCTGAAGGAGCGCATATTGAGTGAATCCCATTGTTCTACTACTTCGATTCACCCGGAGCTTCAAAGATGTATAAAGGTATGAAAAGATACTTCTGGTGGGCTGGAATGAAAAAGGATGTGAATGACTATGTGTTGAGGTGTCTCACTTGTCAGAAGGTCAAGTTTGAGCACCGACGGCCTGGTGGTATGGTGCAGCCAATGCCAGTGCCGGAGTGGAAGTTCCATGACATATCTATGGACTTCGTGGTAGGGCTTCCGCCTACAAGGGGAGGTCTGAATATGATTTGGGTGGTAGTTGACCGACTGACCAAGGTGTCTCGATTCATTCCGATGAAGGACACCTGGAAAGTGGCAAGATTGGCAGAATTATTCGATAAAGAGATTGTTAGACATCATGGTGTACCAAAGACGATAGTATCTGACAGAGATACCAGATTCTTATCCAGATATTGGAAGTCTACCCGAGAGGCACTTGGTACCGAACTGAAATTGAGCACGGCGTTCCACCCACAGACCGATGGTCAGAGTGAGCGCACTATACAGACACTTGAGGATATGCTACGTGCATGTGCACTTGACTTTCAGACCAGCTGGATTGATAAGTTACATCTGATCGAGTTTAGCTACAACAACAGTTATCATGCATCGATCAAGATGTCTCCCTTCCAGGCATTGTACGGTAGACCATGCCGCACGCCATTATGCTGGGATGAGTCGAGTGAGACGGTCATTATAGGACCAGAGTATCTTGAGCAAGTTCAGGCAGAAGTTCGCCAGATCAGGGCTAATATGAAAGCAGCTCAGGATAGACAGAAGTCGTACGCAGATGTGCGCCGACGTGACTTGGAGTTCGCCGTGGGCGATCAGGTATTCTTGAGAGTATCCCCCATGAAGGGAGTATTTCGTTTTGGCCAGAAGGGCAAGTTGAGCCCGAAATATGTAGGTCCATATGTTGTGACGGAGCGGATCGGCCCGGTAGCTTATAGACTTGATTTACCCGCCGAGCTGGGCAAGGTACATGATGTATTTCATGTGTCCCAGTTGAAGAAGTATATGTCTCATCCGTCTCATGTGCTTCAGCCGGAAAGGCTAACCTTAGAGCCGACCATGCGATCAGTGGAGACTCCGGTACGGATTCTGGATACTAAGACTCGAGACACTCGCCATAAGTCCGTGAGACTGGTGTGTCCTCTGGTCTAACCAGGACGTTGAGGAGGCCACTTGGAGCTGGAAGAAAAGATGAAGGCGAAGCACCCGTCATTGTTTGCTTCTTAGTGTTCATATGTATAGGGTACGGGGCGTACCCCTTTTAAGGGGGGTAGAGCCGTTTCGGTTATGGTTGTATACGACATGTATATGTATACATTGTCTATGTTATGTTACAGACCGTTGTGTCTGAATGGTATTATATGGTTTGGACCTCGAGTCCGTTGTGGTATTGTGTGGTTTGGACCTTGAGTCCGTTGTGGTGTAAGAATGATGGTAAGGTTGATAATGATGGTTGGAAGTATTGTTTTTATAAGTGTTCCCCGTGTTCTAATAGTAAGATATGTGGGAAGTATGAACTTTGGGGACAAAGTTCTTTTAAGGGGGGTAGATTGAAATACCCCAAACCTTGGCATGTTGGTTAAACATTAAAACATGATTTATTAAGACTAAAAAGAGTCTTAGAAACCTTAGTAAACAATTTAAACAAAAGGAAACATAAATATGCTTTAAAGTCAATAAGAGCCAAAATGTGCTCTAAGCTTGGGATAAACTTGAGTAAGACCTAATGAGCTTACCAAGACCTCATTTATATACTAATGAACATATTAAACCAATTACCAAAAAGAAACCAAGCTTGAAAACAAGTTAAAACACAAAATGTGCTTTAAGAAGTCTTAAAGCACATTTTTGAAAAATTGTCTTGTAAATGAGTTTTGAATGGCTAAATGTCCATCATTACTCTTAAATATATATGTGTACTATATAGTATCACATTTGGGTGGCTATATTGATGGGAAATCAAAAATTTCACTTCTAAGTGCCTTGTTTAGGTGAATAGTACTTTTTATAAGCTAGTTTATAACATATGTTGTATTAAGTAATTAAATTGACAAACAAAGACAAAAATGCCCTCATACTAATAAAGGGGGCCGGTTTTTATAAGTGTGTGACTCACCACTCTCTAGTTATATTATAAGTAAGTAGAAAAACTAAGTAAACTTACTTTTTACTTTATAAACATAAATATCTCCTAAAAGCAAGTTCTATCTTCATTCTCATTTCTTTCCTTCATTCCCACGGTTTGCAAACACCCCTCTTCTTCCTTCTTCCTTGTTCTCTCTCGGTAATACCACTATCACCATGGAAGTTCCAACTTTGACCACTTGTTAAACCTAGCTCACTTGTCCAAACTAAAAACAAAGACCACCAATCTCTTCCTCTCATCAAGCTCTTCATTCCTATCTTCTCAAAACTCCAAGAGCTCCATTTCGGTGCCAAGGTGTTCCACCATTGAAGGAGCTTGAGCTTGGATTTCTACATATTATTACTCTCCTTTGCTTCTAGGTAAGGAATCTCAACAAAAATCAAGTTTCCTCCTTGTTTTTGTCATGTCCGAAAATACACATTGATATAGCTCATTGTGTGACTTTGTTCTAGCTTCATTTCAACTCTTCATGGACTAGGTGGAGTCCTCTCTTGTTATATATCCAAACTCTCTTCAAAGATCAAGGTAAAACAACTACATTAATGTTTTTGAAACAATGTCAAATTAGGGTTTACAATGAGATGAAGTATAGCTTGAATACTCATTATAATGTTTGTATATTGTCTAGAACTTGACAAGGAATCAAATTATCATACGGTTTTGTAAGGAATCAAAGAGGAAGTGTTTTGGAAGAAGAGGTAAATCTACTAACTTAATGTTGTTTAATGCCTTAGGGGAAATGAGCTTATAAATGCTTATTTACTACCTAAAGAGCAAATGGTGAATGACTTAGTGAAGAGTTCTCAAGAGACTAGTAAAGGGCGTATGTGTGTGTGAGTGTATTGCAGGTTAAAGGCATATATATTGTGGAAATTCAGTGTTTATGATTTTAAGCACTTTAAGGGCCTAAGTGCCATGCATTTTAAGGGCCTAAGTGCCATGCATTTAAGTTATGCACTATATTGTGGTTGTAGTGTGAATTGGTTGGTGAAGTGTGTATGAAAGTGTTCTTGGTGTTATTAGTGTTCTAGGATGTTTATGATGAAAATAATGTGCTAAGGTGTAACAAAATGCTAGGAGAAACTATGTCGAAATTTAGAAAATGCATAAGGAGTTCAAGATGTTGTAAGGAATTTTGATGAACTAGGAAGTGTTCTAGAGTGTAATAAGGACTTAGGCATGATCTTGAGGTTTAGTATGTACCAAAGTCATTTGGACTTAGATGAAGGCTTAGGCTAACTTTGGTAAATAAGGAGCAAGTGTAAGCTTAGGAAAAAGGGATTTCAAGAATGACTTAAGGAGTTTTAGTTTGTATGAAAACAATGTTAAAGTAATGATGTGGTGTGGAAGAAATGTCTAGGAATAATGATTGGAATGGGAAGGAATGCCACTTAGAAACTTAAGGAGAGACACTATAAGTGTTGGAGGCTTTGGAGCAATTTGGTTAAGTGTTTAAAGGCTTAGAAATTGAGTATAATGGCACGTCCGAACTTCCGTCCGAACTTGAAGCTCGGACATGCCCTGTTACGCTTACAGTTTTCTGGATTTTAGGTAGTGTCCGAACTACCGTCCGAACTTGGAAGTTCGGACGCACCTGTTATTTCTTAGAATTATCCTCGAACTGTGTCCGAACTTCGGAAGTCCGGACACATGTTCGGACATATAGATTTGGTTTGTTAAAATTTCCTCGACTCATGTCCGAACTTCCGAAGTCCGGACACAAGTTCGGACATGTGTCTGTTTTCTGTCTAAAATCACGGCTGGTGTCCGAACTTGGAAGCTCGGACACAAGTTCGGACAGGGCACTATATGGACCAAAAATTATTGTTTTAAGATGGGAATTGTTACCTAAAAATAGTAGTAGGTTAGTAAAGATATATGAGGTTAAGCAAGACATGTTAGGTGAGTTTTAAAGGCAATTAAAAGGATGAAAAGTTGTAACAAGTGTAAAGTAAAAGTAAACTAGTTGTGTTGAGTAGATAATGTTAACAATGGACTAGTGCGTTAATTAACCGACGTTACTAATGTGTATAGGATTCTCTCAAGGTGGAAACGAAACGAGGCAAGGACCAAGGTATGGTTTTCTTGCAGTCTGTTGCCTACCGGTTTACACCGGCTTGGGTGTTGGTTGTTTTCTGAGTGTTTACGACCTTATAAGATTAAGGCATGAAAAGAGTTTACAGTTGTTGTACATTATGATGTTGTAAGGTTATGACTCCTTTCCCTTGGTTGTCTAACAAGACCTAAATGTTTGCTTGTATGTGACTTAACAAAATATTGTGTGATCACTAACAAGTGCTAACTGGGGGAGTGAGGAGTCCGGTTGTTCCGGCCACGCGTGTGATGGATGGGGGTCGATATCATATCCGGTTCGGCTCTCTTGGTGTATGTATAGGTGGTATTCCAATTTGGTTTCTACCTTCCCTTAGCTTATCCAAAGCTAGTTACTGACTCACGTCGGGCCATAGGGGCATACGTATGTTATTTCGGTGTGCTTGGGATTACTATATCCGACACACCTTTGGTATAAGTTAACCGTTCTACATAACCGGACGGTAACGAGGATGGTAACGAGCTTAACATGGGATTGGTAAAAATCCCTAGGCTCTCATGGTATACTAACTATGGTGGAAGGTTCCTTGTGAGGACCGAGTTTATGGTGTTATGTATTGATGTTGTGATGCTATGCAACTTCCCTTGCTATGCTATGGTATATATATATATATATGTTCTAAAATGAATGCCATGTTATTATGACAATTGGTTGCGCGTATCCCGGTAGCCGATGGGCTGCGCGTTAGCCATACCAGCAAAGGTGCTGACCCCCTCGGGGGCTCCATATTTTTATTGCAGGATGAGGATCGAAGAGGCAGAGTGGCTCTAGGTCCTAGAGAGTAGTTTACTTTTGGAGTACTTTTGGATGTTTGCCCGGGATGCGCCTGTGCTCCCGTGGCGTATTATATACTTGTTATGGTGGATTACAGTGATGGTATACAGTGATGGATTTTGTAAACACTCGGTATTATGTTGATGTATATATGGTTGTTAGTTCTATGCTCGGGAGTCTGATCATCAGACCGGTACATTTTGTATTTATTCAGCCTTGTTAGCCACGTGGGTGGTTGACGGCATTGTAGCACCAATCGTTAGTTACCGTTTAGTTGTTATTTTCCGCTGCGATTCCAAGTATAGTTATGTGCGTAGTAGGGGTGTTACAAAAAGTGGTATCAGAGCGAAGTATCGCTCTGATGACTAGAATACCGAGCTTAGGAATATACCGAGTTAGGAAACCTAACTACAGATACCTAAGTGAACGGATTTGGGAAGGTTAACCACTAACTAAGTGTGGAATTACCTGGTTGTCGGGAAGATGCTATAACCATTAGACCGATAAGTGTGCAAGCATAATGCTAATGAAATGTTCATATGAATTCAGATGGCAGGTAGACCACGAGGGAGAGGCCGCGGGCGCGGTACTGGAGATTTGGGTAACCAGGGCGATGATACTGCGGCACAGACTATGGCTGAGGCAGTTGCAGCCGCCGTAGCCCAGTTGGTACCCGATCTGGTTGCTGCTATTCAGCAAGGGCAACAGCCCGGAGTTCAGCCACCACCACCACCGCCACGAGAGACCAATTGGGTCAAGGCGTTGGCTGATCTTAGACCGCCATCATTCAATGGGGAGACTGATCCTCGAAAGCTGGAGGCGTACATCTCCGAACTGGAGACCGCCTACGAGACCTTGGCAGTACCTGCTGAAGCTAAGGTCCGTCTTGCTGCCTACTACTTGAAGGGTACGGCGCAGAGTTGGTGGAAGTTGGTGAAGGAGGACAGGATGGCTGATCCTGAATTTGGTTGGAGGGAGTACACGGCTCTACTGCGAGCCAAGTACTACCCGGTACACGTGCAGGAGGCCAAGCGCCTCGAGCTGGACAGTCTGAAGCAGGGGGATAAGATGTCGGTTGATGACTACTATACCGCATTCACCGGCCTTATCCACCTGTTACCAGACCTTGGGTATTCGAACCGGGTGTTGGTGAACCGGTTCTACAATGGACTAAGCCACCGTCTCCGCTATGGGATGGGGCCAGCTGAGTATACCACCTTGCAGGTAATTAGAGTACCTTGTTGTGAATCAATTTATACCATGAGTGAATGTTAATGTGAGTTGGTAAGTTGTTTTTGCGGGGCATGACTGACATCCTAAAATACAGGAGTGCTATCATGCCGCTGCTAAGGTTGAAATTACCGTCCGTCTGAGGGACGAAGAGAATGCGCACAAGCGCAAGGCCACCAACGAGGGCCAGAATCAGCAAGGGTATGGGGGAGGAAAGAAAAAGAAACCCTACCCTCAGCCCCAGAAGGGCCAGTACCAGGGTGACAAGGGCCAAGCCCAGACCACCACGTCTGATGAGCCACTGAAGCTCACGTACGCGTATGCGGCGAAGCCTCTACGCTCCTACCCGCCTAAGGGTAATTACTTAACCATGTGTATCTAGTTGAGGTGTATGTTGTTGAGATGGAAAGTGAGTATTGATTGTGTGTTGTTATAGCAGCTAGCGCGGGTTCTGGACCGGAGCGCCACTTTTACTGTAAGTGGTGCAATGGAGACCACCCCGGCAAAGACTGCAAGGGGAACGATGTGAGGTGCCGCCACTGCCAGAAGATGGGGCACCGTGAGTTTGAGTGTTGGACGAACCCCAACAGCAGGAACTACAAGCCAAAAGGGCAGTGGAAGGGTAATACTACCACGACCACTGAAGGCCCGAAGGCGATTACTCAGCAGACTTCTGACAAGAAGTACACTGAATCCCAGAAGGGGAAGGCTACGGGGTCCGGCAAGGCCACCCTGAATGTGGTGGACCGGTCAGAGGCACCAGGATCCTCTTCGAGACCAGGTACCGCCTAAACCGTTAAATGAAAAAGTGATTGCTTACCGCATTTCATGCATGAGTGTTAGTGAGTCTAAATATATAACCACCTATGTAATGAGCTAAAGAGTCATGTGGAAAACACCTAAAGTTAGGCAATTTGAAACTTAGGAACCTTCAATATCTGCTATCCAATCCCGCCCACACCAAACCCTGAAGAAACCGCCATCGACATCACCGACTTCCCATTGGAACAATGTCAGGTTATCCAACCAGGTATGATACTTCTAGAGGGATACCTGACACCGGAAGCACAAATCCACATCATCAGACGATGCGATGAACTTGGAGCAAAACCAGGAGGGTTCTACACACCCGAGTACCCGAACGGAGCAAGGATGCAATTGAAGATGATGTGCATGGGTAAGGACTGGAACCCTTACACCAAGTCATATCAAGAAGTACGAGCTGAAGATGGAGCAACAGTAGCAAGTATACCAGAGGAGTTCCATGCGGTCGTTAACCACGCCGTGGGAATTGCTCAACAAGTTGAAACGGATCAATTCCAAGTGTAAAAGCAGATTTATGCATTGTAAACTTCTACCAGAAAGGTGGACGGTTAGGTATACACCAAGACAAGGACGAGTCACCCGAGTCTCTAAGTAAGGGAGTACCCGTGGTGTCTTGGTCCATTGGTGATACCGCAGTCTTTGTATATGGCGAGCAGAAGCGTGCTGATCTCGCAAAGAAGCTACTGCTGAAATCGGGAGATGTACTAATCATGGGTGGACAATCAAGGATGCTATACCATGGCATCAGAAAGATCAAACTGAATACCGCACCGTCGGCAGTGATCAATGCCACACACATGAAACCCGGACGTTTGAATTTGACCTTCAGGCAGTTTTAAGCCTTGTATAATTATGTGGTAAACCAGTATGTATTAAGGATATTGTAAGTATGAATCATGGCGACAGTATAAGCCAATGAATGTTGTAAAAAGAGTGTGTTAATGAATAAAGTGGAGTTGTTTGAATCATGTCAACCGTGTTGTTACCCAATACTTATTAGTTTGCCAATGAATTAGGCTGTGCACTCGGAACGGGAGGTACACTGAGTGTCTGCAATAAGGCAGAAGCCGGCAAGAGCGGCACGATCCTCACCGGTACCTTTCCAGTCAATGGCGTGGATGCATCGATCTTGTTCGACTCTGGAGCCTCACACACATTCATTTCGCTATCATTTGCGAAGAGGCTGGGGTTAGATGGTGAAGAGATGCCAGACTTCGTGGTCACTCTCCCGTCGAAAGAGCGGATCAGATGTACCCGCTACTACCGAGATGCTGTTGTTCGAATCATGGATGAGGAGTTTCCGATCGACTTGATAGAGTTCGACGGACTAGGTTTTGATGTGATTGTCGGGATGAACTGGTTGGAGCGGTACAAGGGTAGAATCCTATGTGCCGAGCATCGACTGCTTCTTAGGAGTCCATCTGGGGTTACTATATCTTACCGCCAGAGGCCCAGGGAGCCTTCGACACAGATCATCACCGCCATGGCCATGTATCATGAGTTGCGACGGGGAAATGATGTATACCTCTGCTATGTTCAGGACATAGAGAGAGACCCTGAGTTTAGCCCAGATGTGCCGGTAGTGTCGGAGTTTCCTGATGTATTTCCTAAGGAACTGCCGGGCATGCCGCCAGCACGAGAGGTTGAGTTTGAGATTGATCTAGTTCCGGGCACCGGACCCATTGCGAAGGCACCTTACCGTATGGCTCCAGCAAGATGACAGAGCTCAAGGAGCAGCTGAGAGACCTACTCGACAAGGGCTTTATCCGCCCTAGTGTGTCACCATGGGGAGCGCCGGTTCTCTTCGTGAAGAAGAAGGACGGTAGCCTCCGCCTATGTATTGATTATCGGGAGCTGAATGCTGTTACGGTGAAGAACCGTTACCCTTTACCACGCATCGACGATCTATTTGATCAGCTTAGGGGAGCATCAGTATTCTCCAAGATAGACCTACGTTCCGGATATCACCAGATTGCCATCCGTGACAGTGATATCGAAAAGACAGCTTTCAGAACTAGGTACGGGCACTATGAGTTCACCGTTATGCCGTTTGGCTTATCAAATGCACCAGCAAAGTTCATGGACTTAATGAACCGTTTGTTCCAAGATCAGTTGGACAAATCAGTGGTAGTCTTCATCGATGACATACTTGTGTATTCGAAATCGAGAGGTGAGCATGAAAGCCACCTGAGAGATGTATTGCAGACGTTGAGAAAGAACCAGTTGTATGCTAAATTTTCTAAGTGTGAATTTTGGTTGAACCAAGTATCATTCCTTGGACATGTGATATCTGAGGCCGGGATCGCTGTTGATCCGGCGAAGATAGATGCAGTGCGCACCTGGCCTAGGCCGAAGACAGTTACCGACATCAGGAGCTTCCTCGGTCTGGCAGGTTACTATAGGAGATTTGTGAAGGACTTCTCCAGCGTCTCGAAGCCGATGACTTCCTTGATGAAAAAGGATGCACCATTCGAGTGGACAGTCGACTGTGAGAGAGCTTTCACGAGTCTCAAGGATGCTCTGACATCTGCACCGGTTCTGACACTACCAGACGGTCCAGATGGTTTTGAGGTCTATTGCGACGCATCAGGCAGGGGTATGGGTTGTGTGTTGATGCAACACGGGAAGGTCGTGGCCTACGCCTCCCGACAGCTGAAGAAGCATGAGGAGAACTACCCTACCCACGACTTAGAATTGGGGGCCATTGTCTTCGCACTGAAGATATGGCGACATCACTTGTATGGGGTAAGCGTGACAATCTATTCCGACCATAAAGTTTGAAATACTTGTTCACTCAGAAAGAGTTGAACATGAGGCAGAGAAGGTGGGTTGAATTCTTGAATGATTATGACATCGATTTACAGTACAAGGAGGGTAAGGCAAATGTGGTAGCTGACGCATTGAGTCGCCGAGCACACTCTCTCCATTCGCTAGTCTCTCATACTGGCTTGGTTGAAGAGGTGCGGAGTGCTCAGATGACGGATCAGTACATGATGGAGATTAGACAGAAGCTTATGATGGCACATTCGAGGGTCAGAAGTATGACTTCAGACTCCACGATGATGACCTGATTAGGCTCAATGGCAGATTGTGTATACCCAGGAGTAGCGCTGAGCTGAAGGAGCGCATATGAGTGAATCCCATTGTTCTACTACTTCGATTCACCCCGGAGCTTCAAAGATGTATAAAGGTATGAAAAGATACTTCTGGTGGGCTGGAATGAAAAAGGATGTGAATGACTATGTGTTGAGGTGTCTCACTTGTCAGAAGGTCAAGTTTGAGCACCGACGGCCTGGTGGTATGGTGCAGCCAATGCCAGTGCCGGAGTGGAAGTTCCATGACATATCTATGGACTTCGTGGTAGGGCTTCCGCCTACAAGGGGAGGTCTGAATATGATTTGGGTGGTAGTTGACCGACTGACCAAGGTGTCTCGATTCATTCCGATGAAGGACACCTGGAAAGTGGCAAGATTGGCAGAATTATTCGATAAAGAGATTGTTAGACATCATGGTGTACCAAAGACGATAGTATCTGACAGAGATACCAGATTCTTATCCAGATATTGGAAGTCTACACGAGAGGCACTTGGTACCGAACTGAAATTGAGCACGGCGTTTCACCCACAGACCGATGGTCAGAGTGAGCGCACCATACAGACACTTGAGGATATGCTACGTGCATGTGCACTTGACTTTCAGACCAGCTGGATTGATAAGTTACATCTGATCGAGTTTAGCTACAACAACAGTTATCATGCATCGATCAAGATGTCTCCCTTCCAGGCATTGTACGGTAGACCATGCCGCACGCCATTATGCTGGGATGAGTCGAGTGAGACGGTCATTATAGGACCAGAGTATCTTGAGCAAGTTCAGGCAGAAGTTCGCCAGATCAGGGCTAATATGAAAGCAGCTCAGGATAGACAGAAGTCGTACGCAGATGTGCGCCGACGTGACTTGGAGTTCGCCGTGGGCGATCAGGTATTTTTGAGAGTATCCCCCATGAAGGGAGTATTTCGTTTTGGCCAGAAGGGCAAGTTGAGCCCGAAATATGTAGGTCCATATGTTGTGACGGAGCGGATCGGCCCGGTAGCTTATAGACTTGATTTACCCGCCGAGCTGGGCAAGGTACATGATGTATTTCATGTGTCCCAGTTGAAGAAGTATATGTCTCATCCGTCTCATGTGCTTCAGCCGGAAAGGCTAACCTTAGAGCCGACCATGCGATCAGTGGAGACTCCGGTACGGATTCTGGATACTAAGACTCGAGACACTCGCCATAAGTCCGTGAGACTGGTGAAGGTCCTCTGGTCTAACCAGGACGTTGAGGAGGCCACTTGGGAGCTGGAAGAAAAGATGAAGGCGAAGCACCCGTCATTGTTTGCTTCTTAGTGTTCATATGTATAGGGTACGGGGCGTACCCCTTTTAAGGGGGGTAGAGCCGTTTCGGTTATGGTTGTATATGACATGTATATGTATACATTGTCTATGTTATGTTACAGACCGTTGTGTCTGAATGGTATTATATGGTTCGGACCTCGAGTCCGTTATGGTATTGTGTGGTTTGGACCGTGAGTCCGTTGTGGTGTAAGAATGATGGTAAGGTTGGTAATGATGGTTGGAAGTATTGGTGTTATAAGATGTTCCCGTGTTCTAATAGTAAGATATGTGGGAAGTATGAACTTTGGGGACAAAGTTCTTTTAAGGGGGGTAGATTGAAATACCCCAAACCTTGGTATGTTGGTTAAGCATTAAAACATGATTTATTAAGACTAAAAAGAGTCTTAGAAACCTTGGTAAACAAATTTAAACAAAAGGAAACACAAAGATGCTTTAAAGTCAATAAGAGCCAAAATGTGCTCTAAGCTTGGGATAAACTTGAGTAAGACCTAATGAGCTTACCAAGACCTCATTTATATACTAATGAACATATTAAACCAATTACCAAAGAAAACCAAGCTTGAAAACAAGTTAAAACACAAAATGTGCTTTAAGAAGTCTTAAAGCACATTTTTGAAAAATTGTCTTGTAAATGAGTTTTGAATGGCTAAATGTCCATCATTACTCTTAAATATATATGTGTACTATATAGTATCACATTTGGGTGGCTATATTGATGGGAAATCAAAAATTTCACTTCTAAGTGCCTTGTTTAGGTGAATAGTACTTTTTATAAGCTAGTTTATAACATATGTTGTATTAAGTAATTAAATTGACAAACAAAGACTAAAATGCCCTCATACTAATAAAGGGGGCCGGTTTTTATAAGTGTGTGACTCACCACTCTCTAGTTAATATTATAAGTAAGTAAAGAAAACTAAGTAAACTTACTTTTTACTTTATAAACATAAATATCTCCTAAAAGCAAGTTCTATCTTCATTCTCATTTCTTTCCTTCATTCCCACGGTTTGCAAACACCCCTCTTCTTCCTTCTTCCTTGTTCTCTCTCGGTAATACCACTATCACCATGGAAGTTCCAACTTTGACCACTTGTTAAACCTAGCTCACTTGTCCAAACTAAAAACAAAGACCACCAATCTCTTCCTCTCATCAAGCTCTTCATTCCTATCTTCTCAAAACTCCAAGAGCTCCATTTCGGTGCCAAGGTGTTCCACCATTGAAGGAGCTTGAGCTTGGATTTCTACATATTATTACTCTCCTTTGCTTCTAGGTAAGGAATCTCAAACAAAAATCAAGTTTCCTCCTTGTTTTTGTCATGTCCGAAAATACACATTGATATAGCTCATTGTGTGACTTTGTTCTAGCTTCATTTCAACTCTTCATGGACTAGGTGGAGTCCTCTCTTGTTATATATCCAAACTCTCTTCAAAGATCAAGGTAAAACAACTACATTAATGTTTTTGAAACAATGTCAAATTAGGGTTTACAATGAGATGAAGCTTATAGCTTGAATACTCATTATAATGTTTGTATATTGTTTAGAACTTGTCAAAGAATCAAATACCATACGGTTTTGTAAGGAATCAAGAAGGAAGTGTTTTGGAAAAAGAGGTAAATCTACTAACTTAATGTTGTTTAATGCCTTAGGAGAAATGAGCTATAATTGCTTATTAAAACTACCTAAAGAGCACATGGTAAATGACCTAGTAAATGTTCTCAAGGAGACTAGTAAAATAACATATGTCTTGTTGTATGTAATCGCAGGTTAAAGGCATATATTGTGGAAATTCAGTGTTTATGATTTAAGCACTTTAAGGGCCTAAGAGCCATGCATTTTAAGGGCCTAAGTGCCATGCAATTTAAGTTATGCACTATATTGTGATGTAGTGTGAATTTGGTGAAGTTGTGTAAGAAAGTGTTCTTGGTGTTCTTAGTGTTCTAGGATGTTTAATGATGAAAATAATGTGCTAAGGTGTAACAAAATGCTAGGAGAAACTATGTCGAAATTTAGAAAATGCATAAGGAGTTCAAGATGTTGTAAAGGAATTTTGATGAACTAGGAAGTGTTCTAGAGTGTAATAGGACTTAGGCATGATCTTGAGGTTTTAGTATGTACCAAAGTCATTTTGGACTTAGATGAAGGCTTAGGCTAACTTTGGTAAATAAGGAGCAAGTGCAAGCTTAGGAAAAAGGGATTTCAAGAATGACTTAAGGAGTTTTAGTTTGTAAGAAACAATGTTAAAGTAATGATGTTGTGTGGAAGAAATATCTAGGAATAATGATTGGAATAGGCAAGGAATGCCACTTAGAAACTTAAGGAGAAGACACTATAAGTGTTGGAGGCTTTGGAGAAATTTGGTTAAGTGTTTAAGGTTAGAAATGAGTATAATGGCACGTCCGAACTTCCGTCCGAACTTGGAAGCTCGGACATGCCCTGTTACGCTTACAGTTTTCTGGATTTTAGGTAGTGTCCGAACTACCGTCCGAACTTGGAAGTTCGGACGCACCTGTTATTTCTTAGGGAATTATCCTCGAACAGTGTCCGAACTTGGAAGTCCGGACACATGTTCGGACGCGAGGGTTTCTGTCTAAAATTTCCTCGACTCATGTCCGAACTTCCGAAGTCCGGACACAAGTTCGGACATGTGTCTGTTTTCTGTCTAAAATCACGGCTGGTGTCCGAACTTGGAAGCTCGGACACAAGTTCGGACAGGGCACTATATGGACCAAAAATTATTGTTTTAAGATGGGAATTGTTACCTAAAATAGTAGTAGGTTAGTAAAGATATTATGAGGTTAAGCAAGACATGTTAGGTGAGTTTTAAAGGCAATTAAAAGGATGAAAAGTTGTAACAAGTGTAAAGTAAAAGTAAACTAGTTGTGTTGAGTAGATAATGTTAACAATGGACTAGTGCGTTAATTAACCGACGTTACTAATGTGTATAGGATTCTCTCAAGGTGGAAACGAAACGAGGCAAGGACCAAGGTATGGTTTTCTTGCAGTCTGTTGCCTACCGGTTTACACCGGCTTGGGTGTTGGTTGTTTTTCTGAGTGTTTACGACCTTATAAGATTAAGGCATGAAAAGAGTTTACAGTTGTTGTACATTATGATGTTGTAAGGTTATGACTCCTTTCCCTTGGTTGTCTAACAAGACCTAAATGTTTGCTTGTATGTGACTTAACAAAATATTGTGTGATCACTAACAAGTGCTAACTGGGGGAGTGAGGAGTCCGGTTGTTCCGGCCACGCGTGTGATGGATGGGGGTCGATATCATATCCGGTTCGGCTCTCTTGGTGTATGTATAGGTGGTATTCCAATTTGGTTTCTACCTTCCCTTAGCTTATCCAAAGCTAGTTACTGACTCACGTCGGGCCATAGGGGCATACGTATGTTATTTCGGTGTGCTTGGGATTACTATATCCGACACACCTTTGGTATAAGTTAACCGTTCTACATAACCGGACGGTAACGAGGATGGTAACGAGCTTAACATGGGATTGGTAAAAATCCCTAGGCTCTCATGGTATACTAACTATGGTGGAAGGTTCCTTGTGAGGACCGAGTTTATGGTGTTATGTATTGATGTTGTGATGCTATGCAACTTCCCTTGCTATGCTATGGTATATATATATATATATATATGTTGGATGTTCTAAAATGAATGCCATGTTATTATGACAATTGGTTGCGCGTATCCCGGTAGCCGATGGGCTGCGCGTTAGCCATACCAGCAAAGGTGCTGACCCCCTCGGGGGCTCCATATTTTATTGCAGGATGAGGATCGAAGAGGCAGAGTGGCTCTAGGTCCTAGAGAGTAGTTTACTTTTGGAGTACTTTTGGATGTTTGCCCGGGATGCGCCTGTGCTCCCATGGCGTATTATATACTTGTTATGGTGGATTACAGTGATGGTATACAGTGATGGATTTTGTAAACACTCGGTATTATGTTGATGTATATATGGTTGTTAGTTCTATGCTCGGGAGTCTGATCATCAGACCGGTACATTTTGTATTTATTCAGCCTTGTTAGCCACGTGGGTGGTTGACGGCATTGTAGCACCAATCGTTTAGTTACCGTTTAGTTGTTTATTTCCGCTGCGATTCCAAGTATAGTTATGTGCGTAGTAGGGGTGTTACATTATCTGTTTGACTCATTAGATATTAACTGTTGGGGGTTTACGCCTCTGCACTCTATAGGACTGAGTGTTTTGGTATTGCACTCGTGCAGTTATTAATCTGGTGGGAATACGGAAAGATGTAATGAATATCAAGATGAGTGTGTATCAAAGAACTTCAACAGAGTGTTACTCCGGAACAAAACCACGTGGAGACACGAATGATAAGCTTTATCTCCGTGGACATGTAGGCTGGTACGTCTTAGTTTTACTAAGACTAGTGCAAAGAGCTGAAATACCCCAAACCTTAATATGTTAATTAATTATGTAATTATGATTTTCTAAGGCTAATTAAGTCCTTAAGATCATTGGTGAAGAAATAAAAACCAAAAAGAAAAAGAAAATGCGTAAAAGTCACAAAACGTGAAAATGCGTATTTAATTATTTTAGGAGGTATATAACCTTCACTAGGGTTATAAATATATTTTTATACCCTGATTACACACTAAGAAAATGTGGGAAAAATTCCAGAAGAAAACGGATCCAGATAATGCGTTAAAACGCTAACGGAGTCTTAAAGCGCGTTTTTCGAGGAAACCCGAAAACGTGACTTTAAACGGTCAAATGACCCCGTAAAAATTATAGTTGACTACATAACTATAAATAAACATTAATGGAAGTTTAATAGCAATAAAAATTAAATAAAAAAGAAAATCCCGGAAAACGGACCCGGTTAGTGAATAGTGCTAAACCGGGTAAATAAACGAGCGTTTCTGTAAAAAAAAATGAAAAACGCTCCAGCAAGTGTTACTGTAAGGGGGCCGGTTTTAATATGTTAATTATCTCTCTCACACTCTTGACTAATTAGCTAATTAATTAAGTCAAAAGAGCCAAAATAACAAAAGGGTACAAATACCCCTTTTCCTCTCTCTCTCCTCCTTTATTTCTTTTTCCCCTCTCTTTCCTCTCTTTCCTCTCTTCTTCCTCCCACCGATTTTCTTCACCCTCTCTCTGGTTTGAACGGTTGTGAGCTCCTCCCATGGCTCCTCCCTCTTTCTCTCCATGCTCAAGCTTCATACAAGCTCTAAGCACGAAAATAATTGCATATTCTTCTTCCTCTCATCCTCCTCTATCATTCCCTCTTTTTAAAATTCCAAAAGGATGAAGTTGACCTCCATGGGTTTTCCCATTTGAAGAGAAAATGGCATCATTGTGGAGCTTGGAGTCTCCTCTCCCTTCTAAGGTAAAAATTTCCAAGAAAAAGTCATTCTCCCTTCATCTCTTGGTGTAACTGATTTTTCACCATTTTGATACCTTGTTTTTCTCCTTGTTCTTGAGCTCCAAATTAACCCTTCAATGGTGGAATAGTCCCCTTCTTGATTCAAGGGTGAGAACCCCTCTTAAAAGCTTCAAAAGGTAAACCCTAACTATGGTGATTTAAGCCCTTTGATTGAATTGAGATTTTCTAAGGGTTTAGGTAATTAATTGAGTATGTTTTGTGTTCTTGAACGTTGGGATGGAGTTTGGAAACTCCATGCCCTCTTGATCGATTTTTGAGAAGATGAGGAGCAAGAGGAAAATTAAGGAGAGACTTATGAATTAAGGTAAGAAAACTACCTTGAACCTTGTTGTAATTGTTTTAGAGTTTGGGATGGGTAAACAAATTAATGAGCCCAAGTTATGGATCGAAATCTGTGTTGGAAATGTGTTTAGTTGATTTTAGAGAGGTTTGTGAATTAATTGTTGAATTGAGGGCCTTAAGAGCCAAATGTTTGAGTTTGTGATTGATATTGTGGTTTATTGAGATTATGGTGATTATATTGTAGTTGATGGAATTTGAGGATTTATTATGTGCTGGTAGGACCCTTGTAAGGGTGTGGCTAGATTAGGAATGAAAAGGATGAGAATTGGTGAGAAGGGATGTGTTAAGTTTATGGGGAGGTTATGGTGAAATTTTGGTAGAAAATGAGTGTGTTGATGATGGCTTTGTGAATGGGAGAACCTTGGTGTTTGTAATGTTGAATAGAGTGTAGGTGGTAGACGGATTCGGTTGTGTGCGTTCGTCCATGGGGATTTCTGATTTGTTTTTTTTTTCGTATATGATTGCTTTGACTCTTTGATTTGGTGATGTTTTTGGTTGATTTTAATGTGTGTATGATGCGTTAAAACCCCGTGGAAATGTGTTTTCGAGTGGCTAATTTGCTACAATAAATTATGTATGTTTTGTGGGGGATTTGTGGCTTGGTTCTGGCTGTTTTCCGTAATTGATTTTGCAGTTTTCGGTATGTCCGAACCTGTGTCCGAACATTGAAGTTCGGACATTATGCGCCGGCAGATTATCAGACTCTCGGCTTACGTCCGAACATGCAAGATCGGACGCATGTTCGGACAGGCCTTTGTTTTTGCATAACTTCTTCGTTTGAGCTCCGTTTTGAGTGCCGTTTGCGGCGTTGGATTCCTCTTTTCGAGTACTATCTGTTTTGACATGTTTTGGCATATGTTTATGTATATTTTGATTTGAAAATGACCGATAACCTTTTGAACTCCATTTTTTTGCTCTATAAGTGTGCTTCAGCCTTCTAATGATGGGGGATTGGATGGTAATGGTTTTGGATGATGTTTAGGCCTTGTTTGGTGACATGTAAAGGCCTTAAGATGTGTAAACAAGTGTTAGGTTTGATGTGAGAGTTGTGAACTTAAGATCACAAGAGTAAAATTAAGTATAACGGGATAACGGGGTTAACTATGGGCGCACTAGTCGTTTAACAATTGTATTGCCCCAATGTTAATGGAAACAAATGTAATGTTACCAGTTGTTCAAAGATTATTCAAAGAACATAAGAGGACGCAGTAGAGTGGACCTTGGTGACAGGTATGGTTTTCTTGCAACCTGTGTCCTACCGGGTTACACCGGCTTGTATGCCAACTTGTTTTCTGTTTGTTGGCCACCTTGCAAGATAAAGCATGTAATGAGTTTACAGTAATTCATTTATGTGGCGAATTTGGTTCCGACACCGTTAACCTCTAATATGTGTTAAACCGAAACTAACCGACTCTAGAGTCACATAAGAGACCGGTGTTCGGACTTAACGTCCCAACCTACGGGAACGTTCTAACTATGGCTATCCATGCGTAGATGTATGTTGTGGTTGTGGTGATATGTGTTGCTTTGTTTAGTATATCATTATTTAATGAATGTGGTTGTCCATGTGTGTCAAGTGGAATGTACCTCCCTTGTGTGTGATTAACCAAGTTTATAACACCATATGGTGTCATGTTGTGCTAAGTTCCATAAGGAACTACTAACTAATATGTATATATAATGGGGGGTTAGGAATCCGGTCGTTCCGGTCGCGCGCGTTGTTTGGGAGTTGATATATATATATTTGAATTAACTCCCACTCTGTTATGTTATGGTTGTTTTTCCTTCTTGAATTCAATCTCCCATGAGCTTAACCAAGGCTCACCTACCTGACTTTTGTTTGGGCTAGGGGGAATCATGTGTAAAGTGTGTTTGGGAGTTGATGCCAATATTCGCTTTGACTCCCACTCTGTTATTGATTGGTTTTCCTTCTTGGAATTCAATCACCCACAAGCCTAAGATCAATGGCTTTCCTACTCGTTATTATTCGGGCTAGGGGGAATACTGTTATGTTATGGTTGTTTTCCTTCCTTAGATTACAACCACCCACAAGCTTAACCAAGGCTTACCTACCTCATCACTATTGGAGTTTGGGGGAAATTGTGTATGGTGTGATCGGTCCTATAGTACGGCCGACATATCTAAGTGAAGTAAGTGTGTATGGCGTGATCGGGTATATATTAATACCGACACATCTATGTAATGTTATGTGTGTTGGTGTGCGGACCCATATTTAATCCGACACACCTTAAGTAAAGTGTACATAATCTAACAAGTGATGATGTGTGGACTCTGATGGTTATAACCCATTGGTTGGTTGTGTATGCTTATAAGTGGTTATGTGTTTATTGTTTTCTTGCATACTTTAATAAAATAAACTGCATGCTCACTCGACAAATAGTTGTGCGTGGCCCGGTAGCATGCGGGCTGCGGGATTACCATACCAGCAAAGGTGCTGACCCCCTTTGGGGGCCCCCATACTTTTCAGGTACAATGGAGCTGGCAGCCGTTCGAGAGTAGGACGGGGTAACTATTTATGTATGGGTGGTTATTTGGTTTAGCGTAATATCGATAAAGGAATGTTTTAGACTCGGTACAGTTTGGTTGTAATTGTCATTGTGTTCAGAATGTAACAGACTTGTAAATGTAAAGTGTAGTGCTCGGTAATCCTGTCCATCAGACCGGTACGTTGTGTATGTATTAGCCTTGTTAGCCACGTGGGTGGCTAACGGCGTGTAACACCCATTGAATTAGTCAGTGTTCATGATGTGATTTCCGCTGCGATTAATGGTTAAGTGTACAGTTTGTAGTTGGGGTGTTACAAAAAGTGGTATTAGAGCGAAGTATCGCTCTGATGACTGGAAGTACCGAGCTTAGGAAGTACCGAGTTAGGATTTTAGTACTTTGGGTTAAGGGTTGAGTGATAGCATGAGAAGTACGCTAGTTAGGAAATACCAGTTCGTACTGGATACCTACAATATCCATCCCATCCTCCACAAACCCTATTTGATAACCTGGGAAAGAAACGCCAGCGAGATGAAAGTCTTCTCTTACTCGGGAAAACCCGATTTGGCTGTTGATGTGTACCTCTGTAAGTACGGAGAACCTGTCATACGGTAGATTCCGAAAGGTGTGAATCCCGAAGACGGTGTTCATCTGAACAATGTTTACCGCATTTAATAGCAAAAAGTGAAGAATCCTATGCATAGGAGAATGGATTTTCCGGCAACTTGAGTCGACATGCCGAGCAGTCAAGAAGAACCAGCTTGCAACGCACCAATCGTGCAACAGTGGAGAAGTGAAGTAATGAAACCCGAGGCGAGTGTCTACGGGATCACAAATGTTAACTAAAACATCAACGGTATACCAACCAACCAAGGAACTACAACGTAGTACCCCAAATAAGAGATAAGTCTCAGTAACCACGACAAATGCATGGAACGAGCTGCGAAGAAGTTATGATACTAAGCAAAAAAAAAGGGTCTCTCAGAAGGGGAAACACCCTAGTTAATGGTTGTCATGTGATGAAAGTGAGAAGTACCCAGGAGATTGTTGTTTAGACTGTAAGATCAAGTAAGGGCCAATAGGGCCATTAATGTCAGTACGGGTGAAAGCAATACCGCAACCGGTGTGTGCTGAACCGACAGCCAGTTAGCATGGCGCACTTGCCATGGCAAGTGCTGCTACAACAAGGTTGTACGGGAAATTTTTAACAACTACAAGTACTTAGTAAGGTACCACGAAGTTAAGTGAGATCATCATAACCGTGGAAGGTCTTAACAGCCTAACCTCTGTAATGGGAATACACCAGTCAGCAAGAAGCTAGACTTGGTTAAGACAAGAAAACGTTGTGAAACCAAGAGAATTTTTCTTTCAAACTTAGATTTATTTTCAAACTCTTTTTCAAAACCAAAATTTCTTTCAAACCCAATCTATTTCTAACCTTTTTTTAAGCCAGACCAGAAGACCTACACCGGCCTCAGTGCCACATGGTAGGTAAGTTATACCTAGTTACTTTTGAATAACCGGACGAAAACCAGTAAAATTAAGGGTAGCAACCCGAGGGAATGGATTGAGTTCGTAATAATACAATAGTGGATAGCTTTCCCTTTGAAATACCCCTAAATTAATTTAAATTAATTTAGGGGATTTCTTTTATTAAACCATAAATAATACTATTAATATTAAATTATGGTATGGAATTATGAATATTAAATTATTATATGGAATTGTGAAATTTATTTAGGGGTTTTCTCCTATTTAACCCTAATTATACATTATTATATAGTATTATGAATTTAATAATAAGATTTATAAGTCAATAAATCTTGGGAAAATTTCTAAACACTCCTAATATATTATAAAGATTTTAGGAAGTGTTGGAACATTGTTTTGAAACATAAAAGTCAATATAAAATTCTAGAAACCTTAAAGCTTATTAAGCCTTGCTAGAGTTGACTTTTTGAGAATGGTCAAACCAGGCCATGAAACCTATACCAATAAAGGTTATGAAAAACCATGAAGATCGATAAAAAGAATGTTAAAAACGGACCATCCTAGCCAAAGTTATGATAGATTGAAGTTTAGAGCCAAAATTTTGAGAAATGCTGACGTGTCAGTCAGCCAGGCATTACCACTGAACAGTCCCAGTTTTCGACAGTTTTGGCATGTCGAGGGTCGAATTTGAAACGCCTATATCTCCTGCTCTACTCCACCATTTGGTATGCCGTCTGTTTCATTCTCTTCTCCTTAATCTCATCTTTCCAACCATTACTCACACATCATCTAACTCCTTCTACAATGACCGGAAAATTGATCCAAAGTTGGCTCCTCGCGATTGCGTAACCCAGAATTCCAGTTTTTCCTGAAATCGGGTAAACTTCGTCTCGCCATAACTTCTTCGTTTCTAAGCCAAATTTCGTGTTCTTTAGCTTGTTTTGAAGATCTATAATCCCTCTACAACTTTCGTGTTTATGACCAAGGCTGGTTCGTACTCGTGTGGGAGATAAAGCTGTTCAAAGTTGCTTGTTCGATCGCGTCGGTTTTTCTGCCCAGAACTTCCTGAAACCCGCTAGGTAAACACCGATCTTGGGAGATCTGTAACTTTCTCCCTAGTTCATCAAATTCAATGATTCTTCCACTAACATCTATAGTTACATGTCTAGTTTGGATTGTGATAGGTTCCATGAATCAAGTCTCTCTCAGTTGGTGCGAGTTGATTCGAGAAGGAGCATACCTGAACCGCACATAAAATATCGATTTCCAGATTTCCCGATTTGGTTTCACCCCGTTAATGCAATTCCGGTGAGTCTCCGATCAAATTGCTCCGATGTTGATGTTCGTAGTCATGTTTCCGATCAAACCCACATGCCAATTTAGTCTATTATGCATTATAATGGGAGAATTTGTCAAAATTGAATTCGAATTGAACTGTGAACCCTAACTTCGAACCCAGATTCGAAACTACTCAATTCGGCATGAAAATTGGGGAAATGGGTACCATTAGAACCGGGATTTTATTACGAATCGATAGGAACAAGAATCACTCGATTTCGTTCTGTGGTTAAGGAGAAATTGGCAAAATCGTACTCGACCTCTTGCTGCTTGTAACAGCCCAGTAATCAACCCACATGTGAGATATTGTCCGCTTTGGGCCGCAGCCCGCACGGTTTTGTTTCTGAGGGTGATGTACTCACACCACTCAAAAGGCCTCTCACAAGGGGAGAGTATCCGCACACCTATAAGGTGTGGTTCGTGCGCTCTCCCGGTCGATGTGGGAGGTGACCCCTACACTGGGTATCACACTCTACCCCCCTTGGGAGCCCAGCGTCCTCGCTGGCACACCGACCTGGGCCTGGCTCTGATACCATATGTAACAGCCCAGTAATCAACCCACATGTGAGATATTGTCCGCTTTGGGCCGCAGCCCGCACGGTTTTGTTTCTGAGGGTGATGTACTCACACCACTCAAAAGGGCCTCTCACAAGGGGAGAGTATCCGCACACCTATAAGGTGTGGTTCGTGCGCTCTCCCGGTCGATGTGGGAGGTGACCCCTACACTTGAAATACCCCGGATCTAGGAATGGCGATTAAATTACTCTAATATGGTTATAAAAGGCCTAATGGTGCCTAAAGAGTATTGGTAAAAAGAATAAAACCAAAAGAAAAGAGAAAACGCTTGAAAAGCGAAAAACGCTAAAATACGCGTTAAATGAGTATAAGAGATATATGATCTCGAGAGGGTCCGAGATGGATTCCTAAGGCTTAGTTAGGCCTAATAAGTATACGGGAATGATTCCCGAAGAAAACGGATCCAAATAATGGATTAAAAATGCTAACGTAGTTTTAAGCACGTTTTTCGAGAGAACCCGAAAACGTGACTTTAAGTGGTCAAATGGACCCGTAAAAATTATAGTTGATTAAATAACTATAAATAAGTATTAATGGAAGCTTAATAGCCATTAAAATTAATTAAACGAGAAAATTCCGGGAAACGGACCCGGTAAGTGAATAGTAACGAAACCGGGAGACGAGACGCGTTTAATTCGAAAAGACGAAAAACGACCCGGGCTACTAATTAACATGGCCGGTTTTAATTAATGTGTACACACTCATTAATAGCTTGGTAGCTATTTAGTAATAAGATGACAAGGAAATAAAGTAAAGGGGTGAATAGTTAAAAGTAATATTAGTACTCTCTCTCCCCCTCTTTTATTTTCATTCACGTTCTTTCTTTTCCCCCCACCAGAGCCTCTTCTTCTTCATCCTCTGTAATGGCGATTCCCATACGTGAGCAACAGCCCACCTTCAACCTCTCCTCACTTGCTCATTTCTTCACCGAATCGCACAAAAACTGTACCGTTAGTTCGTGTCGGCGAGGGCTACGTTTTCCCCCCTCAAAATCTTGATTCCTCACCTCACTTCCTGGATGTGGAGCTTTTGGAGCTCAAGAGCTGATTTTAGCTCTCCTCCACCTCCTTAATGTCTTGAGTAATAATTAGTAGAGCTTTGGCCATTTCACTTGTTTTTTGCCATTAGGGAAAATTTTCCTCACGTTGAAAACTTCTCCCGTTTCAGCCGTGAACCCTTGACCTGTGGAGTGTGGAAATGCTCCATTTGATTGCCAAGCTCCTCCTTTTGATCTCTAAGGTAATATCTAAGCTAGAGCCTAAAAACTAGTGCTTGAAATACTAGTTTTTTGAGTGGATGATTTGAATTATAAGTTTGATATATGTATATGGGGATATGATATGTTTGGCAATCTATGCCCCTTTGTTTTGTGGAAACATGAAGAGAAAGGGACAAGAGAAAGAGGAAGAAAGGGGAGAAAAACCGAAAAGGTCAAGGTAAAAAGCTTACCTTGAGCTAGTTTTTATGTGACTTGTGAGTTAAATGATAGGTGAATAAGGACCTTGAATTGTGTTGGTGTCATGATATATAATGTGTTTGTTGAATGGGAATATTTCAAGGTTTAAGTGTGTAAATGAACCTAGGAACCAAGCTAGTTTATATGTGAACAAGTGGGAATTAATGTGATTGTTGAGTCAAAACAAACAGGTGGAAGAAGTGCTTGTGAGTTGATTTTAGTGTGGTGAAATGCTTAGTAAAGCAAGTAAGTGCTGTCAATTTCCTAGGGATGTATGGACTTGATTGTCTATTCAAAGGAAGAAACTAGGTTGTTAAGAGGTTTAATGAGTGGTTAATGGCTTGAAAACCAAACTAAGAGAAGAGTGTGTTAGTAGTTGGAAATAATTCATTGAGTGCTAGGAATGGCATTATTGTGTGGAGTATTGGATGGTTAGACAATACCAAAATCTGTTACAAGTTAGAGAACAAGAGAACCATTATGATATTTAAGTGATTTGGGGCAAGAAATTGGGTAAGGGTTTAACCCATGATTTGAAGAGTTTTAGAGCATGTTTTAAGGTGATTAAACATGTGGGAAACTTGTGGAAAGTTTATGGAAAGATTAAGGGTGGTTTAATGGATTGATTTGGAGTGGAAAAAATTAAGTTTGGAGCAGGTGCAGGGTCCGGGACTGGTCCTTGGACAAAGTCCCGGACCACACTTAAAAAACTTCGAGAGTTGCAGCACACCCCTGGTCCGGGACTATACTCCAGGACAAGGTCCCGGACCATAGTCTAAAATTAGCCGAGAGTTAGGAAACATTGGTCCGGGACTTTAGGTAAGGACCAAGTCCCGGACCACCCCCAGAATTGCCCGTGAGTGTTTTAAAGGTGCTAATGATGGGGGTTTGAATGCTAATGATGTTATAAGATGTTAAGGCCTTTTTGGTGACATGTAAAGGCCCTATAATGTAGAAAGTGTTGAAGAGAGTGAGAAATGAGAACTCAAATTAACAAGTGTAAAACCGAGATAACGGGATAAACGGGGTTAAGTACGGAGTATTAGTTTTACATACCGTAATGCTTTGATGTTAATCCATTTGAATGTTATCATTGGATCGGGTGTGAACCAAGCATGGTGAGATGGACACGGTAAAAGTAAAAACCCGGTGGAAGGTAGGATTTTCTCATGCCCCGTATGCTAACCGAGTTCTCTGATTGTGTGTTTGTGTCCGGCTTAATCAAGATTAAAGCATGAAAATAATCCCTTGTTTGATTAGGCATGCATTGTTGTATGTTGAATGAGCTAACATACTTGTATGCCAGTGTGGTCTAACTTAGTGCATACCGACTCTTAGTGAGTACTGATTGACTAGAAACCCGTTGAACGGGTAGTCACATAACTAATGGTATTATGCAAACACACACAAGCTATCGATTAAAGTATAACGATAACACAAACATATGAACTCCCTAAAATGCGAGGAGATGTACGGGTTGAGTATACCCGATAACGGTTTAGAGAACCTTATTGAAACAATCCTCGAAATAAATATGAGTGGAGAGATAAATGACCTCCATCGAGAGGATTGAAGTTAGTCCAATAATGTAAACATATAAGAAAGGTAAAAGAGACCTAAGGGACTATGGAATCCTTGAGATACGGTCGACCTCTTTATGAGGATTTTACCCGTATAAGAAATATCCGAATGTACAAATATGATTGTGAGTAACACTTAAACCTAAGATTACCCGAATTAGGTAAGTTCCCAAAGTCATTAGAAACATCGAGTATGAGGCTTCTAGACTACTATAAAATGATATTACTATACTCCGAGAGAGGTGTACGGGAACGAGAGTAGTCCGCGAGTAGTCGGACCTAAGTAAAAGTGATAGGAACTAAGAGAGTGTTCCTCGAGCTAGTTGAACCTTCCCACCATGCTAGACCCAGAGTAGGGTCGAAACCGGAAGTAAGACTATGTCGAGAGCCATGAGTTTTGGCTTAGTATGTATAAGAGTAACAAGCGTGACGTAGGAGACCTGTAGTGTCTCGAGAATCTACAAGAGCTTGAGTATGAATGACCCAGAGTGTGGGTGATATAATGAGTATAAATAACCCGGAAGAAGGGGTGAGTTAATTATGTGTAACCCGAGAGAATGGTAAGTATGAGAATAGTACCCAAGAGATGGGTGTGTATACGAATAAGTAACCCGAGAGAGCGGGTGAGGTATCGATAAGTAACAGGCATAGTGGGAATAACCCTCAATGCCTAAGTAACCAGTTACCACTAACAATTGTTCTGTTAGTTAGGAATCGTGTTCCGTGATTGGATGTAGATTCCTTGTGTGATATACATATTATTGTATTGCCATATGCATGTTTTTATTAAATGAACTCCATGTATATCCGACCCAAAGTAGTCGGCGTACCGCGGTTAGCACGCGGTATATGCTTTCATGCGCACGTAAGCTGACCCCCTAGGGGAACGTTTTTAGTGTGCAGGTACTTGAAGCTGACCACCGTTCGAGAGAGTAGGACGGGACTGCTGTGAGCATGGGTAGTTAGATTGTAATTACTTATGCTTTGAATGAGGTGTAAGTCCGAGTATGTTATCGGCATCCATATATTGTAGACTCGGTATAGTAAAGTAAGGAATTGAGTATTGTGCTGTATGAAGTACTCGGTTGTTCCAGTCCATCAGACCGTTACTGTATTGAGTCAGGCCTGGTTAGCCACGAGGGTGGCTAACGGCGTTGTATCACCCTCTATTGTATTAGAATTCCGCTGCGAGCTTAATGTAAATTGTAACGTTTAAGAGGTAATGATGAGTTTAGCATTGGGGTGTTACAAAAATGGTATCAGAGCGAAGTATCGCTCTGATGACTGGAAATACCGAGCTTAGGAAATACCGAGTTAGGAATTAGAGACTTAGGGCTATGGGTTGAGTGGTAGCGTGAGAGATGCGCTCTAGTTAGGAACTTCCAGTATGATCTGGATACCTACAATACCATACCCCCCCTCCACACCCCCGTATTGAAAGCTTGGGGAAGACTGCTGAGAGACGGGAAACCCAATCTGGCAGTTATTTAATACTTTAATATGAACTAGAACCTGTCATGCGGTAAATCCTGAGAACCGGAAACCCGGAAATGGACTCCGCTGGAACAATATAACCGCACAATGGCGGAAGGTCGAGACATCCTAATTCCAGGAGACCTGAATCTGTGGCATCCTGGGGCGACATGCTTAGCAGTCGCGAGAACCTAGCTGGCCGAGCAGCAGCAAGAAGAAAGCACCAACCGTGCAACAAGGCGGACTCATGAGAAATAGCAAAAACCGAGACAGTCTTAAGGACCGCCCATAACTAAATAATACCATCGACGGGGGTACACTAACGACTAAGGAATCTAGTCAAAGCGTTATGCTACACCCAACCCTGCCACACCCGAAGAGGTTGCAATACCTAACGGGCACAGCTTAGACAGCTACGAGCATAGCTACGGGATATACCCGAATGGGAACTACCCAAAGTGCTGGTCCCTAAATTAAGTTAAAACCTCGTTAACCAAGTAAAGACGCGCGGGAAGAGCAACGAGGGGTGTAAAGCCTAGAATTAAAGTAATTAAGGAACTCCGAGAATGGAGAAGCACCTAAGGAATGACAGTCATGTCAAGGTGAATGAGAATCAGCTCCAAGGAGCAGTCATCCAACTAGGGGGATCAAGGAAAAGCCAACGAGGCTACCAAATATAATGTGAACAATACCGTGGCCGGTATGAGTTAACCCAAAAACCGCCGTACCGCGCACTTGCCTCGCCAAGTGCAGTATAACGACAGCTAAGAGGAGCTTTGACAAGCTACCAGTACTTAGTAAGTACCAAGACGGCAAGAGAAGCCAACATAGCATCACAAACCCTAAAAATTCTGAAACGAAACCTTGGTGTGAGCCTAAAGGCCTGACCACGTATAAAGATATACCGGTCAGCAAGAGGCTAGACCTGGTAAGAAGCACCGGCATTGAAATGCCGCCAAAGAGTTTACTTCCAAGACTCAAACTTTTCTTCAAAAACATGAAACTTTCCAAAAACCCCCAAATTTAAAAAAAAAAACCCAACCAGAGGAATCACGTGGTTACGTATTATAGGACCTTATAAGAGGAGTGGCAACAGAATACTTCACTTAGGCGTGACCGACACTACAAGTGTACACAAACGAGACATGGAACAACCGCACTCCAAAGGAGCTTGCGGGCCTGACAGACCAGTTATGAGTTAGTCGGGTAAGTGGTAACGTATCAATAAGATACTCCATGTATGTATACAAAGTAGAGTACGGTACACGGGAAGTAGCCCACTCCATACTACGGACGAAAGAGCCAATCCAAACCAAGACAGTAGACACCTCGGCTGATCTCGAAGAACACAAGGAAGCTTACCAAGATTAGGAGTCTAGAATCCAGTAAGGTGACAGACCTAGGATATAGCGATAATAAGTGCGAGAAGCACAGGGTATTAAGTATAGACATGAGATATGTCTCAGGAATCCAGGGAAATACCTAATAACTGGAATGGATACCAGTGTAAGCAATAAGATGAATGCCTTAATTGATTATATCAATAGTTGGATGAATGGATAGAATTCCCACCTTATACCTCACTGAAGAGAATAATGACCAGACCTAGTAGGTATTAGAAGGTACCAAGGATCTACCCAATAATGGGAGACATTACACACCCTAACGGGATGGTCAAGGACATAGCCGCAAGGCGAAGTCACACATTGAACAAACCATGAGTACAAGCCAGATGTCATGGCATACTCAGTAACACCCAGGAGCAATCCGAGAAGGGTGCCCGAGTCAACATTAGTTGAACGAAACATCGTGTTGAGAACACAAGTGTTTAAGCAACACTCGGTAGAACCCGAAGGGATCCCTCGAACACGGGATACCCTAGATTGCAGAGGGCATATAAACACTATCAATTTATTTAAAAGGGCCTTCCATGTCTGGAAGTGTGACGAGGACAACCATATCTAAGAGCCCAGAAATACCTCCTAACCATTTTAATGGCATACGGAGGAAGAAACCTATATAAACAGCCCGCATGGAGCATGACTCGAGGCAAGGTGGCTTGTAAGCCGATAAAACCAACTACAAACGTGGATCCAAACGTTGTAAAACATATGCATAAAGGCATAAGAGTTTATAGTGGAGAATGAACCACTACTTAGAGTGGGGATACCACTTGTTATTATGAGGCCTATGGAGCGGCATTTGCGTGAATCCTCCAGAGAAAGGCTCCACCTAGGTATGAAATGTGAAACGCTAGGTTCGGTGTAGTAAAACTGAGCATGAGTATATTGCCAATGATATATGAACTATAGTAGTATGTGTGTAAAGAGGAATCTTGATGGCAGTACAAAGGAAACCGATAGAATAAATCGGATGCGTAGTGAACACTGTTATGTGGTACAGATGAACTGCAGAGTAAGCAGTGCGCAAGCGCGCAGAGAGATTTAAAGAGTAACGTATTTCATTGAGCCAAATGAATGGCAAGCCATAGTATAAATGGCGGGAGTACATGAGCAGAAGCTAAAGTAGTAGCGGATGCCATGTAAACAAATGTTGTTTAATGAGTAAGAACATGGTACGCAGCAAGCGACCATTGTAAGAGTATATTCCGATAATGATACGGAGCTGATGAGAAAATGAGTTAAAGAAGACATGATCATTCCTATCTCATGAGAGATTTACTATCAAGGGTTTACGTCCGTTTCTGCACTCTGTATGACTGAGTGTTTTGTTATTGACTTGTGTGCGAAGGTATAGATCAAGTGGGGAGAGCCAGCAGGAATTGAGTAATGTCAACGAAGCCTGTTGAGTGAGAATCTAGAGAGATAACCGTGCGCCATTGGCCAAAGATGCACAAAGAACGTGGGCAGTAACCCAAGGCCCAGGATCGATGAATGGTAAATGCAGAGTAGTATGAATGAAGAACCCTGGTACAGAACCAAGAACAAACATAATCCATGAGCCACTATTAAACGAGGAAAGCACTACATGCTAAGTAGTAGCTTGACCTCGACCGACAACAAGTCGGGAAAAATAGTGAATAATCACAAAGGTATACAGTGTTATACGAAGTAGATTCCCAGAGAACTGGAGAGACAATCTAAAATTCATCGAATTCGCGATACGGTAAGAGATACCAAGCGACGATTGAAATACATTGAGAATACCAAAGAGAGAATTAAGCTCTAGTTATCAGGTCACGCAGCAGAAGCTTGTGACCGTAATTCAGGGTTAAGTATACCTAATCATAAACGCCTTGAAGCCTTAGAGGCTAGAACTAACCCGGTTATGAGTTAATTAACCGCATTGAAGTTAAAAAATCTTCATGATACCCGATTAATGAACCAGTGTTCAGTGATAACTATGGTTGGTTACGCGGGCGTAACCCCTTTTAAGGGGGGTAGGGCGAGAGAAACCGCTTAGAGTATGTTTTACGTATAGTTAGTAAACTACTATGTGCATAGCACAAAAGAAATTGTTTTGATGTTTGACCTCATGTTACATAAACATGTGTACCCATTCATTGTGTAAGTATGAGTATTATGCATGAGAGATGCGAGTAATGTGTATGTAATAAATATGAAAAGAGGAGTAGAGAAATCCTGGGGAATGAGAATCCCTATAGTATATGTCTAGTGAGATTAGACATGAGACATAATGAGTATGAATCGGCATGAAACCGATGTGTAACCTAAGAGGAGTGAGTTCCCTAGGTGATTTTATTTGAGAATGATTGATGGAGAGAGTTCCATCCTTGGAGTTGTATGTTGTATTGTTTTAAGTTGAGTAAAATTTGACTAATGAGGCCTCAAGTATGGAATGCCTAGGCAAGGTATAAGTGAAAACAAATAGAGAATAATGGATGACTTAAGTTTCCATGATAAAGATAAATTGAAAAAGATGTTTTATGAATATGACTTGAAAGAGTAAAAGATAGAAAACGAAAATGTTTGACTATCTGATTGTTTGAAACTGACGTGGGAGGTGGAACTTGATCTGCTAGCGATCAAGGGAAACCGAACACAAATTGGGGGTGTAAGGATAGTTCAACACTGATGCTGATCACATCAGGGTTGGATGATTCTTGAAGCTCCCTATAAGTGGTCACAAGTAATCACGCTAAGAAAAGATAAGCTACCATAAATTTGATTTGGAGTTGTGTGGTGTTTTAAAAAGAATTTTCAAAACAGATTTTGAAAAAGAATTTTCTTCAAGTATGAAGATGGAAACGAAAACGGTTTTGAACCGCTATCACCCGCCGATGGCTGAGCCTTAAGTTTGATGACGGTGGAACGGGTGGGCGTGTGTATTAGTTTTTGAAACCATTGCACCGTACGTGCGGCGGTTAAGTGAAGTTGGGGACCTGTGGGGCGGTGTCAGTGTTTGATTTTTTCCAAAGGCAGCGGGACGGGGAGAGTACCCTGATATGTTCCTGTGGTTGAGTGAGTCAACCAGAGTGCCTGAGGATATATATATGTGTAACGTTTTGATCAGAACCGAAGGGACCGTGGGCCAGAGAGAGTAAGTGCCCATTGTCATGAAAACGGCCGTGAACCAGAAAGAGTAAGTGTTCAACGTGACCGGTACCTGAGGGATCAGTAGTATATTACTCAATATGGATTCGAGGACTGTAGGTGCCTTCTTGTCTTCGGACCGATTCCATGGAGAGAGTGTAAAGAGTATTTTTGATTGCTATACATGCTGTGATATGTGTGTGGTATGTGTAGTATGAAATGAGACAGACTTGTGGAGTCTGTAAGGTTATACATGTACTATAACCTTGGCATTGAATGCCATTAGAGTAACCACTAGTTCAGCAACTTTGAGGACAAAGTTCCTAAGGGGGGTAGATTGAAATACCCGGATCTAGGAATGGCGATTAAATTACTCTAATATGATTATAAAAGGCCTAATGGTGCCTAAAGAGTATGGTAAAAAGAATAAAACCAAAAGAAAGAGAAAACGCTTGAAAGCGAAAAACGAAAAACGCGAAAATACGCGTTAAATGAGTATAAGAGATATATGATCTCGAGAGGGTCCGAGATGGATTCCTAAGGCTTAGAGTAGGCCTAATAAGTATACGGGAATGATTCCCGAAGAAAACGGATCCAAATAATGGATTAAAAATGCTAACGGCGAGTTTTAAGCACGTTTTTCGAGAGAACCGAAAACGTGACTTTAAGTGGTCAAATGGACCCGTAAAAATTATAGTTGTTATAAATAACTATAAATAAGTATTAATGGAAGCTTAATAGCCATTAAAATTAATTAAACGAGAAAATTCCGGGAAACGGACCCGGTAAGTGAATAGTAACGAAACCGGGAGACGAGACGCGTTTAAATTCGAAAAGACGAAAAACGACCCGGGCTACTAATTAACATGGCCGGTTTTAATTAATGTGTACAACACTCATTATAGCTTGGTAGCTATTAGTAATAAGATGACAAGGAAATAAAGTAAAGGGGGAATAGTTAAAGTAATATTAGTATCTCTCTCCCCCTCTTTTATTTTCATTCCGTTCTTTCTTTTCCCCCCCACCAGAGACTCTTCTTCTTCATCCTCTGTAATGGCGATTCCCATACGTGAGCAAACAGCCCACCTTCAACCATCCTCTCCTCACCCTTGCTCATTTCTTCACCGAATCGCAAAAAAACTGTACCGTTAGATCGTGCGGGCGAGGGCTACGTTTTCCACCCCTCAAAATCTTGATTCCTCCACCTTCACTCCATGGATGTTGGAGCTTTTGGAGCTCAAGAGCTGATTTTAGCTCTCCTCCACCTCCTTAATGTCTTGAGGTAATAATTAGTAAGAGCTTTGGCATTTCAAGCTTGTTTTTTGCCATTTAGGGAAAATTTTCCTCACGTTGAAAAATCTTCTCCCGTTTCAGCCGTGAACACCTTGACCTTGTGGAGTGTTGGAAATGCTCCATTTGAATGCCAAGCTCTCCTTTTGGATACTCTAAGGTAATATCTAAGCTAGAGCCTAAAAACTAGTGCTTGAAATACTAGTTTTTGAGTGGAGGATTTGAATTAATAAGTTTTGATATGTATATGGGGATATGATGTAGTTGGCAATCTATGCCCCTTGTTTTGATGTGGAAACATGAAGAGAAGAGAGGGAACAAGAGAAAGAGGAAGAAGAGAGAGGGAAGAAAAACCGAAAAGAGCAGGCAAGGTAAAAAGCTTACCTTGAGCTAGTTTTTATGTGACTTGTGAGTTAAATGATAGGTTGAATTAAGGACCTGAATTGTGGTGGTCATGATACTATAATGTTGTTTGTTGAATGGGAATGTTTCAATGGGTTTAAGTGTGTAAAATGAACCTAGGAAACCAAGCTAGTTATATGTGAACAAGTGGGAATTTAATGTGATTGTTGATGTCTAAACCAAACAGTGGGAAGAAGTGCTTGTGAGTTGATTTTAGTGTGGTGAAATGCTTAGTAAAGCAAGTAAGTGCTGTCAAAATTTCCTAGGGATGTATGGACTTGAGTGTTCTATTCAAAGGAAGAAACTAGGTGTGTTTTTAAGAGGTTTAAGTGAGTGGGTTAATGGCTTGAAAACCAAACTAAGAAGAAGAGTGTGTTAGTAGTGGAAATAATGTCATTGAGTGCTAGGAATGGCATTATTGTGTGGAGTATGGATGGTTGAGACAATACCAAATCTGTTACAAGTTAGAAGAACAAGAGAACCAATTATGATATTTAAGTGATTTTGGGCAAGAAATTGGGTGGGTAAAGGGGTTAACCCATGATTTGAAGAGTTTTAGAGCATGTTTTAAGGTGATTAAACATGTGGGAAACTTGTGGAAAGTTTATGGAAAGATTAAGGGTGGTTTAAGGATGATTTGGAGTGGAAAAATAAGTTTGGAGCAGGTTTTAGCAGGGTCCGGGACTTGGTCCTTGGACAAAGTCCCGGACCACACTTAAAAAACGGTCGAGAGTTGCAGCACACCCCTGGTCCGGGACTATACTCCAGGACAAGGCCGGACCATAGTCTAAAATTAGCCGAGAGTTAGGAAAACAATTGGTCCGGGACTTTAGGTAAGGACCAAGTCCTGGACCACCCCAGAATTGCCCCGTGAGTGTTTTAAAGGTTGCTAATGATGGGGGTTTGAATGCTAATGATGTTATAAGATGTTAAGGCCTTGTTTGGTGACATGTAAAGGCCCTAAGAAGTGTAAGAAGTGTTAGAAGAGAGTGAGAAATGAGAACTCAAATTAACAAGTGTAAAACGAGTAACGGGATAAAACGGGGTTAAGTACGGGAGTATTTAGTTTTACATACCGTAATGCTTTGATGTTAATAAAACATTTGAATGTTATCAGTGGATCGGGTGTGAACCAAGCATGGTGAGATGACACGGTAAAAGTAAAAACCCCGGTGGAAGGTATGATTTCTCATGCCCCGTATGCTAACGAGAGTTACTCTGATTTGTGTGTTTGTGTGCCGGCTTAATCAAGATTAAAGCATGAAAATAATCCCTTGTTTGATTATGCATGCATTGTTGTATGTTGAATGAGCTAACATACTTGTATGCCGGTGTGGTCTAACTTAGTGCATAATAGACCGACTTAGTGAGTACTGATTGACTAGAAAACCCGTTGAACGGGGTAGTCACATAACCAATGGTATTATGCAAAACACACAAGCTATCGATTAAAGTATAACGATAACAAAAACATATGAACTCCCTAAAAATGCGAGGAGATGTACGGGTTGAGTATATACCCGATAACGGTTAGAGAACCTTATTGAAACAATCCTCGAAATAAATATGAGTGGAGAGATAAATGACCTCCATCGAGAGGATTGAAGTTAGTCCAATAATGTAAACATATAAGAAAGGTAAAAGAGACCTAAGGGACTATGTGACTCCCTTGAGATACGGTCGACCTCTTATATGAGGATTTTACCCGGTATAAGAAAATATCCGAATGTACCAAGCATATGATTGTGAGGGTAACACTTAAACCTAAGATACCCGAATTTAGGTAAAGTTCCCAAAGTCATTAGAAACATCGAGTATGATGCTTCTAGACTAATATAAATGATATTACTATAACTCCGAGAGAGGAGTGTACGGGAACGAGAGTAGTCCGAGAGTAGTCGGACCTAAGTAAAAGTGATAGGAACTAAGAGAGTGTTCCGCGAGCTAGTTGAACCTTCCCACCATGCTAGACCCAGAGTAGGGTCGAAACCGGGAAGTAAGACTATGCTAGAGAGCCATGAGTTTTGGCTTAAGTATGTATAAGAGTAACAAGCGTGACGTAGGAGACCTGTAGTGTCTCGAGAATCTACAAGAGCTTGAGTATGAATGACCCAAGAGTGTGGGTGAGATAATGAGTATAAATAACCCGAGAGGAAGGGGTGAGTATATGAATGTGTAACCCGAGAGAATGGGTAAGTATGAGAATGAGTAGCCAAGAGAATGGGTGTGTATACGAATAAGTAACCCGAGAGAGCGGGTGAGGGGTATCGAATAAGTAAACAAGGCATAGTGAGGAATAACCCTCAATGCCTAAGAGTAACCAGTTACCACTAACAACATTGTTATGTTAGTTAGGAATCGTGTTCCGTGATTGGATGTAGATTCCTGTGTGATATACATATATATTGTATTGCCATGATGCATGTTGTTTGATTAAAATGAACTCCATGTATATCCGACCCAAGTAGTCGGCGTACCGCGGTTAGCACGCGGTATATGCGAATTTCATGCGCAGCGTAAGCTGACCCCTAGGGGGAACGTTTTTAGTGTGCAGGTACTTGAAGCTGACCACCGTTCGAGAGAGTAGGACGGGGACTGCTGTGAGCATGGGTAGTTAGATTGTAATTACTTATGCGTTTGAATGAGGTGTAAGTCTGAGTATGTTATCGGCATCCATATATTGTAGACTCGGTATAGTAAAGTAAGGAATTGAGTATTGTGCTGTATGAAGTACTCGGTGTTCCAGTCCATCAGACCGTTACTGTATGTGAGTCAGGCCTGGTTAGCCACGAGGGTGGCTAACGGCGTTGTATCACCCTCTGTTGTATTAGAATCCGCTGCGAGCTTAATGGTAAATTGTAACAGTTTAAGAGGTAATGATGAGTTTAGCAGGTTGGTGTTTACACTGCTGTTCGCTGATGAACTCGACAAATAGGCCGTCCGATCGTAGGTATTAGTAATGGACGGCCGAGATTAGATCTGGGGGTTTAAGTTGATTATGTTTTATATATTTCAGAATTTAACCCTAACTTGTTGAATTTAGTTAATGGCCTTCCCAAATGAGTTTTGACTTGAAATTTTAACCATAGATTCCTTAAAAATCTAGTATATTATGATGTAAATTAATATGGGTTTTGAGTTTTTAAACGTAAGTTATAATTTTTTTAAGTTATGAGTATTATGGAATTATTTGGATAATTAAAAAGATATTATTGTTATGAAATAAAAATTTTATAATATGTCTAAAATGTTATAGTTACTATATATTTAATTTGGGGATTTTTGGACAATTGTAAATGGGTTTAAAAATTGTGTTTATTAGTTTTTCATAAGAATAACTTATAATATATGGTTTTTAATGTAATCAAAAATTAAAGTATAGTTGATTAATGAACTTTATAGGTTGGGGAAAATATAATAAGACTAATTAACATTTAATACAGTATGTTTATAAATATTTGGGGGTATTAACTTTAAGTGAAGTAAAAATTGTTACATATATTATATATATATATTTATATGAGAGAAAATAAATAGAAACTTATATTAAATCAAGGAATTTAACTAAACTACATTTTATTATTATATATAATATGGAAGCTAATATGTTTAACGAAAACTAAGGGAAATACTTTATTTTATAAACCATATATTGGATGTAGCTATGTGTAAAAGTTAGTATAAATAATTAAGTGCAATAAAACTACACAAGGAATGTCTTGAATAAATCCTAATATATATACACATAAAAAACTACATAAATAAAAGAAATAAAATGCCTTATAGAAAATATAATATGAAGGAATTAATGAGATAAACTAAACCTCTACATAATACTAATAAAAGAATATTATATGAGGCGGTATTAAATTAAGATTATTAAACTTAAGGAGTTATCTTTGAATTTCTAAGATTTATATAAACCGTATTAAAATACATGTATAGTATTAGTCAACGACCATAATGTAAGTCTATAATTGGGTTAAGTAATTAATAAGTTAAAACTTAGGAAAAATTGTGATTAGATTACATAAAATGTTACACAAATAGATCTTATTCTATAATTAATGATAAATAAATGTAATACTTACATCTAAATGTTCTTAATATATAAACAATAATAAAGTAAATAAAATACTTTTACATATGAATGTGAGGTGGATTAGTAAGTCTAGATTTAATCATTTCTTAACATTTAAGGTATTGAAGTATAACTTAATGTTTTAAGTTAAAATCATTAAAAGGATTATGATATAAACTACATTAAACTATGATTTGGAAATTTATCTAAATAATAATCCTTAAGTTTCTTGGCATTAGATAAGCCATATGAAATACATTTATAACATTAATTACCAATACTTAGGATGTGAGTCTACAATTAAGTGAGGTATTTAGTAGTTAGAATTTATAGAAAGGTTTATAAAAGGAATTTGATACTTAAAACCTTTGAACCTTTTATTAGATAAAACTAAGTTACATAAGAGATTATATTGATCTACTTTACGACGCTAAAAATATTAATGTGTCATTTGAGTATAAGGTATGAGGATTTTTCAGAACATATTATCTTATTAAGTAATTGACAATTTCACTTGTGAATGAGAGTTTAATTCTTAGATAAATTCTACCTTATGTTAAGATATAATGTTCATCCTAAAACATAATAAAGGAGATTAATTTATTAAGTTATTCCTTTGAAACCTTAGGTTTTGTAAACAATATGAAAAATGTATTTTAAGACGTAAGTTTATTAAAATTTAGTATAAAGGATTATACATGGTCTATAGCGGGAATGTGTGTAAAAATAAAACATTTGGGAAATTGAATGTAAGCAAGGTTATCTTAAAATGCCTTATTATATAGTTAATGATAAAGTAAATAATATACCTTGGAAATACTAAATGTAAGAGTTCGATAAATCTAAGTTAACTATAATATAGTTATTCATGAGATGAGAAGCAATTAACATCTTATGATAAGATTATTAGATGGTTGTAAAAAAAGTCATCCTAAACTAAACATATGATAAATGAGTGTAGTAACTCAATTAGGTTATCATAAAATGCATCTATAACACCATGTTTACAATATACAGGATGTAGATCTTAATTAAGTTGAGGGGAAAACTTAATCATAATGGATTATTTGGTAATACTGATAAAATACATAATCATTACATTGTGAAATAATAGTATAATATTCTAAGATAAACCTATCATAGGTCATAACACGATATTTATTCTAAATTAGGAATAAAAGTATTACGCTTAAAAATTATTATTGAGATTCTAAGATTAGATGAATAATATAATACGCACTTATGATATAAGGGTCTTAAGAGTCTTGAATTGAGAATTAGGGTTAAGTATGAATAAAGTGGATAAGAGTGTAACAATTAACAAGTGTAATAACATACATTCCCTAGTCTTACAACCTTGGGTTATACAACATTCTATATAAGTCAAAGGTTATACATAACATTTAAGTGAGGGCTTAAAAGACAATTGAGACTTAGAAATAAGAGTGAGGAATTTATTTAAGTTTAACTTAGGTTACAAGTTATTGATGTTAGACTACCTTTAATATTCCTCAGAGTATTGTTGATTATTTGCACAAGTCGACTAGAACTACTACAGCGATTACCAGGTACGATTTCTCGTACTCAGCTTGTTGTGTTTTGGACTCTATGGAATGTTTCGTACGATTTCTCGTACTCAGATACTTTTGGTGACGAACTTTATGGAATGTTTTGAGAACGAAACGCTAACTGAGCCTTGGATGTACAACTCACATGATCATTGGTTCCTCTTGTCTGGTTGCCTCATTAGATATTGACTGTTGAGGGTTACGCCTCTGCACTCTGTAGGACTGAGTGTTTTGGTATTGCACTTGTACAGTTAATAATCTAGTGGGAATATGGGAAAATGTCAATCTTGGTATTGGGTATGGATTATTTCTAATAAGTGGTGCACTCACTTTTCACCGATGACTGAGAACGGGTCGGTGGCAGCGGAGGTCTGCTATACCTCGTCCATATGGACAACTGACAGCGGAGGTCTGTTTTCCTCGTCCTTGTGACAACTGACTGGCGGTGGGGCCATCTCTTCCAACTGGGTATATTCCACTCTTGAGTTATGGGTTCTTGGATATCTTCTTTCATTCCAGACCTTGTGACTACTTGGGTCTTTCTAATCCTAATTGGAACTGAATCTAACTTAAGCAATGGATGTTCACTAACTTCTGGCGTGGTTTCTTTTATGTTGGCTCACTCTACCTTCACGTTATTTATCTCTATCCTTGACTTGTTATCTTTGACTTGGTGTTTTTGGTGTGCCTTGTTCTTCTGATGTTTTGAGCATTTGACTTCAAGTTATTGTTATTTTAAGAGTTATGTTTTTCTTTTAATACTGTTGTTTTGGAGAGTTGTACCAGTTCCATTCCAGGGAACTGACTCACCCCTCCTGGGGTGGGCTGCTTGGTTTCATCTTGCAGGTACGAATTGTTATACAGGTGGCCACAAAGAGTATGAGTGTATGGGATGGGAATTAGGAATTTGGAGAGCTACTGTATTTTGTTATCATTACTTTTATACTATGTTTTCTCGAGTTCAGACCATAGCATTTGTAATATCATAAGTTGTAATTGGTGAGGTTGGTGCCGGGTGTTTGGAACCCGATGATCTGTAATCGCCTTAGTATTTTATTTCCGCTGCATTTATGATAAGTAGGGGCGTTACACCCTTGATTAAGTTTGGGAAGCACGGAATGCATATTATCACAGGATAATATAAGGGAGCTGACAACAGAATACTTCACCTAGGCGTGTGACGGACACTACGAGTGTACCAACTGAAATGTGGGACGACCGCACTCCGATAGGAGCTTGTGGGCCTGATAAACCTTCTTATGGGATAGTCGGGTAAGTAGCAATGTGTCAGTAGGGTACCCCACATATGTATACGAGTGGAGTCTGAACAACACGGGAAGTAGTCGACTCCATACTACGGTCCGCAGTAAAAGTAAAACAAGAGTAATGGATTACACCGAATGGTTGAAGTAAAGGAACCCAGTTAAGTTAAGGAGACTAAAGGAATTAGTGAGTTTATTTTAAGGAAATGTTTAAGAGTCGGGAAGTGCAGAGGGCATTGATTGGTAAGTAAAGACATCGTATATGTCTTAAGAATCCTGAAGGATGAACGTAATAGCTGGAGTAAGTACCCAACCTATATATGGCGAGGCAGATGCCTACTATGGACACGTTAATGTGCAATGATCGGGATGAGACTCCCGGAATGATCACTTAGACTATCTGGAGATATCAATCCCACTGGAGAGGATATTTAACCCAGCCAAGAACGCGAGGCAATGTAGTTAAATTAAATGTCATAAGTGCAAACCAGATGTGATGGCGTAACCTAGTAGTGACACCCAGGAGCTGTCCTTAAAAGGGTGTTTGGATCAATAGTGGTTGAATGAAATAACGTGACAGTAACGCAAGGGTTGAGACTAACACCCAGCTTAAGCAAAAGTCGTCAGGAGGAAGTCTGACATCCTTGAAGGGGTATCCCATGAAAGGAACCGCGACGTAACGACCTTGTCATGGAGCCCAATACCACCTCTAAACCGTGTAATATTGTTTGGAGGAGTAAATGTGTGTGGACAGCCTACAGTGAGTAGAGCTCGAAGCGATAGGGCTTATAAGCCATAAATGGAATATGTTAAGTAAATTTTATTGATTATGGAAGTTTATGTATATGAGTAAATAAAGCGGATAACGAACCACTGCTTTAAGTGTGGGGATACCTCTTGATATTGTGAGACCGCAACAGCGGTAGTTATGTAAACCAAGTTCAGGGAATGTGTTAAGAGTTGACCATGTTGTTACTACGAAAAGAGTGTTCATACCAGTTGTGGAGATCGAAAGAGTAATAAGACTAATGGCAACCACCATAGGTGTAACACCCCAACTGCTAAACTCGTCATTACCTCTTAAACTGTCACAATTACCAATAATCTCGCAGCGGAACTCTAAATACAACAGAGGGTGATACAACGCCGTTAGCCACCCATATGGCTAACCAGGCCTATCTCACATACAGTAACGGTCTAATGGACTGGAACAACCGAGTACACAATACAAATACAATACTCAAATCATTTCTTTACTATACCGAGTCTACAATAAATGGATGCCGACAACACATTCGGTCTTACACCTCTTCCAATGCATAAGTAATTAAAACTAACTACCCATGCAACCCACCGACCCCGTCCTACTCTTGAACGGTAACATCTTCGGTGTACCTGTAAAAATAAAAACATCGCCCCTAGGGGCTCAGCTTAACGCTGCATATGAAATTCGCATACCCCGAGCGCTAACCGGAGTACGCCGACCACTTAGTCGGATATACATGGAGTTCATTTTAGTCAAACAACATGCATCATAGCAATACAATAAGTACGTGTAATGCTCAAGGAATCTACATCCAATCATTGAACACAATTCCTAACTAACATAACAAGGTTGTTAGTTGTATCTGGTTACTCTTAGGCCTTGAGGTTTTACCTCACTATGCCTTGTTTACTTATTCAATACCTCACCCGCTCTCCCGGGTTACTTATTCATATACACACCCATTCTCTTGGGCTACTCGTACTATACTCACCCACACTCTCGGGTTACTTATTCATATACACACCCATTCTCTTGGGCTACTCGTACTAAAGTCACCCACACTCTCGGGTTACTTATTCTCATTATCTCACCCATACTCTTGGGTTATTTACACTCATTATCTCACCCACACTCTTGGGTTATTTATACTCAAGCTCTTGTAGATTCTCGAGACACTACAGGTCTTCTACGTCACGCTTGTTACTCTTAATACATATTTAGGCCAAAACTCATGGCTCTCTAGCATAGTCTTACTTCCCCGGTTTTCGACCCTACTCAGGGTCTAGCATGGTGGGAAGGTTCAACTAGCTCACGGAACTCTCTCTTAGTTCCTATCTCTTTTACTTAGGTCCGACTACTCTCGGACTACTCTCGTTCCCATACACTCCTCTCTCGGAGTTATAATAATGTCATGTATATTAGTCTAGAAGCATCACTCTCGATGTTTCTAATGACTTGGGAACATTACTTTAGTTCGGTTAATCTTAGGTTTTAGGAGTTACCCATACATTTACTTTACTCATACTTTCGGTTGCTTGCATATACCAGGTAAAATCCTCATATAGGAGGTCGACCATGTCTCAAGGGAGTTACTAATCCCTCAGGTCTCTTTTACCTTCTTCACTGGTTCCCATCTTCGAACTATCTTAAATCCTCTTGAAGGAGGTTCACTTATTTTTCCACTCTCATTTGTTTCGTGGATTGTTTCAATGTGTTTTCTAACCATTATCGGGTATTTACTCAACCCGTACGTCTCCTCACATTCTAGGGAGTTCATATGTTTGCGTTATCGTTATACTTTAACGGATAGTTTGTGTATTGCACGTTTTCGTTATCATAAGCGTCGACCCGATCTATGGGTCTCTTGCCAAGCGCTACTCACTACGAGTCGGTCCATTCACTATGTTAGACCACACCAGCATACAAGTATGTTAGCTCATTCAACATACAACAAGGCATACATAATCAAACAAGGGATTATTTTCATGCTTTAATCTTGATTAAGCCGGCACACAAACACACAAACCAACGTAACTCGGTTAGCACGCGGAGTATGAGAAAATCATACCTTTCACCGGGATTTTTACTTTTACCGTGTCATCTCACCATGCTCGGGTCACGCACGACTCTCTGATAATGTTTCAAACATTATTGTTAATACTAAGATCATACGGAACATAATTAAATGCTACTCCCGTACTTAACCCGTTATCCCGTTAACTCGGTTTCACTTTTATTAATTGAGTTCTTACTTCACACTCAATTCTAACACTTTCATACACTTCCCAGGGCCTTTACAAGTCACCAAACAAGGCCTTAGCATCTTATAACATCATTAACAATCCATTCCCTAGCTTAAACCCCACTTAAAACTCTTAGTTTTACATTTCTGGTCTGGTCCGGGACTTCACATGGGACTTAAGTCCCGGACCAACCTTAGTTCAATCTCTCGGCTAATAGATTGTATATGGTCCGGGACTTGGGTATGGAGTTAGGTCCCGGACCAAACAAGCTGGGAACTCTCGGGTTGAAAAATGTATGGTCCGGGACTTGGGCATGGGGTTAGGACCCGGACCAAACAAGCAGAACACTCTCGGGGGTAAAAATAGGGGTGGTCCGGAACTTGGTCCTGGACCTAAGTCCCGGACCCTGTTACAGATTTCACGGTTTTGACAGTTTATTCCTCTGTTACAGGTTCTCTCTTTACCCACTAATTAACCAACCTTCACCAACTAAAACCTTCATGTTTTAGTGACTAATTACCCTTCTTAATCACCTTAAACCAAGCACCAAATGCACTCACCAATCTAGCTAATTTTACTTAGACTCTTTACACGTACTAAGCTAGTTTTCCACTTGATTTTCTATCTGATTGCAACAGATTTTTGGCTTCTTCTTTGAGCCATTCAAACCTCTCCTATTGATGCCATAACTAGCACCCCAATGACATTATTTCCTAAACAAATTTTGCCATAACTTAACTATATTCTTAGCATTTACACCACACTACAACAGCCACCAAAATCAGTTTTTCCATCCCTGTTATTACAACATTAAACATCCTTACAGCAACACATTAATTTCCCCTCTGTTATCCATAATACAAGCTCAGTTTCTAAGTTGTTTTGCATCCCCAAACAGCATTAAAACTTCCTCATTCAAAAACCAATATTGTAGTACAAGACTACACTAGTTCATGGTTATTTATTTATATTCAAAATCGGTTTACAGAGAACAAAATAACCAAGGTAAGTTCATTACCTTGCTAGTTTTTCTTTCTTTTCTGATTTCTCTTCTCTTCTTCCACGTTCTCTTGTTCCCTCTTTCTCCTCTTGTTTTTCCACACCACACAAGGAATATGGATTGCTAGCTACAACCATATTCCATCGCACATATAACCCCAAGTCAATTCAACCTTCCCTCCACACAACCTAATATTAAAGAGCTAGTTTACAAAGTTTAGTTTAGATTTTACCTTAGAGAACCCAAATGAGTAGCTTGACAATCATTTGAAGCAGTTTCCAAACCCCCACAAAAACATACGGATCGACTGAAATGAGGAGGTTTTTCAACGTGAGGGAAAAATCCCACAAATGGCAAGAATGAGCTTGAAATGGCTTAAACTTATGCTTATTATTACCTTAAAGCATCAAGGGGAAGAAGAAGGGTTGAAACCAACTCTTCAAGCTTCAAAAGCTCCAACGTCAATGGAGATGAAGATGGAGGAATCGAATTTTAATTGGGTGGAAGCCGAAGCTCTCACCGAGAGGAGTTCAACGGTACAAATTTCGTGTGATTTGGTGGAGGAATGAGCAAGAAGGAGGGAATGAAGATGGTGCTGTGCGCTCTCTGGTGGAATCGCCATTTACAGAGGCAAGGAAGAAAGAGCTCAATTTGGAAGGAGGGAGATCGCGAGTGAAGAAAAGAGGAGGTGAGAAGGTAAGTAACTTACTTTTTACTTTTACTTTATACTATTGCTTTATTTACTTATTTGTTTTGTTATTACATAATAGCTAGCAAGCTATTAATGGGTGTACACTTACTAATAAAACCGGCCCACCTTAATTAATAGCCCGGGTCGTTTTTTCGTCTTTTCGAATTAAACGCGTTTCGTCTCTCGTTTTCGACACTATTCATTTACCGGGTCCGTTTCCCGGAATTTTGCCGTTTAATTAATTTTTAATGGTTATTAAGCTTCCATTACTACTTTATTATAGTTATTTAATCAACTATAATTTTTTTACGGGTCCGTTTGACCACTTAAAGTCATGTTCCCGGGTTTTCTCGTAAAACGTGCTTAAAAACTCCGTTAGCGTTTTAATCCAATATTTGGATCCGTTTCCTTTGGGAATCATTCCCGTATACTAATTAGGCCTAAACAAGCCTTAGGAATCCATCTCGGACCCTTACGAGATTATATATCTCTTATTTTCATTTAATGCGCATTTTAGCGTTTTTCGCGTTAACGCATTTTCTCTTTTCTTTTGGTTTTATTCTTTTTACCAATACTCTCTAGGCACAATCAGGCCTTTAATAATTTTATTAGAGTAATTAAATCGCCATTTTTAGATCCGGGGTATAAAATCTACCCCCCCTTAGGAACTTTGTCCTCAAAGTTGGCGAATCTAAATGGTTACTCTCATGGGCGTACTATGCCAAGGTTATAATACATGTACAACCTTACAGACTCCACAAGTCCGTCTAATTTCACACTACACATACCACACATATATCACAGCATGTATAGCAATCAAAAATACTTTTTGTACTCTCTCCATGGAATCGGTCCGAAAACAAGAAGGCACTACAGTCCTCGAATCCATTTTGAGTATTATACTACTGATCCCTCAGGTACCGGTCACATTGAACACTTACTCTTTCTGGTTCACGGCCGTTTCATGACAAATGGGCACTTACTCACTCTGGCCCACGGTCCCTTCGGTTCTGATCAAAACGTTACACATATACATATCCTCAGGCACTCTGGTTGACTCACTCAACACAGGAACATCTCAGGGTACTCTCCCCGTCCCGCTGCCTTTGGAAAAATCACACACTGACGCCGCCCCAACCGGTCACTTAGGACCGCCGCACGTACGGTGCAATGGTTTCAAAACCAGTACACGCCCACCGTTCTAACGGTCATCAAGACTTAAGGCCACAGCCATCGGCGGGTGATAGCGGTTTCAAAACCAGTTTTCGTTTCCATCTTCGTACTTGAAGGAAATTCTTTTTCAAAATCTGTTTGAAAATTCTTTTTAAAAACATCACACAACTCCAAATCAAATTTATGGTAGCTGTATCTTTTCTTAGCGTGATTACTTGTGACCACTTATAGGGAGCTTCAAGAATCATCCAACCCTGATGTGATCAGCATCAGTGTTGAACTATCCTTCCACCCCAATTTGTGTTCGGTTTCCCTTGATCGCTAGCAGACCAAGTTCCACCTCCCACGTCAGTTTCAAACAAACAGATAGTCAAACACTTTCGTTTTCTATCTTTTACTCTTACTAGTCATATTCATAAAACAATCTGTTTCAATTTATCCCTAGTTCTTAGAACTTAGGTCATCCATTATTCTCTATTCCCTTGCTTACTTTACCTAGGCATTCCATACTTATGGCCTCATTAGTCAAATTATTACTCAGCTTAAAACATACAACATACAACTCCAAAGGATGGAACTCACTCCATCAATCATTCTCAAATAAAATCACCTAGGGAACTCACTCCCTCTTAGGTTACACATCGGTTTCATACCACTTCGTACTCATTATGTCTCATGTCTAATCCCACTAGACATATACTATAGGGATTCTCATTCCCCAGGAGTCTCTCTACTCCTCTTTTCATAAATATTATATACTCGTTACTTGCATCTCTCATGCACAATACTTACTCGTTACTTGCATCTCTCATGCACAATACTTATACTTACACAATGAATGGGTACACATGTTTATGTAACATGAGGTCCAAACATCAAAGCAATTTTCTTTGTGCCATGCACATAGTAGTTTACGCACCAACACGAAAAACATACTCTAAGCGGTTTCTCGCCCTACCCCCCTTAAAGGGGTTACGCCCGCGTAACCAACCATATGTTATCACTGAACATTGGTTTACTAATTCAAGTATTATGAAGTGTTTTAACTTCAACGTGGTTAATTAACTCATAACCAGGTTCGGTTCTAGCCTCTAAGGCTTCAAAGCATTTAGGATTAGGCAACTACTCACAATTGCTAGGTTACTTAACCTTTGAATTACGGTCCACAAGCTTCTATTGCGTGACCTGATAACTAGAGCTTAACTCACCCTTTTGGTACTTTCAATGTATTATCCACTCCCTTTCTATCATTTTTGACTTGGGAATAAAGGTTAGTCAATCGTCGCTAGGTATCTCTTACCGTATGCGAATTCGATGAGTTATAGATTTTCTCTCCAGCTCTCTGGAAATCTGTTTTGTATGACTATGGATACCTTCATGATTATTCACATATTTTTCCCGACTTATTGTCGGTTGAGGTCAAGCTACTACTCAGTATGTAGTGCTTCCTCGATTAATAGTTGCTTCTGAATTACATTTGTTTACTTGTTTCTATACAAGAATTCCTCATTGATACTACTTTGCCTTTTTCCACACATCGATCCTGGGATCTGTGGGTTATGGGCCCACGCTCTTTGTGCATCTTTGGCCAATGGCCGCACGGGTTATCTCTCTAGATTCTCACTCAACAGGCTTCGTTGACATTTCTCAATTCCTGGCTCTCCCACTCGATCATTACCGTACAAGTGCAATACCAAAACACTCAGTCATACAGAGTTCAGAAGCGTAACCCTTGACAGTAAATCTCTCATGAGATAGGAATGATCATGTCTTCTTTACCACATTTCCTTATCAGCTTCATATCACTCACCGAATATACTCTTACAATGGCCGCTTACTGCGTACCTTGTCCTTTCTCATTTTCATGGCATCCGCTACTACTTTAGCTTCCGCCCAGGTATTCTCGCCATTTACACTATGGCTTGCCATTCATTTGGCTCAATAATATACGCTATTCTTAAATCTCTCTGCGCACTTGCGCCCCGCTGCTTACTCTGCAGTTTCGAATTGCTGCAATCGAGGGTTCCTCTTTTTACACTCTACTATAGTTCATATACTCATTGGCAATATACACATGCTCAAGTTTACTACACCGCACTAGCGGTTTCACATTTCATACCTAGATGGTAGCCTTTCTCTAGAGGATTCACGCAATTGTCGCTCCATAGGCTCCACAATAATAAGTGGTGTCCCCACTCTAAGGTAGTGGTTCGTGCTCCACAGTAACTCTTATGCCTTAATGCATATGTTTTGCACGTTTGAATCTACGGGTTGTAGTTGGTTCTATCGGCTTACAAGCCACCTTGCCTCGAGTCATGCTCCATGCGGGCTGTTTATATAGGTTTCTTCTTCTTCGTATGCCATTAAATGGTTAGGAGGTATTACTGGGTTTTTGATATGGTTGTCTCATCACGCTTCCGTACATGGAAGTCCCTTTAATTATCTTGATATTAATTCATGCCCTCCGGCAATCTAGGGTATCCCGTGTTACGTGGGATCCCTTCGGGTTCTACCCGAGTGTTCTCTTAACACTTGTGTTCTCAACACGATGTTTTGTTCAACTATTGTTGACTCCGGCACCCTTCTCGGATTGCTCCTGGGTGTTACTGAGTTTTGCCATCTTATCTGGCCTGAATTCATGGGTATATTCAGTTCCTTTCTCCGCCTTGCGATTATATACTTGACTATCCCGTTTAGGGTCGTAACATCTCCCGTTATTGGGTAGATCATTGGTACCTTTCCTTTACCTTCTGGGTCAGGTCATTACTCTCTTCAGTGAGGTGTAATGTGGGAATTCTATCCCGTTTATCGTAACATCAATAAGTTCATTTAGGCATTCGCCGTATTGTTTATACTGGTATTCACCCAGTCATTATGTATTTCCTAAGGCATATCCAATGTCTATACCTAATACTCTGTGCTTCTGGCACTTCTCCACGCTATGTCCTTAGGTCTGTTACCTTACTGGTTTCTAGACTCTTTAGCTTCGTAAAACTTCTTTGTGTTCTTCGATCCTTCGAGATATCCAACTGTCTTGGTTTGGATTGGCTCTTTCGTCCGTAGTATGGAGTGGGCTACTTCCCGTGTTCCGTACTCTACTAGTATACATACATGGAGTATCTTATTGATACGTTACCACCTACCTGACTAACTCATAATTGGTCTGTCAGGTCCGCAGGCTCCTTCGGAGTGCGGTCGTTCCATGTCTCGTTTGTGTACACTTGTAGAGTCGGTCACGCCTAAGTGAAGTATTCTATTGCCAACTCCTCTTGTATCATATATGATAACTTACCGTGGTTCTCTGGTTTGGTTTTTAAAAATTTGGGGGTTTTTGGAAAATTCTCTGTTTGAAAGAAAAATTTGAGTTGAAAATAAAATCTCCACGGCATTTCAATGCCGGTTGCTTCTTACCAAGTCTGACTTCTTGCAGACTAGTATGTTCTTTATACAGTGGTCAGGCCTTTAGGCCTTTCCAAGGTTTCGTTTCAGAATTCTTAGGGTTTGTGGTGCTATATTGGCTTCTCTTGCCGTCTTGGTACTTGCTAAGTACTGGTCGCTTGTCAAAGCTCTTCTTATTAGTCCCGCTATTACTGCACTTGCCGTGGCAAGTGCGCGGTACTGGCGGTTTTTTGGTTAACCCATACCGGTCACGGTATTGTTCACATTGTATTTGGCAGCCTCGTTGGCTCTTCCTTGATCCCCTAGTTGGATAACTGCTCCTTGGAGCTGCTTCTCATTCCTCTTGACATGACTGTCATTCATTTAGGTGCTCCTCCACTCTCGGAGTTCCTTAATTACTTTAATTCTATGCTTTACCTCATTGCTCGTTCCCACGTCTTTACTGTGGTTACCGAGGTTTAACTTATTTAGGTACTACTTCTGTAGTCCTATTCGGGTATATCCCATAGTTATGCTCGTAGCTGTCTAAGCTGTATCAGTTAAGTATTGCAACCTCTTTGGGTGTGGCAGGGTGGGTGCATCTACCTTTGACTAGATTCTCAGTCAATACGTATACCATTGGTGGTATTAGTTAACTATGGCGGTCCGTAGACATGTGTCCCGGTTCTCGTTAGTTCTCATAAGTCCGTCTTGTCGCACGATTGGTGCATCCTTCTCACTGCTGCTCGACCAGCTGGGTTCTCGCGACTGCTAAGCATGTCACCCCAGGCTGTCGCAAATTCTGGTCTCCTTGGATTAGGATGTCTCGACCTTTCGTCATTGCATGCAGTTATTGTCGTTCCAGCGGCTTCCGTCTCCGGGTTTCCGGTTCTCGGGATCTACCGCATGACAGGTTCTAGTTCAGAATGAAATATTAACCACTGCCAGATCGGGTTTCCCCGTCTCTCTGGCGTTCTTTCCCGAACTTTTAATACGGGGGTTGTGGAGGGCGGGTTTGGTATTGTAGGTATCCAGATCATACTGGAAGTTCCTATCTAGCGCATCTCTCACGCTACCACTCAACCCTTAGCCCTAAGTCCCTAATTCCTAACTCGGTATTACCTAAGCTCAGTATTTCCAGTCATCAGAGCGATACTTCGCTCTGATACCATTTTTGTAACACCCCAACTGCTAAACTCGTCATTACCTCTTAAACTGTCACAATTACCAATAATCTCGCAGCGGAACTCTAAATACAACAGAGGGTGATACAACGCCGTTAGCCACCCATATGGCTAACCAGGCCTATCTCACATACAGTAACGGTCTGATGGACTGGAACAACCGAGTACAATACAAATACAATACTCAAATCATTTCTTTACTATACCGAGTCTACAATAAATGGATGCCGACAACACATTCGGTCTTACACCTCTTCCAATGCATAAGTAATTAAAACTAACTACCCATGCAACCCACCGACCCCGTCCTACTCTCGAATGGTAACATCTTCGGTGTACCTGTAAAAAAAAAAACATTGCCCCTAGGGGCTCAGCTTAACACTGCATATGAAATTCGCATACCCCGAGCGCTAACGGGGTACGCCGACCACTTAGTCGGATATACATGGAGTTCATTTTAGTCAAACAACATGCATCATAGCAATACAATAAGTACGTGTAATGCTCAAGGAATCTACATCCAATCATGGAACACAATTCCTAACTAACATAACAAGGTTGTTAGTTTTATCTGGTTACTCTTAGGCCTTGGGTTTTACCTCACTATGCCTTGTTTACTTATTCAATACCTCACCCGATCACCCGGGTTACTTATTCATATACACACCCATTCTCTTGGGCTACTCGTACTATACTCACCCACACTCTCGGGTTACTTATTCATATACACACCCATTCTCTTGGGCTACTCGTACTAAACTCACCCACACTCTCGGGTTACTTATTCTCATTATCTCACCCCATACTCTTGGGTTATTTACACTCATTATCTCACCCACACTCTTGGGTTATTTATACTCAAGCTCTTGTAGATTCTCGAGACACTACAGGTCTCCTACGTCACGCTTGTTACTCTAATACATATTTAGGCCAAAACTCATGGCTCTCTAGCATAGTCTTACTTCCCCGGTTTCGACCCTACTCAGGGTCTAGCATGGTGGGAAGATTCAACTAGCTCACGGAACTCTCTCTTAGTTCCTATCTCTTTTACTTAGGTCCGACTACTCTCGGACTACTCTCGTTCCCAAACACTCCTCTCTCGGAGTTATAATAATGTCATGTATATTAGTCTAGAAGCATCACTCTCGATGTTTCTAATGACTTGGGAACATTACTTTAGTTCGGTTAATCTTAGGTTTTAGGAGTTACCCATACATTTACTTTACTCATACTTTCGGTTGCCTGCATATACCAGGTAAAATCCTCATATAGGAGGTCGACCATGTCTCAAGGGAGTTACTAATCCCTCAGGTCTCTTTTACATTCTTCACTGGTTCCCATCTTCGAACTATCTTAAATCCTCTTGAAGGAGGTTCACTTATTTTTCCACTCTCATTTGTTTCGTGGATTGTTTCAATGTGGTTTTCTAACCATTATCGGGTATTTACTCAACCCATACTTCTCCTCACATTCTAGGGAGTTCATATGTTTGCGTTTATCGTTATACTTTAACGGATAGTTGTGTGTTTACACGTTTTCGTTATCATAAGCGTCGACCCGATCTATGGGTCTCTTGCCAAGCGCTACTCACTACGAGTCGGTCCATTCACTATGTTAGACCACACCGGCATACAAGTATGTTAGCTCATTCAACATACAACAAGGCATACATAATCAAACAAGGGATTATTTTCATGCTTTAATCTTGATTAAGCCGGCACACAAACACACAAACCAACGTAACTCGGTTAGCACGCGGAGTATGAGAAAATCATACCTTTCACCGGGATTTTTACTTTTACCGTGTCATCTCACCATGCTCGGGTCACGCACGACTCTCTGATAATGTTTCAAACATTATTGTTAATACTAAGATCATACGGAACATAATTAAATGCTACTCCCGTACTTAACCCGTTATCCCGTTAACTCGGTTTCAATTTTATTAATTTGAGTTCTTACTTCACACTCAATTCTAACACTTTCATACACTTCCCAGGGCCTTTACAAGTCACCAAACAAGGCCTTAACATCTTATAACATCATTACCAATCCATTCCCTAGCTTAAACCCCACTTAAAACTCTTAGTTTTACATTTCTGGTCTGGTCCGGGACTTCACATGGGACTTAAGTCCCGGACCAACCTTAGTTCAATCTCTCGGCTAATAGATTGTATATGGTCTGGGACTTGGGTATGGAGTTAGGTCCCGGACCAAACAAGCTGGGAACTCTCGGGTTGAAAAATGTATATGGTCCGGGACTTGGGCATGGGGTTAGGACCCGGACCAAACAAGCAGAACACTCTCGGGGTAAAAATAGGGGTGGTCCGGGACTTGGTCCTGGACCTAAGTCCCGGACCCTGTTACTGATTTCACGGTTTTGACAGTTTATTCCTCTGTTACAGGTTCTCTCTTTGCCCACTAATTAACCAACCTTCACCAACTAAAACCTTCATGTTTTAGTGACTAATTACCCTTCTTAATCACCTTAAACCAAGCACCAAATGCACTCACCAATCTAGCTAATTTTACTTAGACTCTTTACACGTACTAAGCTAGTTTTCCACTTGATTTTCTATCTGATTGCAACAGATTTTTGGCTTCTTCTTTGAGCCATTCAAACCTCTCCTATTGATGCCATAACTAGCACCCCAATGACATTATTTCCTAAACAAATTTTGCCATAAATTAACTATATTCTTAGCATTTACACCACACTACAACAGCCACCAAAATCAGTTTTTCCATCCCTGTTATTACAACATTAAACATCCTTACAGCAACACATTAATTTCCCCTCTGTTATCCACAATACAAGCTCAGTTTCTAAGTTTGTTTTGCATCCCCAAACAGCATTAAAACTTCCTCATTCAAAAACCAATATTGTAGTACAAGACTACACTAGTTCATGGTTATTTATTTATATTCAAAATCGGTTTACAGAGAACAAAATAACCCAAGGTAAGTTCATTACCTTGCTAGTTTTTCTTTTTTATGATTTCTCTTCTCTTCTTCCACGTTCTCTTGTTCCCTCTTTCTCCTCTTGTTTTTCCACACCACACAAGGAATATGGATTGCTAGCTACAACCATATTCCATCGCACATATAACCCCAAGTCAATTCAACCTTCCCTCCACACAACCTAATATTTAAAGAGCTAGTTTACAAAGTTTAGTTTAGATTTTACCTTAGAGAACCCAAATGAGTAGCTTGACAATCATTTGGAGCAGTTTCCAAACCCCCACAAAAACATACGGATCGACTGAAATGAGGAGGGTTTTCAACGTGAGGGAAAAATCCCACAAATGGCAAGAATGAGCTTGAAATGGCTTAAACTTATGCTTATTATTACCTTAAAGCATCAAGGGGAAGAAGAAGGGTTGAAACCAACTCTTCAAGCTTCAAAAGCTCCAACGTCAATGGAGATGAAGATGGAGGAATCGAATTTTAATTGGGTGGAAGCCGAAGCTCTCACCGAGAGGAGTTCAACGGTACAAATTTCGTGTGATTTGGTGGAGGAATGAGCAAGAAGGAGGGAATGAAGATGGTGCTGTGCGCTCTCTGGTGGAATCGCCATTTACAGAGGCAAGGAAGAAAGAGCTCAATTTGGAAGGAGGGAGATCGCGAGTGAAGAAAAGAGGAGGTGAGAAGGTAAGTAACTTACTTTTACTTTTACTTTATACTATTGCTTTATTTACTTATTTGTTTTGTTATTACATAATAGCTAGCAAGCTATTAATGGGTGTACACTTTCTAATTAAACCGGCCCACCTTAATTAATAGCCCGGGTCGTTTTTTCGTCTTTTCGAATTAAACGCGTTTCGTCTCTCGTTTTCGACATTATTCATTTACCGGGTCCGTTTTCCGGAATTTTGCCGTTTAATTAATTTTTAATGGTTATTAAGCTTCCATTACTACTTTATTATAGTTATTTAATCAACTATAATTTTTTTACGGGTCCGTTTGACCACTTAAAGTCACGTTCCCGGGTTTTCTCGTAAACGTGCTTAAAAACTCCGTTAGCGTTTTAATCCATATTTGGATCCGTTTCCTTCGGGAATCATTCCCGTATACTAATTAGGCCTAAACAAGCTTAGGAATCCATCTCGGACCCTTACGAGATTATATATCTCTTATTTTCATTTAATGCGCATTTTAGCGTTTTTCGCGTTTAACGCATTTTCTCTTTTCTTTTGGTTTTATTCTTTTTACCAATACTCTCTAGGCACAATCAGGCCTTTAATAATTTATTAGTGTAATTAAATCGCCATTTTTAGATCCGGGGTATTAAAATAGGTGTGGGATGCTAAATGTGTAATAAACAACGCTCAAGGAGCATAAAGATTCGAAGAATAGCGTATTCAGCAATCAGCCAAACAAGTGGCGAAACATAGTGTAATGGCGGAAACTAAAATAATAGTGGATGCAGTGTAAATTGATGTTATGCAGTGAGAAAGAGCACGGTGCGCGGTAATGATCGAGTGAGATAGCTAGGAAGTTTGGGGAAATGTTAATTGTGGTGGAAATAAAAAGCGGCTTATAACGCCATAGTGACCGATGCATAGGAAATGCAAGGTCATACCAATGGAAGAGTACTTGTACAGAACCAAATGTGAAGGCATGATTAGCAATAAGTGACTGCAGTAACACAGAATACTAAATATCGGTATGGAATATACCTCAAGTGTGGAAAATAACCGAGAGAGCTCTACACATTAGGTAGTAGCTCAACCTCAACCGACAGTAAGTCGGAAGGAATCAAGTCAACCATTGTGGAATACATAGCAGTATACACAATATATTATCATGGAAGTGGATAGAAAGCTTTGAAACTCACCGAATTCGCTCACGGTAAGAAATACCACGCGTTGGTTGAGAACCCGTTATTACCAAGGTGAAGGTGATAATCGGAGATGTACAATACGGTAAGAATAACGTATGGGGCAAACTAAGCTCTAAAGTTATCAAGAGTTGCGCAGCAGAAACTACTGAGCCAGCGATTCAAGTGTTGGATGTGTGTAGTGAATATGAATGAATGGTTAATTATTAACGCCTAGAAGCCCACAGGCCAGAACCGAAACGGTTAGGAGTTAAAATAAACTCTAGTGAGAATTCTTGGTTTAGGGACTAAACCACCAATATGGTTAAGATCCTCTAACCAGAACACATTGCATAACAGACCACGTGTAGATAAAACACTTCACGACGGTAGTAGAACATTTTAACCAATGTTCAGTGATTGATTACGTGGGCGTAATCCCTTTTAAGGGGGGTAGAGTGCAAAACCGCTTAGTGTGTTTTACCGAACAAGTGTACGTGAACTATGGTGTGCATAGCACAAAATGATTTGTTCTGATGATTGGTGCGTGTGTTACATAAATATACGCATTCATTCATGGTTTAATTGTGGTAATTGCGCACAGAAGATGCGAATACCATTGTGATAAGTGTGTTATTTTGTTAAAAGATGTGTGTGGAAGTACAAGTATAAGGGGGTGAAGAAACTCCGGGGAACTAAACCCCGACAGTATATGTTCATATGATACTAAATGTAATATTGTGTATTATATTTTGATAAAAAAATATATAGATATATATATATATATATACAGTATCGTGACCTATGAAGGGGTATGAAACCGATATAGAACCTAGTAAGAATTAAATTCCCTAGGTAACTTGATTAAGTTGAATTTGGGTGATGATTGATAAACAGAGTTCTATCCCTTGGAGATGCATGACTATGACTAGAAGGATTAAAGATAGAAGATGGTATATGCTTGAATTAGCTGTTGTTTGAAAATGAAGTGGGAGGGAAACTTGATTATCATGAGATCAAGAGAAGCCGAACACAATTGGGGTGGAAAGATAGTTCAACACTGATGCTGATCACATCTGGGTTGGATGATTCTTGAAACTCCCTATAAGTGGTCACAATAATCACATCAACAATAAGATGCAGTTAGCCAATAAGTGGGGAACTTGGAGTGTAGTGTTTCAAAGGAATTTTAACATTAGTGGTTTCAAAGTTTCAATTGGTATTTTAAGGCTTCAGTATATTTCTAAGATTCTTAAGTGGTATTTTCAAGGAAGGACTTCTTTTATTGACCTTGTAAAAAGGATTTTCAATTGGTAACCTTTCCAATATAAAGTGGATTTCATTCTACTTAACCTCATAAAGGAATATTTTCGTTATTTCCTCTACTTAACCCAAAATTATTACTTGCTCACGAGCTGAGGACGTATGAGCCTTTGTCTTCGGACCGGTGACATGAGAAGTATATTTTAAAGATGTGTAATTGTTTTGATCTCCCAAAGGAACGGGGACCAGAAGGTGTCCATCGCGACCGGGTTCTGCGGGATCACAGTGTATATGTACTCGACTCGAGCCCATGAAGAGATGCAAAAGGAATTTCTGTTTGTTATACAGGCTAAGACATGTTAAGTGATATGTGTAATAAATATTATCTAGACCTATGAGTCTAAATGTTGTTATGTTACCCGGACCGTCGAGTCCGAGGTTATTATGTAAGTATGTCATGTATGAATGTGGATATGTTACCCGGACCGTTAAGTCCGAGGCTGTTATGTAAAAGTGCGTTTTAGTATGGAAGTTGTATCTTGCAAGTAAACCCGGCATTCTAATAAAGGATACATGGGAAATTGTGAACTTTGAGGACAAAGTTCTTTTAAGGGGGGTATATTGAAATACCTCAAACCTTAATATGTTAATTAATTATGTAATTATGATTTTCTAAGGCTAATTAAGTCCTTAAGATCATTGGTGAAGAAATAAAACCAAAAGAAAAAGAAAATGCGTAAAAGTCACAAAACGTGAAAATGCGTATTTAATTATTTTAGGAGGTATATAACCTTCACTAGGGTTATAAATATATTTTTATACCCTGATTACACACTAAGAAAATGTGGGAAAATTCCAGAAGAAAACGGATCCAAATAATGCGTTAAAACGCTAACGGAGTCTAAAAGCGCGTTTTTCGAGGAAACCCGAAAACGTGACTTTAAACGGTCAAATGACTCCGTAAAAACTATAGTTGACTACATAACTATAAATAAACATTAATGGGAGTTTAATAGCAATAAAAATTAAATAAACAAGAAAATCCGGAAAACGGACCCGGTTAGTGAATAGTGCTAAACCGGGTAAATAAACGAGCATTTCTGTAAAAAAAAATGAAAAACGCTCCAGCAGGTGTTACTGTAAGGGGGCCGGTTTTAATATGTCAATTAGCTCTCTCACACTCTTGACTAATTAGCTAATTAATTAAGTCAAAGAGCCAAAATAACAAAAGGGTACAAATATCCCTTTTCCTCTCTCTCTCCTCCTTTATTTATTTTTCCCCTCTCTTTCCTCTCTTTACTCTCTTCTTCCTCCCACCGATTTTCTTCTCCCTCTCTCTGGTTTGAACTGTTGTAAGCTCCTCCCATGGCTCCTCCCTCTTTCTCTCCATGCTCAAGCTTCATACAAGCTCCAATCACGAAAATAATTGCATATCTTCTTCCTCTCATCCTCCTCTATCATTCCCTTTTTTAAAATTCCAAAAGGATGAAGTTGACCTCCATGGGTTTCCCCATTTGAAGAGAAAATGGCATCATTGTGGATGTTTATAACCCGTTTAATTGCAACCTTATTTTATGTCCGGTTTATATAATGATCTAGGTTGGGTTACATTTATTATCAGTTGGGACACCGGCGGCATTGTTTTAATTGCAGAGGGCAAGGAGGTCCATCTATTAAAACAATTAAGGTAATTGTTTTCTTTAATTAATAAGGAGTGGGAGCCTTATTTAATTATTCATCTAATTTATTTTGCATCACGATCGGTCTTCCTCCATCAGTTGTCATCGTGCGTTCAGAGCGAGCGTTCTTCCTTTCTTCTCTCTCTCTATTCTCTCTGTCGCTAAGGATCGTGAAGGCTGCTGCTTCAACCGAATTGGAGGGTCTTGCTACTGTGTTTCTCTGATCGGTTCAGGTTGTGTTCAGGAATTCGGGTCTGCGTTGATGGTTTTCTTCTCTCTCTGTTTTCTAATTTTGAGCCGTTGTTCTTGATTAAATCAGAAGGCTTCGTCGCTGTTGAATTGTGATTGTGCGGGCTGTGGAACTGCTGCAGATTGTGGAGATCTTTCACTTTGAATCAGGTCGGTGTTGCAGATTTTGGGGTTTGGATAATCTAGGGTTCTTCTTTTCAGTTTCTGATTTTGTGTCAATTGGTTTGGTTAATCAGTGGCTGTTGATCTGTCCGGATTGTTGCTCTGCGTGGATTGTGCCTGCTGCCTCAGTTCGTTGTGGTTTCGGCTGATAATTGAGGTAGGTGGTTACTCGATTCAGTTTGGAAGTTCAGCCATGGGGATTGCAACGGTTCTGTTTCGTGTGTGATTTCTGTTTGTGATGTCTGTTTGGTTGCGTTTTGGATGGCTAAACCCCCATGGTTTCCTGTTTTAATGTCTGATTTGGTGTGTGTGCTTCATTGGCATTTTGAGGCATTGATTTGTGTTGTTTTTCTGCTCTGTTCGTCTTCTGGAACTGCATTTTTTCGCACTGTCCGAACTTCCGTCCGAGCTTTGAAGTTCGGACAGTGCGTTTTTGCCTTTCTGATTTGCGAGTTCGGGGTATGTCCGAACATCTGTCCGAACATGGATGTTCGGACACACCCTCAAGTCTTCCCTCTGATTTAAAGTTCGACCTGTGTCCGAACTTCGAAGTCCGGACACAAGGTCGGACCTTCCGCGTGTTTTCCCGTAAAACCTGTCCGAACATCCGTCCGAACTTGGATGTTCGGACATTCTGAATTCCTCTATCTGATTTCAACCCGACTTGTGTCCGAACATTGATGTCCGGACACAAGTTCGGACATTTGGCTTTCTTTGGTTTCTGAGTCTCGACTTGTGTCCGAACTTCGACGTCCGGACACAAGTTCGGACACCCCTCTGTTTTCAACATAACTTCTTCGTTTGAACTCCGATTTGAGTGCCGTTTGCGGCGTTGGTTTCCTTATGATCTGTGCTACTGATTTATGAGTGTCTTGGCATATTTAAATGCAACTTTGCTTCTGTTTAAGCAACCTTTCTGTTTTGGGACATTACACATTGTTTCTGAGCCGTGAATGGCTGGGTCGAGCTATTCCGTGGTATACCATGTAGACGTCGTTCTGAGTGTGGGTCATTCCCTTTCTGTTCTGTGGGGTTGACGAACCCTTTGGCTCTTTCGAGTCATTTCTGCGTTGCCGAGAGACCTGGTATGGTCTATGGGTCTTCGACCCTTCTGAGTGTGTGCATTGTGTTTTGTCCCCCCCCTTTCTGTTTAAGTGCTCTGACTGTTTCTGAAATGGGAACCCTTTGTGTTCCACTCTGCTTCTGTTTCTGAAAGCTTCTGACTATCTGAGAATTGTGCATAAGATGTTTATCTTCTCTTCTTCTGATTTCAATTGTTTTGAGCGACCTTGCTGATGACGGTCGCTGCTTACTGGCATAGTTGTGTGCTCATTCCCCTACTTCTAACATTTTTGCAGATTGATCAGCGAGGATCATCTTGAGTTCTGGAGCTGTAGTGCTTAGCTCATTTGACTGTTTTAAACTTCTGTAATGACGTTGTAGCCTTCGGGCCTTCCTCCGTTTTGAGTTTCTGATTCGGATATGTATTTGGAATCTGTTTACTTCCGCTGTATTTGAATACTTTGGTTTACAAGGTTAAGTGAACTCTGTTTTGGGCCTTTATTGTTTTGATCGTTTAGAGCCTTGCGTTATTGGTAGTAATACGCGGCGTGTAATACCCTTAACTCTTAGGCCGGTTTTAGGGGTGTTACATTTAGTGGTATCAGAGCCAGGTTTGGCTTTCTTTGGTGTCTGTGGGTGTGTTTGCTTGTGTGAGAGTCAGTTGTGACAGTGGTTGACAGTATGAGTTAGTTCTGACAAGTTTTGGATTTGTATATCTCAGAATGGCTCCTCGTAAGACACCAGTGACCCCTCAGGGAGATGCTGCGGATGTAGTGCAGCAGTTTGTGACGCAGTTGATGCAGACGATGGCTGCAGCTGCTGGGGGAGCTGGTGGAGGAGCTGGTGGTGCTGGCCCAGCAGGGGCGAATGCCGTGGGAGGCCGAGTCCGAGCTCTCCAGGAGTTCATGAAGCTAAAGCCTCCATCCTTTGATGGCTGTGGTGACCCTCAGGAGGCGAGCCACTGGATTACAGAGGTTGAGGACCTGCTGAGAGTGATGGGGTCGGAGGATGACCAGAAGGTGGACTTCGCCACGTTCCTTTAAGGGGGAGGCGAAGGAGTGGTGGCGCATGGTGATGGGTAGGCATCCCCAGCCTTGGACCTGGGATCAGTTCTGCTTGGAGTTCAACAAGCAGTTCTATCGGATGTGTACAAGGACCAGAAGATCAATGAGTACAACCGGTTGCGTCAGGGGAGAGATATGTCTGTAGAGGAGTATGTGAGAAAGTTCGTGACCCTGTCGAAGTATGCTCCAGAGCCGGATGAGCACAGGAAGGCTCGTAAGTTTGAGAGCGGATTGAGGCCAGACATCAGGTCGGCGGTGACACCTCTTCGTCACCGGACCTTCAGAGATGTGGCGGATGTCGCCTTGCTGGTAGAGGCGGACATCAGGGGCAGACAGGCGGGTAAGGACCATAAGGGGAAGAGGCGTGCCGAGGAGCCTCAGAAGAAGGAGGCTGCCCCTCCTCAGAAGAAGCAGACCTATGGAGATCGCCGGGGAGCTTCTTCATCTTCGTCAGCTGGGGCGAAGTGTGGGTCTTGTGGCCACTCCCATCCTGGTAGGGAGTGCTACAAGAAGCGGTGCCTGCTTTAAGTGCGGGTCGATGGAGCACCGGATTGCTCAGTGCCCTCAGGCGTCCAGTAGAGGCTCAGGGGATAGAGGTACCGGCTCAGACTCAGGGGCGAGGTCCGACCAGAAGAAGCCTCAGACTCAGGCCCGGGTTTATGCCATGGCTGGAGAGCGTGATCGAGCGGGCGATCGCGTCATCTCAGGTATTCTCCAGATCCATTCTCGAGATGTGTTTTGTCTGTTTGATTCTGGAGCTACGCACTCCTTTATCTGCTGTGATTTGTTGGGTGACCTTGGACTGACTGCTGTGCCTAGTGAGAGACTTGTGTGTGAGTAGTCCATTAGGTGGGGTTGCCCCTTGTGTGCTGGATTCTGTGTGTAAGGCTTGTCCCATAGTAGTTAGGGACAAGACTTTCTTTGCTGACCTCATCCCGATGCGGATGACCTGTTTTGATGTGATTTTGGGCATGGATTGGCTAGCAGAGCACCATGCCCATATAGATTGTGCAGCGAGGAGAGTAGTATTTGATCTGCCAGGCGGGTCTCGTTTTGCCTTCTCTGGGAATGCAGTTCCATGTGCACCGGTGATTGTGTCAGCGATGCAGGCAGCCAGTTTCTTGAGGAAGGGCTGCCAGGGCTTCTTATGTTATCTGCCAGAGGTGCGTGAGGGATCTAGCTTGGAGAGCATCCCGATTGTCAGAGAGTTTCCTGAGGTCTTCCAGGACGACGTGCCCGGACTCCCACCAGTGCGAGAGGTGGAGTTCACCATCGATTTAGCGCCAGAGACTCAGCCCATCTCTAGGGCCCCTTACCGTATGAGTCCGGCGGAGTTGAAGGAGCTGAAGGTCCAGCTTCAGGAGCTGTTAGATAAGGGCTTCATACGCCCTAGTGTCTCGCCTTGGGGAGCGCCAGTGCTGTTTGTGAAGAAGAAGGATGGGACCTTCCGTTTGTGCATCGACTACAGGGAGCTGAACAAGGTGACCATCAAGAATCGCTATCCCTTCCGCGCATAGATGATTTGTTTGACCAGTTGGCGGGTGCCACAGTGTTCTCGAAGATAGATCTTCGTTCAGGCTACCATCAGTTGAGGATTAAGGCCGAGGATGTGCCTAAGTCCGCTTTTAGGACTCGTTATGGTCATTACGAGTTCCTAGTCATGCCCTTTGGTCTGACTAATGCTCCATCAGTATTCATGGACATGATGAACCGGGTTTTCAAACCCTATCTGGATCAGTTTGTAGTGGTCTTCATAGATGATATCTTGGTGTACTCCAGGAGCGCAGAGGAGCATGAGGAGCATCTGAGGATTGTTTTGCAGACGCTGAAGGATCATGAGTTGTATGCTAAGTTGAAGAAGTGCGACTTCTGGCTTGACCGCGTAGTATTCTTGGGACATGTGGTCTCGAAGGACGGTATCTCAGTAGATCCTGAGAAGGTTAGAGCAGTTATGGAGTGGGCGAGGCCCACGAATGTTGCTGAGATTCGCAGTTTCCTTGGGTTAGCTGGGTACTACAGGAAGTTCGTTGAGGGGTTCTCTAAGATTGTATCCCCGCTGACCCGTCTGTTGAGGAAGGAGATCAAGTATGAGTGGAGCGAGGCTTGCGAGCAGAGTTTCCAGGAGATTAAGAAGAGACTGACGACGGCACCGATTCTGACTTTGCCTTCTGGGACCGAGGGGTTCGAGGTCTTCTGTGATGCGTCCCATAAGGGACTGGGATGTGTTCTGATGCAGCAGGGTAAGGTGGTGGCTTATGGCTCTCGACAGCTTAAGCCCTATGAGAAGAACTACCCTACCCACGATCTGGAGTTGGCAGCTGTGGTTTTCGCGCTGAAGATTTGGAGACATTATTATATGGAGCGTCGTGTAAGGTTTACACGGACCACAAGAGTCTCAAGTATTTGTTCACTCAGAAAGAGCTGAACTTGAGACAGCGGAGGTGGTTGGAGCTACTTCATGACTACGATCTGGAGATCCTCTACCACCCGGGTAGAGCGAATGTTGTTGCAGATGCCTTGAGCCGGAGAGGTGCTCCGGGCGTAGCTTGTGCTCTGACAGGAGTTCAGAGGTCCGCCTTAGAGCTGCAGCGTATGGGCGTCTGGGTAGTCAGACCAGCCAGTGCCAGTGTGATAGCAGCGCTTCAGGTTCAGTCTTTGTTGGTCGACAGGATCCGGGTTGGTTAGGAAGCAGATTCAGCTTTGTGTCGGATTAGAGAGGGGCTGTCTTCAGAGCAGAGTTCAGATTTCAGCGTCTCCAGTGATGGTTGTCTGCGTTTCAGAGGCCGTGTATGTGTGCCAGACGATGCAGTGCTGCGCAGAGAGATCCTTCAGGAGGCCCATGGAGCGCCTTACTCAGTTCACCCAGGAGGGGTGAAGATGTATCGAGACCTCAGAGAGTCATTCTGGTGGTCTGGGATGAAGCGTGATATCTCAGAGTTTGTCTCGAAGTGCCAGACCTGTCAGCAGATTAAGGCTGAGCACCAGAGGCCAGCGGGTTTGCTTCAGCCCCTTCCCATTCCTGAGTGGAAGTGGGAGAGTGTGGGGATGGATTTCGTCATGGGTTTGCCCAGGACTCCTTCGGGTTATGATGCTGTTTGGGTGATAGTTGATCGTCTGACGAAGTCTGCTCATTTTCTGCCGGTGAAGAAGACCTTCAGTTTGGAGCGCCTAGCTCGTTATATCTGGATGAGATAGTGAGGCTTCACGGTGTGCCTACTACTATTGTGTCTGATCGTGACCCTCGTTTTGTCTCGAGATTTTGGCGCAGTTTGCATAAGGCCTTGGGTACGAATTTAGCGTTCAGTTCAGCTTACCATCCTCAGTCGGATGGCCAGACAGAGAGGACTAACCAGGTTTTGGAAGACATGCTTCGCGCATGTGTCTTGGACTTGGGAGGTAGCTGGGAGCAGCATGTGACTCTGATTGAGTTCGCCTACAACAACAGCTTCCAGGCGAGCATTGGTATGGCTCCTTGAAGCGTTGTATGGTAGGAGGTGCAGGTCACCCATTGTGAGCCTCGATTTTAAACCCTATCCTATGTTGAATAAAGTTGATTGGGATCTGATTGGGTTTTAGGTCCACTTATAGCCTAAGATTAATAACTATGTCATATAACAATAATTATTAAAACCTAAGCTAGCTCACTGGAACCTATTATGAGTCGCCACCTAATTTTAACCTAGATCAAATTAGGAAAGGAGAGTTCGGGTTCGGGGGCTTGATATTCGACTTAATTAGGGTTCAATTACTTTCATTACCCTTCCTAGGTCGTTTTTCCTCTACTTAGTTTATTTACGGCTTATTACGAGTCGTTTTAACCTAAGTGCGCGAGCTTCTGTTTTTTTTTTGTTTTTAGCATTTTTTGACAGAGAATTAAAGTGAAATTAAAAGCTACCTAAACTAGGGTTTCGGAGGCAGAATTAGGTCAAATTTTGCTTACGTCTGTAGCCACGGACCAAACGTCCGAGACCACGGACCCCAGTTAACCTAAACATACAGAAAAGTCGAAATTAAAGGAAAACAAAAATTTGCAAAGTCCGGGGCCACGGACAGGATGTCCGTGGGCCCGGACATCGTTAGAAAAACCTAAGTTTTGAATTTTTAAAATCCCGCCGCCGTCCGTGGGTGTCCGAGCTTACGGACAGGGAGTCCGGGACCCCGGACACGACGTCCGTGGGTGCGGACAGCCCTCGGACGGCGGCTTTGAGGCTGTTCCCGAAGGTGTTTTCGGCTCAAATTTTATGGGTGCGTAGCCTGAAAGATGTACAATACGTTAGTGGTCGAAAGTTCTCAATTTGAATTCGAATTATGCACGAAACTTGGTAAACAAGTTATTGGACAGAAGCTTGAATAAACAGCAATACAGAAGCGTACGAAGGTTAGTTTAAGCCCAAATTTTGAGGCAAGACAGATAATACCGTGGTGAATCAGAGAAGTGGAGTTTCTACCTGTTTTACCTTCGGATTCACAACGTTTCTTCACACCGGATTCGTCGAGTGCTCCGTTGATGGCAGACCCGAGAGGATTTCGACCCAAGCTTCTGGTGTTGGTTGTTCCTGCTGTTCTTCACGTTTTAGAGGTGTTTTTGTGAGGTTTTGATGATTATTGGTGCTTTGGGGATTGGAAAACGTGTTTAGATGGTGATTTCGGGGGATTTTCAGTATGATTTGGGTGGCCGGGTGTTGGAAAACGTGAGAGAGAGAGAGGAGGCCGTGTTTTCTGACTCTCTAGGGTTCTTCAGTATGTGAGGTTCTCCTTTTATCCAAAAACCTATCCCCTTATATAGACTTTCTTAAAGATAAAGAGAATCTAGTAAAAGTAAGATTTTTCGATATTTTAACTAAGTAACTTCCCAAAGGAATTTTGCTATGAAATTTTAACCACGTGTCAAGATGGATATTATGAATTTTCTGAGGTGGAAACGAATTTTTAAATGCTGGAGCATTTTTAAATTGAATTTCTCGTCAGATTCAGTCAGAAATTACTAGAAAATTATTGGAAATTCGAAAAATCAAAATTCCAACGCCATTATGCTTAAAATGTCATCCTCTATCATGGGTTAAAATATCAAAGCATTTCGAGCTGATTTGGGCACCCTTTGGAGGAGAGAGAAAGCCTATAGGAGAACTCAGAAGCCTTAAAAATTACGAAAACGCCCCTGACAATGACGAAACTGCTCCTCAGGCCCTGGAACACGCCGATCGGGCCGGAGTCTCTTACTGTTTGATGGAGATGGCTCTCACAACCTCGTAGACCTTAACCAGGGGGTCAAAATTTTGGGTATAACAGATTGCCCCCCGTCAACTGGACTTTGTAACGAATGTGAAAAGTCTGGTTGATGCTTGAGTGGTGCCCCAAAATTTTGGACTCCACAGAATCCTCCACGTTGTGTGAAACCGGGTTAACGATGCCCAGCAATTCGGAGGCGCTGACTTCCTAAGCTACAAAGCATTGTCGAGCTTTTCTAAGGCGCTGACTACCTGAAGGTAATAATGAGGTAATGTCAGACTATTCTAAGGTGCCGACTACCTATAAGGATGATACGATGTCAAGCTATTCTAAGGCGTTGACTACCTAAAATGATGATATGCTGTCGAGCTATTCTAAGGCGCTGACTACCTAAAGTGATGAAAATGATGTCAAGCTATTCTAAGGCGTTGACTACCTGAAATGATGATATGTTGTCGAGCTATTCTAAGGCGCTGACTACCTAAAGTGATGAAAATGATGTCAAGCTATTCTAAGGCGTTGACTACCTAGAATGTGAAAATGGATGCAGATGCAAGAATGCTGAAATGCTAATGATGCAAATGATGCTGATGCTGATGATAATGCCGATGGTGTGATGATGCTGATGATGCTGATGATGCTGATGATGCTGATGATGCTCGGATGCTTCTGGGGGACCGAAACCCGTGCCGATGCTCCTGGCTGGACCCAATGTGGACTTATTGCCATCGCCCCCCAAGCCGGTGTGCAGGGATAACTCCTGGTAAAAACCCTGGGGACTTATTGCCTTTGCCCACCATTCGTTGATCCCAAAAATAAGTTGACATCGCAAAAGGAGGATTTATTGCCATCACCTCGCCAACTTTCTGTCGCCAGGTCTTGTGACGCGCCTGGGTAATGCAGCTAGGTCTTATGACGAGCCCATATGAATGAGATGAATGCAATGTGTTTAATGAGAGTGGGTAAGCTAAAAGGTAATGCTAGGTCTTACTACGAGCCTAAGGGAATGCAACTAGGTCTTATGACGAGCCTAAAGGTTGGATCTAGGTCTTATGACGAGCCTAAAGGATGGTTCTAGGTCTTATGACGAGCCTAAAGGTGGGATCTAGGTCTTAGACGAGCCTAAAGAATGCAACTAGGTCTTATGACGAGCCTAAGGGATGCAACTAGGTCTTATGACGAGCCTAAGGAATGCAACTAGGTCTTATGACGAGCCTAAAGGGAGGTTCTAGGTCTTATGACGAGCCTAAAGGTTGGATCTAAGTGAAAGTGAGCCGAGTGTATGGTGGGTCCAGAAGGATGTAGAAGGATTAGGGTTTATGTCGAACCTAGAGAAGGAAGGGCTCAAGATGGCCTGAGTGTGAAGGTAAGGCTCAAGGCGGGCCTGCGGGTGTTTGAGTGTGAAGGTAGGGCTTAGGACGGGCCTGCGGATGTTTGAGTGTGAAGGTAGGGCTTAGGACGGGCCTGTGGATGTTTGAGTGTGAGGTAGGGCTTAGGACGGGCCTGTGTGATATGAAGAGGGTTTGACCCTTTGGGTTTTGGATTTTTGGGACTCAATCGGTGTCTTTGTTGCAATTGTTGGGACCAACAATTGCCCCCAGTATTTTTCCTTAAGGCAATCCGAGTTTTTTAGGATTTTATGGCATCGATCGGAACGATCGATTGCCCCCAGTATTTTCTTTGATTAACTGCACAAAACAAGTCTCACTCTCACAAGGTCAGGGTTTATCTTGATGTGGTGCTTTCTATCTACACTCAAAGTATTTGATGCTTGCGCTCGTACTCTCCTTTGGGTCAAGACATCTCAACCATTGAATTTGACATTTGTTCGATTTACGCGTTCAACCTGTTACTTTCACGTGATTGGATACACAACTACTAAGTCGGAAGTCTTTTGAGCTTATACATGGCTATAGGGTGTGTAACGAAAGACAATGGGACGATGGAGGAATGTTTAGGATATGTGGAGCTATAAGGGTGACCAAAGCTGCAACTTGCGCCGTCTCTCGGACTTGCTTCTTTGTCCTGAAGTCGTTCTGGCTACTTCGTGATGACTTCGCTTGGAACTCTGGATTTTTGAATTGTTCTTGCATCCTTTCTCCTTCTTCCAATTTTGGGTTTCTTCAAGGCTTTTCAGGTTTGCCTTTCTTTGGATTTCTTTCCTCTCGGGGTTCTTGTGTTTCCCGGTTTTGAACCTTGGGAGCTGTTTTTGATGTTAGCTCATTTTGGATCCTGTGTCACTTTGGGACCATTTGCGGCGCCTCATCACGCTGGTAGCGGCTTTGCTTCTTTGAACTTGTGAAGTTGTTGTTCAAAAGTCGGGCTCCTTGCTTCCTTTGGTCACCGGGTCGGTTATTCATCATTCTTCATCATGGCGGGCTTGTTTGTGGATCCTATAGTGTTGTTAAAAAGAGGTCATATATGAAAAGCTCCGCGGGGTTGCATAGGTTTAATGTCAGGGTTCACAAGCTTTTGGCTGTGTGGTGCTGTTTCCTAGGTGCTTCGTCATCCCTAATAGTTGTGTATCCTTTCTTTGTTACTTTTCACAGGTTTTAAGCGTAAATTTACAAATTATCTCCTTCGGTCGGAGTCATGCCGTTTGCCTCACTTTGAATGTGACCTCTCTGGACGTGTAAAAGTGACACGCTCTTTCGCTCTTGGTTTACCACTCAAGGCACTCTCGCGAAACGTTCACTCAGAGACCTGTTTGCGCATTTAAACAAAGGAAATAAACATTATCGTTCCTTAACTCAGATTGCCCCCAGTATTGTTGCGGGGTTTCTCTTGACAGACCTTAGAATGCCCAAGTTATTTGTGGAGGGTGACTGCACGTGTGGTGGTAAACAATGGAGGTGAGTAGTGATGGGGCGATTGTTAAGTGATTTTTTTTTCCTGTTTCAAAAACCTCTTCCAGTTTAGACTTTGGTGAAGTGACGGAGAGATAAAGTGATAGGACACATGGGTGAAATGACTTGTTTTCTACCTTGTTTGACGGCAAAGACGCATAACTAACTTGTGATAGTGGACAACGATTTCCTATATGCAAGAGTTTTCTCGGATAACATGAAATAAAACATGCAACAAGTGTCAAGGCACAAAGTCACCAAAAGAAAAACTCATGTCTGACAATACAAACGAAAAGGACATGAAAAACATCTAGAGAAAATTCAAAGTCCTAAAACTACTGCTCTGGAGGAGGTGGACGTGGGAAGACTGAATACATGTGAGCCATGAAAGCATCCATGCGACCCTCCATGCGCACCTGCCTACGCTCCATGCGACCCTGGGTGATGTGGAGAGACTGGATATCCCTCTGCAAGCTCTCAAGTGTGGCTGGCTGTGGTGGCGGAGCGGGTAAGGCGTAGTATGAGGAAAGTGGTACAGGGTACTCAGTACCCATGTAACTCGGTCCCTCACCCTGGTAGGTGTGTCCTCCTGACGGGTCCTCGTGGTGTGGGATGTCCTCAGGCTCTGGTGCCTGCTGCCTCTGCCTGGGCCGGACTGGTCTCTGAGAGAAGACTCTGGCCTGCTGCGGGAAAGCCCAACCCTGATCGGCTGAGTAGCCAAGGGACCTCAGCATCTCCATGGTGTAGGTGGGATACAAAGGCTCCCAATCATCACTCCCCATCGGGACCCGCGCGCACTCGCATAGCCACTGAATGAAACTCGGGTAAACCAAAGCGTGGCGACCAGCCCGGGCTGCTATCATCAGGTGGTCTCTCATCAGGACAGACAGCGGGATCAAGCCCTCCTCTGAGTCGGGTGGATGCTGAATGTATCTCATGAGGAAGCAGTAGCGAGCGGAGACGTCGTTACGCGCTTTCGGTAGCACATTACGAGACAGGACCTCCAATAACACCCTATCAAGAGCGGTAGGTAAAGCGGAGGGGAGGATCACCTGCTTCCTTGGCTGATCCCTCGTAGAAGAACGAACGCGCTCTGATAGAGTCGAGTGCTGCAGATAGAACTGGCGTGCCTCGCTCTCCAAGGCCGCCATCGTCTCTAGCCCCCTGTGCTCAGGGTCACTAGGATGCAGGCCGTAAAATGCACAAAATCATCTAGGCCCACAGTAATGGGCCGACCACGTACATAGGATACCACAGCCCCAGTATCGTCCTGGTCCAAGTTAGCATAGAACTCTATGACTAACTCCCTAACGTAACTCTTCGGGCAAGTAAGCAACCCCGCCCAGTCAAGGTGCTGAAACAGGTGATCGAGGTCGAAAGTGGCGATCACGTCATCGCCGAAGAGACGCTCCTGCTGGATGGAAATATCCTGATTCTCATAGAACCAGCGCTCCTGCTGAGCTCCTCTGAAAAGGGTATGGTCATAGGTAGGGGATGTCTCTCTGCGGCGCCTGCGACGTGGCTGAGAGCCTGATGCCCCAGCCCCAACTACCCCACGGGAACTCCTACGACCCTCCATGGTATGCCTGTGGATTCAACGAGACAAAAGACATATAATTCTGCAGGAATTTTGACAGAGTCTCCCCTAAATTTTCACGAATCCCGTGCTTTCAAATGCACTCCACACCGTATAATCAGTCCTAGGATCTACCACGTATGCAAATTTTAAACATTCCACAAGCAAAAAAACGCGAGAAACCACATTTCACACTAAAACACACTAAACTAGAACGGACGACTTTTGACAGTTATAAGCAATTTTATCCTTCCAAACAAACTTTCACGTCTTAAAATGCCCTTCTAAAGCTAGTTGGCCATTTTAAACATAAAAACCAAACTTCGAAAATTTGACCCGAGAACCACCATTGTCGTCTTCTTCCTAGCTCCAAATTTCGTTTTTCTTCGTTTCTTCACCAAAATGGACAAATGAGTAGTCAAAATGTAGAGAAAACTTACCCAAATACAATGGTGGAAGAGTATTTTGGATTGAGGGTCGAGAAAGTGTCGAAAATGGCCAAAACAACTCGCCCGGACCTAGCTCGGACGCAACTTTCAGCCTCCGTAAGTGCTCGAAATGGAGAGATCTTGGTATGGAAATGCCTAGAATTGAAAGAGGGATGTTTTGTGAGCAAAATGGCGGTGGAATGGAGTGATTGGCCAAGAAATGAGTGAGATATGGAGGAGAGAAGTTAGGTTTTGGAAATGGAGGTTGCTGGAATGAAAATGGCGAATTTGGGACGAATTCCCGATTTGAATCGGCTGGGGGAAGTCACTAAGTGGAACGGCGTCGTTTGGAGGTCAAACGGGCGCGTCTGAGTCAACGTCCGGGGCCACGGACGGCGCGTCCGGGGTCACGGACGCCCCTTTTGTTTTTCCTTTTCACCGAAAATTGATTGATTAAACTAAAAGAGGACTAACAAACAAAATATTCTCTTTATTCATCTCGAAGTTAGAAGAAGTACACATTATAGAGTTCTAAGAAAACAGGAAATGCCTAGGATTAAGTGTCTAGAACGCAAGTTTCCTCTTGACAACTCTTGGCTCGGTCAACCCCTCCTTTCTTCGTTTGAATGCATCCACCTCCTCCTTTCGACCGTATAGCCATTTCCGATAGCTTGCTGAGAGCTCCAAGTCTTCAAGTGCTAGGGGCTTCACCACTTGAACTTCCCCTTCGAGTCGATCCATCATGATTGCATAAAGAGCCTCATGATCGTATTCTTTCCTTGGTGCTTCGTATAACAAAACCTTGGGTCGGCTCTGGGCTCGCCCAATCTGACGGCTGGAACGCCACGGGTGGATGACATAAAAGCTCTCAAAAACGGTAACGAGACCCCTCCATAATAGCCTCCACACATTCGAACTCCTTCAATTTTCCAAGCTGAGACCGTCCATCGAACTTGATGTCCCTGCCGTATGGAGTTCAAAAGGGCCGGCCATCCATCAACCGGCTCCTCGGGGGCTCGCCTTCTAGGGAGATGCTGGATCGTGAACGTTTGGTTATACTCAGGAATCAGCTTGAGCCGCTCGAGAAGCCAGACTTGCAGAAGATAAATGCTCCCTTCGAAGAAGTAAGGGGTATCCTTTGACTTGGCCATGAATCAAACTCTAATCTGAATAATCTGCGCGACTATCAATGGTCCCAAGGCGAAACCGGCTCGAACCTGTAGAAGCAAAGGGAAAACTTTTCGGTGTATAGCCATGTATGGGGTTCTGAAAAGGTAGATTGCCAACAATGCGAGATCGAGAAAGTTCCTCTTGTGTTCTAAAGAAGTCTCAGGAGTAATGAAGTCTGAAAGAGTTTCCACCGGCAATCCTTCGGGCCCTACCATTCCTAGTAACTGGGTCGGACTTAGCCCAAGTAAATAGGAATGGGCCTCGACCGGCGAGGGTGTCAAGTTTGGTACCACCGGGCTAGCTAGGGTATTGGCCCCTAGGAGTGCGTCAAACTCCTCAGGCAGCAAAGTCAGCTCATTATCTCCAAACTTGAAAAGATGTTCAACCGGGTCCCAATGGTTAATAGCCGCTCTCAGGAAATCTTCGTGCAATCGGGTCTGGGATAAATATGCCAGAGTGTGGAGAATAGACAGCTTATTGACTTCTTTGACCAGTTGAACACATCTTTCATAGTTCTGTCACAGGACTTGTTGAATTCGAAGCAGTGGGCCATGGACCTTTTCCTGTTTTTACCAAGAAAAGAAAACACACACAGGATATCGATCAGCACTCAACTTTATTTATGGGCCACAAACAACTGGGACTTCGAACTGGGTTGGGCCAACTGTGGGGGTAACTCCCTATCCGTTCTAAGTCTGGTTATGGGCCAATCACAAGAGCAAACAAGGTTCCACACAAGTTCAAAATGTCCTCACCTGACGACCTTGATTAATGGGTATGGATCAATCCGGAGAGGTGCTTGGGGCGCGGGCCCAGGTCACCACAAAGGAATAGGGCTTGCACGCTATTCTCTTTGGGCCACCCCACTTTTTCACATCACCTGAAGGTGTGCGTCTACGGTCGGGTCTTTGACTGACCAAACAATGGGCTTGGTAAGGGTACTGCCAGGAAAATGCTTGGGGCTAAAGCCCAGGTATTAAGGGGGTGTGGTTAGACGACACCCTCCTCTTTTCCCCCACTTATTCACATCACCTAAAAGGTGTGAGTCCCTGACAGGGGACCCTCAAACGGGTCCCAGAGTGAATTGGTTTGCGTGGACCCTCGCTCTCATATGATGCAAGGTGCAAAAATTAAAGTGCGCACAGAAGTAAACAAACAGAGTAATAAAGCCATAAATAAACATTTTCGAGTTAAACCTCTTTCTTAAAATTAAACAAGTTAAAATAAGAAGTTGGTCCCCAGCAGAGTCGCCAGTCTGTGAGCCTCGATTTTAAACCCTATCCTATGTTGAATAAAGTTGATTGGGATCTGATTGGGTTTTAGGTCCACTTATAGCCTAAGATTAATAACTATGTCATATAACAATAATTATTAAAACCTAAGCTAGCTCACTGGAACCTATTATGAGTCGCCACCTAATTTTAACCTAGATCAAATTAGGAAAGGAGAGTTCGGGTTCGGGGGCTTGATATTCGACTTAATTAGGGTTCAATTACTTTCATTACCCTTCCTAGGTCGTTTTTCCTCTACTTAGTTTATTTACGGCTTATTACGAGTCGTTTTAACCTAAGTGCGCGAGCTTCTGTTTTTTTTTTTTTTAGCATTTTTTGACAGAGAATTAAAGTGAAATTAAAAGCTACCTAAACTAGGGTTTCGGAGGCAGAATTAGGTCAAATTTTGCTTACGTCCGTAGCCACGGACCAAACGTCCGAGACCACGGACCCCAGTTAACCTAAACATACAGAAAAGTCGAAATTAAAGGAAAACAAAAATTTGCAAAGTCCGGGGCCACGGACAGGATGTCCGTGGGCCCGGACATCGTTAGAAAAACCTAAGTTTTGAATTTTAAAATCCCGCCGCCGTCCGTGGGTGTCCGAGCTTACGGACAGGGAGTCCGGGACCCGGACACGACGTCCGTGGGTGCGGACAGCCCTCGGACGGCGGCTTTGAGGCTGTTCCCGAGGTGTTTTCGGCTCAAATTTTATGGGTGCGTAGCCTGAAAGATGTACAATACGTTAGTGGTCGAAAGTTCTCAATTTGAATTCGAATTATGCACGAAACTTGGTAAACAGTTATTGGACAGAAGCTTGAATAAACAGCAATACAGAAGCGTACGAAGGTTAGTTTGAGCCCAAATTTGAGGCAAGACAGATAATACCGTGGTGAATCAGGGAAGTGGAGTTTCTACCTGTTTTACCTTCGGATTCACAACGTTTCTTCACACCAGGATTCGTCGAGTGCTCCGTTGATGGCAGACCCGAGAGGATTTCGACCCAAGCTTCTGGTTGTTGGTTGTTCTTGCTGTTCTTCACGTTTTAGAGGTGTTTTTGTGAGGTTTTGATGATTATTGGTGCTTTGGGGATTGGAAAACGTGTTTAGATGGTGATTTCGGGGGATTTTCAGTATGATTTGGGTGGCCGGGTGTTGGAAAACGTGAGAGAGAGAGAGAGGAGGCCGTTTTTCTGACTCTCTAGGGTTCTTCAGTATGTGAGGTTCTCCTTTTATCCAAAAACCTATCCCCTTATATAGACTTTCTTAAAGATAAAGAGAATCTAGTAAAAGTAAGATTTTTCGATATTTTAACTAAGTAACTTCCCAAAGGAATTTTGCATATGAAATTTTAACCACGTGTCAAGGATGGATATTATGACATTTTTCTGAGGTGGAAACGAATTTTTTAATGCTGGAGCATTTTTTTAATTGAATTTCTCGTCAGATTCAGTCAGAAATTACTAGAAAATTATTGGAAATTCGAAAAATCAGAATTCCCAACCAACGCCATTATGCTTAAATGTCATCCTCTATCATGGGTAAAATATCAAAGCATTTGGCGCTGATTTGGCACCCTTTGGAGGAGAGAGAAAGCCTATAGGAGAACTCAGAAGCCTTAAAAATTACGAAAACGCCCCTGACAATGACGAAACTGCTCCTCAGGCCCTGGAACACCGCCGATCGGCCGGAGTCTCTACTGTTTGATGGAGATGGCTCTCACAACCTCGTAGACCTTAACCAGGGGGTCAAAAATTTGGGTATAACACCCATCTGTTGGGATGACCTGAAGGAGAGGGTCTTAGTTGGACCCGAGCTGTGCAGGGAGCAGTAGAGAAGATCAGGACGATTCGGAGCGTTTACTTTGTTGCTCAGAGCAGACAGAAGTGCTATGCAGACCAGAGGCGTAGACCGCTTGAGTTCGATGTTGGGATCATGTCTATCTGCGAGTGTCGCCGGTCAGAGGCGTGGTCCGGTTGGGGAAGCGTGGGAAGCTTAGCCCGAGTTCGTTGGACCGTTTGAGATTCCTGGAGAGGATTGGCCCTGTGGCCTATCGTCTAGTTAATACCCCGATTCTAAAATGGCGATTAAATTACTCTAATATGATTATAAAAGGCCTAATGGTGCTAAAGTGTATTGGTAAAAAGAATAAAACCAAAAGAAAAGAGAAAACGCTTGAAAAGCGAAAAAAACGCTAAAAATGCGCGTTAAATGATATATGAGATATATGATCTCGAGAGGGTCCGAGATGGATTCCTAAGCTTAGTTAGGCCTATAAGTGTACGGAATGATTCCCGAAGAAAACGGATCCAATAATGGATTAAAAACGCTAACGGAGTTTTAAAGCACGTTTTTCGAGAAAACCCGAAAGCGTGACTTTTAAGTGGTCAAATGGACCCATAAAAATTATAGTTGATAGATAACTATAATTAAGTATTAATGGAAGCTTAATAGCCATTAAAAAAAAAGAAACGAGAAAAATCCGAAAAACGGCCCGGTTAGTGAATAGTGCCAACCGGGTAAAATAACGAGCGTTTTCTGTCAGAAAACGAAAAACGCTCAGCTCTCTAATTTGTGGGGGCCGGTTTTATTGGTGAGTCACCCACTCACACACACACTCTAAGCTAGTAAATAAGTAAGAAAGAAAGAAAAGGAGGAGAGAGAAAAGTAAAAGCAAAAGCATAAAATAATTTCCTCTCTCTCTTTTCCTCCCATTCTCTTTTCTCTTTCTCTCTTTCCCCTTCTTCACGATTTTCTTTCCTCCCTCTCTGTGTGCTTGCGACATGGAAGCTCCACACATGGCTTCACCTTCTTCTCCTTGCCCAGCTTCATCCTTGCTCCGAATTGAAAAATAATTGTATATTTGAACTCCTCTCATCAAACCTGCACTTCCCTCTTTTCAAAACTCAAAAAGGTTTGAGTTTCATTTTCATGGTTGTTGCCCATTTGAGGAGAAAAACACATAATCTTGAAGCTTAAGCTTCCCCTTCTAGCAAGGTAAAAATATCCATGAAAAAGTCATGTTTCTCCATTTTCTCACCTTGCGCGATTTTGGCTTTTGGTAATGACTACTTTTCTTCTTTTCTTCCTTTTTGAGATATTCTCCAAGCTTTAATGGTGGTGGGAGTCCCTCTAAGATTCAAGAGCTGAAAACCATTCAAGAAATTCCAAAGGTAAACCTAATTTGGTGCTCTAAGCATCCTTGTGAATTTTAGTTTATTTGGTGAGCCTAAGGGAGCTCCTTTGTGCTATTTGCAATTTGAATGTGGCTAGAGAAATGGGCAAATGAATTGCCTTGGCCGATTTTGAAGGAAGAAGAGGGGAGAGAGGAGAAGAGAAATAAAAGGAACTTAAGAAAATTTAAGGTAAGAAACCTATCTTAGTGGTTATCCTATATTAAGGATTTGGGAGGGTTAAATTAATTAATGAACCCTAACACATAATGACATGTTTATTTGTCGAGATGAGGAAGAGTTTAGTAATGCTTGATGCACTTGTGAATTAATGCTTGATTTAAGAGCCAGGAGCTTTGCATTTAATGATGTATGTATTGTGTTCCCTTTGGAGGAATTAATGAGTATTGATGGTTTGTATGTGTGCTGATAGAACCCTTTGTGGTTTGGCTAGTTTTAGGATGAATGATGTGAGGAAATGAGCTTTGGGTAAGTTAAGAGATGTAGCCAAGTCATGGCGAAATTTGTGTAGAAATTTAAGTGGATTGAGTATGGTTGTGAGTAAGTAATGACCTAGAGAAACTAGGTGAGTTTTGGGTTGTTTTGGCTTAGAAATCACCATGGGGAATACTTGTTAAAAGAGGAGATTGATGCTAAAATCTGTAGCAAGAACTAGTGTGAATGCCTAAGGAGCTTTAGAAGAAGGAATGAGAATTTTACGGTTTTAGAGTGAGTCATGGAACTTGGTATGAAGGTGTGCATTATCTTGAAGTTTCGGAATGGTTAAATGAAGAGAGAACTAATGTATTATCAGAGAGTTAGAAAAATGCACAAGTGTGCATTATTGCAAAAGGAGAATGCAAAATTTTGATTTTGGGCAAGAATTTGAGTAAGTTTTAACCCATGATCTGAAGGGGTTTAGAGCATGATTAATGGTGATTAAACATGTAGAAATCTTGTGGAAGATTAGGGAAAGATGGGTGTGGATTAAGGGTTGAAATGGGGGTGAAAAATAATGTTTGTTTCAGGTTGTAGCAGGGTCCGGGACCTTAGTCCATGGACAAGACCCGGACCACCCCCTATTTCTATGCGAGAACACACCCCTTGCTTTGGTCCGGGACTATAACCCCAGGACAAGGTCCCGGACCAGTGTTGAAATTCCACCCGAGAGTTTTGACGAGTATTGGTCCGGGACTTAGGGTAAGGACCAAGTCCCGGACCACCCCCAGAAACCTACAGAGAGTATTTTAAAGGTTTAAATGATGGGGGTTTTGAATGTTAATGATGTTATAAATGTTAAGGCCTTGGTTTGGTGACATGTAAAGGCCCTAGGAAGTGTGATAAAGTGTTAGAATGTTTGAGAAGTGAGAACTCAAATGAACAGAGTGAAACCAAGATACGGGATAACGGGGTAACTACGGGAGTAACATTTTTTATTATTTCCGTATGATATTAGTATTAATAATAATGTTGAAACATTATCAGAGAACCATGCGTGACCCGAGCTTGATGAGATGACACGGTAAAGTCAAAACCACCCGGGTGACAGGTATGATTTCTCATGCCCCGTATGCTAACCGAGTTACTCTGATTTGTGTGTTTGTGTGCCGGCTTAATCAAGATTAAAGCATGAAAATAATCCCTTGTTTGATTATGCATGCATTGTTGTATGTTGAATGAGCTAACATACTTGTATGCCGGTGTGGTCTAACTGAGTGCATAGACCGACTCTTAGTGAGTATTGGATTGACTAGAAACCCGTTGAACGGTAGTCACATAACCGATGGTATTATGCAAACACACACAGCTATCGATTAAAGTATAACGATAACACAAACATATGAACTCCTAAAATGCGAGGAGATGTACGGGTTGAGTATATACCCGATAACGGTTAGAGAACCTTATTGAAACATCCCGAAATAAATATGAGTGGAGAGATAAATGACCTCCTCGAGGATTGAAGTTAGTCAATAATGTAAACATATAAAAAGGTAAAAGAGACCTAAGGGACTATGTGATTCCTTAGATAACGGTCGACCTCTTATAGAGATTTTACCCGTATAAGAAAATATCCGAATGTACAAGCATATGAATGTGAGGGTAACACTTAAACCTAAGATTACCCGAATTTAAGTAAAGTTCCCAAAGTCATTAAAACATCGAGAATGATGCTTCTAGACTAAATACATGATATTACTATAACTCCGAGAGAGGAGTGTATGGGAACGAGAGTAGTCCGAGAGTAGTCGGACCTAAGTAAAAGAGATAGGAACTAAGAGAGAGTTCCGTGAGCTAGTTGAACCTTCCACCATGCTAGCCCAGAGTAGGGTCGAAACCGGGGAAGTAAGACTATGCTAGAGACCATGAGTTTTGGCTTAAGTAATGTATAAGAGTAACAAGCGTGACGTAGGAGACCTGTAGTGTCTCGAGAATCTACAAGAGCTTGAGTTTTGAATAACCCGAGAGTGCGGGTGAGATAACGATATAATAACCCGAGAGAAAGGGGTGAGTATATGTATGAGTAACCCGAGAGAACGGGTAAGTGTAAGAATGAGTAGCCCAAGAGAATGGGTGTGTATACAATGAGTAACCCGAGGACGGGTAAGTATAAGAATAAGTAACCCGATAGAGAGGGTGAGGTATTGAATAAGTAAACAGGCATAGTGAGGAATAACCCTCAATGCCTAAGAGTAACCAGTTACCACTAACAACATTGTTATGTTAGTTAGGAATCGTTTCCGTGATTGGATGTAGATTCCTTGTGTGATATACATATATATATTGTATTGCCTGATGCATGTTGTTTGTTTAAATGACTCCATGTATATCCGACCAAAGGTAGTCGGCGTACCGCGGTTAGCACGCGGTATATGCGAATTTCATGCGCAGCGAAAGCTGACCCCTAGGGGAAACGTTTTTAGTGTGCAGGTACTTGAAGCTGACCACCGTTCGGAGAGTAGGACGGGGACTGCTGGAGCATGGGTAGTTAGATTGTAATTACTTATGCGTTTGAATAAGGTGTAAGTCGGGTATGTTATCGGCATCCGTATAATGTAGACTCGGTATAGTAAAGTAGTGAAATGATTATGGTATTGTTGAAGGTACTCGGTAGTTCCAGTCCCATCAGACCGTTACTGTATGTGAGTCAGCCTGGTTAGCCACGAGGTGGCTAACGGCGTTGTATCACCCCTGTTGTATTGAATTCCGCTGCGAGCTTAATGGTAAATTGTAAACAGTTTAAGAGATAATGATGAGATTAGCAGTTGTGGTGTTACATCTAGCCTGCCTCCATCCTTGTCAGCTGTGCATAACGTCTTCCATGTGTCTATGTTGAGGAAGTATCTGCATGATCCGTCTCATGTGATCGACTACAGCCAGCTTCAGTTGAGAGAGGACTGCAGTTTCGAGGCGGTGCTACTCTCGATTTTAGCCAGGGATGTCCGTCGGCTTCGTAGTAAGACCCTGCCTATGGTGAAGGTCCAGTGGTCTGATCAGTTAGAGAGTGAAGCTACGTGGGAGCTCGAAGATGAGCTGCGTGCCAAGTTTCCCTCCCTTTTCGAGCAGTAAGGTGAGTTAATCTCGAGGACGAGATTCTTTTAAGGGGAGGTGATGTTTATAACCCGTTTAATTGCAACCTTATTTTATGTCCGTTTATATAATGATCTAGGTTGGGTTACATTTATTATCAGTTGGGACACCGGCGGCATTGTTTTAATTGCAGAGGGCAAGGAGGTCCATCTATTAAAACAATTAAGGTAATTGTTTTCTTTAATTAATAAGGAGTGGGAGCCTTATTTAATTATTCATCTAATTTATTTTGCATCACGATCGGTCTTCCTCCATCAGTTGTCATCGTGCGTTCAGAGCGAGCGTTCTTCCTTTCTTCTCTCTCTCTATTCTCTCTGTCGCTAAGGATCGTGAAGGCTGCTGCTTCAACCGAATTGGAGGGTCTTGCTACTGTGTTTTTCTGATCGGTTCAGGTTTGTGTTCAGGAATTCGGGTCTGCGTTGATGGTTTTCTTCTCTCTCTGTTTTCTGATTTTGAGCCGTTGTTCTTGATTAAATCAGAAGGCTTCGTCGCTGTTGAATTGTGATTGTGCGGGCTGTGGAACTGCTGCAGATTGTGGAGATCTTTCACTTTGAATCAGGTCGGTTTGCAGATTTGGGGTTTGGATAATCTAGGGTTCTCTTTTCAGTTTCTGATTTTGTGTCAATTGGTTTGGTTAATCAGTGGCTGTTGATCTGTCCGATTGTTGCTCTGCGTGGATATGCCTGCTGCCTCAGTTCGTTGTGGTTTTCGGCTGATAATTGAGGTAGGTGGTTACTCGATTCAGTTTGGAAGTTCAGCCATGGGGATTGCAACGGTTCTGTTTCGTGTGTGATTTCTGTTTGTGATGTCTGTTTTTGTTGCGTTTTGGATGGCTAAACCCCCATGGTTTCCTTTTTAATGTCTGATTTGGTGTGTGTGCTTCATTGGCATTTTGAGGCATTGATTTGTGTTGTTTTTCTGCTCTGTTCGTCTTCTGGAACTGCATTTTTTCGCACTGTCCGAACTTCCGTCCGAGCTTTGAAGTTCGGACAGTGCGTTTCTCTGCCTTTCTGATTTGCGAGTTCGGGGTATGTCCGAACATCTGTCCGAACATGGATGTTCGGACACACCCTCAAGTCTTCCCTCTGATTTAAAGTTCGACCTGTGTCCGAACTTCGAAGTCCGGACACAAGGTCGGACCTTCCGCGTGTTTTCCCGTAAAACCTGTCACAATCCGTCCGAACTTGGATGTTCGGACATTCTGAATTCCTCTATCTGATTTCAACCCGACTTGTGTCCGACATTGATGTCCGGACACAAGTTCGGACATTTGGCTTTCTTTGTTTCTGAGTCTCGACTTGTGTCCGAACTTCGACGTCCGGACACAAGTTCGGACACCCCTCTGTTTTCACATAACTTCTTCGTTTGAACTCCGATTTGAGTGCCGTTTGCGGCGTTGGTTTCCTTATGATCTGTGCTACTGATTTATGAGTGTCTTGGCATATTTAAATGCAACTTTGCTTCTGTTTAAGCAACACCTTCTGTTTTGGGACATTACACATTGTTTCTGAGCCGTGAATGGCTGGGTCGAGCTATTCCGTGGTATACCATGTAGACGTCGTTCTGAGTGTGGGTCATTCCCTTTCTGTTCTGTGGGGTTAACGAACCCTTTGGCTCTTTCGAGTCATTTCTGCGTTGCCGAGAGACCTGGTATGGTCTATGGGTCTTCGACCCTTCTGAGTGTGTGCATTGTTTTTGTCCCCCCCTCTTTCTGTTTAAGTGCTCTGACTGTTTCTGAAATGGGAACCCTTTGTGTTCCACTCTGCTTCTGTTTCTGAAAGCTTCTGACTATCTGAGAATTGTGCATAAGATGTTTATCTTCTCTTCTTCTGATTTCAATTGTTTTGAGCGACCTTGCTGATGACGGTCGCTGCTTACTGGCATAGTTGTGTGCTCATTCCCCTACTTCTAACATTTTTGCAGATTGATCAACGAGATCATCTTGAGTTCTGGAGCTGTAGTGCTTAGCTCATTTGACTGTTTAAACTTCTGTAATGACGTTGTAGCCTTCGGGCCTTCCTCCGTTTTGAGTTTCTGATTCGGATATGTATTTGGAATCTGTTTACTTCCGCTGTATTTGAATACTTTGGTTTACAAGTTAAGTGAACTCTGTTTTGGGCCTTTATTGTTTTTGATCGTTTAGAGCCTTGCGTTATTGGTAGTAATACGCGGCGTGTAATACCCTTAACTCTTAGGCCGGTTTTGGGGTGTTACATTTAGGTATCAGAGCCAGGTTTGGCTTTCTTTGGTGTCTGTGGGTGTGTTTGCTTGTGAGAGTCAGTTGTGACAGTGGTTGACAGTATGAGTTAGTTCTGACAAGTTTTGGATTTGTATATCTCAGAATGGCTCCTCGTAAGACACCAGTGACCCCTCAGGGAGATGCTGCGGATGTAGTGCAGCAGTTTGTGACGCAGTTGATGCAGACGATGGCTGCAGCTGCTGGGGGAGCTGGTGGAGGAGCTGGTGGTGCTGGCCCAGCAGGGGCGAATGCCGTGGGAGGCCGAGTCCGAGCTCTCCAGGAGTTCATGAAGCTAAAGCCTCCATCCTTTGATGGCTTGTGGTGACCCTCAGGAGGCGAGCCACTGGATTACAGAGGTTGAGGACCTGCTGAGAGTGATGGGGTCGGAGGATGACCAGAAGGTGGACTTCGCCACGTTCCTCTTTAAGGGGGAGGCGAAGGGAGTGTGTCGCATGGTGATGGGTAGGCATCCCCAGCCTTGGACCTGGGATCAGTTCTGCTTGGAGTTCAACAAGCAGTTCTATCGGATGTGTACAGGACCAGAAGATCAATGAGTACAACCGGTTGCGTCAGGGGAGAGATATGTCTGTAGAGGAGTATGTGAGAAAGTTCGTGACCCTGTCGAAGTATGCTCCAGAGCCGGATGAGCACAGGAAGGCTCGTAAGTTTGAGAGCGGATTGAGGCCAGACATCAGGTCGGCGGTGACACCTCTTCGTCACCGGACCTTCAGAGATGTGGCGGATGTCGCCTTGCTGGTAGAGGCGGACATCAGGGCAGACAGGCGGTGTAAGGACCATAAGGGGAAGAGGCGTGCCGAGGAGCCTCAGAGAAGGATGCTGCCCCTCCTCAGAAGAAGCAGACCTATGGAGATCCCGGGGAGCTTCTTCATCTTCGTCAGCTGGGGCGAAGTGTGGGTCTTGTGGCCACTCCCATCCTGGTAGGGAGTGCTACAAGAAGACCGGCCTGCTTTTAAGTGCGGGTCGATGGAGCACCGGATTGCTCAGTGCCCTCAGGCGTCCAGTAGAGGCTCAGGGGATAGAGGTACCGGCTCAGACTCAGGGGCGAGGTCCGACCAGAAGAAGCCTCAGACTCAGGCCCGGGTTTATGCCATGGCTGGAGAGCGTGATCGAGCGGGCGATCGCGTCATCTCAGGTATTCTCCAGATCCATTCTCGAGATGTGTTTTGTCTGTTTGATTCTGGAGCTACGCACTCCTTTATCTGCTGTGATTTGTTGGGTGACCTTGACTGACTGCTGTGCCTAGTGAGATAGACTTGTGTGTGAGTAGTCCATTAGGTGGGGTTGCCCCTTGTGTGCTGGATTCTGTGTGTAAGGCTTGTCCCATAGTAGTTAGGGACAAGACTTTCTTTGCTGACCTGACCTCATCCCGATGCGGATGACCTGTTTTGATGTGATTTTGGGCATGGATTGGCTAGCAGAGCACCATGCCCATATAGATTGTGCAGCGAGAGAGTAGTATTTGATCTGCCAGGCGGGTCTCGTTTTGCCTTCTCTGGGAATGCAGTTCCATGTGCACCGGTGATTGTGTCAGCGATGCGATGCAGGCAGCCAGTTCTTGAGGAAGGGCTGCCAGGGCTTCTTATGTTATCTGCCAGAGGTGCGTGAGGGATCTAGCTTGGAGAGCATCCCGATTGTCAGAGAGTTTCCTGAGGTCTTCCAGGACGACGTGCCCGGACTCCCACCAGTGCGAGAGGTGGATTCACCATCGATTTAGCGCCAGAGACTCAGCCCATCTCTAGGGCCCCTTACCGTATGAGTCCGGCGGAGTTGAAGGAGCTGAAGGTCCAGCTTCAGGAGCTGTTAGATAAGGGCTTCATACGCCCTAGTGTCTCGCCTTGGGGAGCGCCAGTGCTGTTTGTATTGAAGAAGAAGGATGGGACCTTCCGTTTGTGCATCGACTACAGGGAGCTGAACAAGGTGACCATCAAGAATCGCTATCCCCTTCCGCGCATAGATGATTTGTTTGACCAGTTGGCGGGTGCCACAGTGTTCTCGAAGATAGATCTTCGTTCAGGCTACCATCAGTTGAGGATTAAGGCCGAGGATGTGCCTAAGTCCGCTTTTAGGACTCGTTATGGTCATTACGAGTTCCTAGTCATGCCCTTTGGTCTGACTAATGCTCCATCAGTATTCATGGACATGATGAACCGGGTTTTCAAACCCTATCTGGATCAGTTTGTAGTGGTCTTCATAGATGATATCTTGGTGTACTCCAGGAGCGCAGAGGAGCATGAGGAGCATCTGAGGATTGTTTTGCAGACGCTGAAGGATCATGAGTTGTATGCTAAGTTGAAGAAGTGCGACTTCTGGCTTGACCGCGTAGTATTCTTGGGACATGTGGTCTCGAAGGACGGTATCTCAGTAGATCCTGAGAAGGTTAGAGCAGTTATGGAGTGGGCGAGGCCCACGAATGTTGCTGAGATTCACAGTTTCCTTGGTTAGCTGGGTACTACAGGAAGTTCGTTGAGGGGTTCTCTAAGATTGTATCCCCGCTGACCCGTCTGTTGAGGAAGGAGATCAAGTATGAGTGGAGCGAGGCTTGCGAGCAGAGTTTCCGGAGATTAAGAAGAGACTGGCGACGGCACCGATTCTGACTTTGCCTTCTGGGACCGAGGGGTCGAGGTCTTCTGTGATGCGTCCCATAAGGGACTGGGATGTGTTCTGATGCAGCAGGGTAAGGTGGTGGCTTATGGCTCTCGACAGCTTAAGCCCTATGAGAAGAACTACCCTACCCACGATCTGGAGTTGGCAGCTGTGGTTTTCGCGCTGAAGATTTGGAGACATTATTATATGGAGCGTCGTGTAAGGTTTACACGGACCACAAGAGTCTCAAGTATTTGTTCACTCAGAAAGAGCTGAACTTGAGACAGCGGAGGTGGTTGGAGCTACTTCATGACTACGATCTGGAGATCCTCTACCACCCGGGTAGAGCGAATGTTGTTGCAGATGCCTTGAGCGGAGAGGTGCTCCGGGCGTAGCTTGTGCTCTGACAGGAGTTCAGAGGTCCGCCTTAGAGCTGCAGCGTATGGGCGTCTGGGTAGTCAGACCAGCCAGTGCCAGTGTGATAGCAGCGCTTCAGGTTCAGTCTTTGTTGGTCGACAGGATCCGGGTTGGTTAGGAAGCAGATTCAGCTTTGTGTCGGATTAGAGAGGGGCTGTCTTCAGAGCAGAGTTCAGATTTCAGCGTCTCCAGTGATGGTTGTCTGCGTTTCAGAGGCCGTGTATGTGTGCCAGACGATGCAGTGCTGCGCAGAGAGATCCTTCAGGAGGCCCATGGAGCGCCTTACTCAGTTCACCCAGGAGGGGTGAAGATGTATCGAGACTCAGAGAGTCATTCTGGTGGTCTGGGATGAAGCGTGATATCTCAGAGTTTGTCTCGAAGTGCCAGACCTGTCAGCAGATTAAGGCTGAGCACCAGAGGCCAGCGGGGTTGCTTCAGCCCCTTCCCATTCCTGAGTGGAAGTGGGGAGAGTGGTGGGGATGGATTTCGTCATGGGTTTGCCCAGGACTCCTTCGGGTTATGATGCTGTTGGGTGATAGTGATGTTGTTTCTGACGAAGTCTGCTCATTTTCTGCCGGTGAAGAAGACCTTCAGTTTGGAGCGCCTAGCTCGTTTATATCTGGATGAGATAGTGAGGCTTCACGGTGTGCCTACTACTATTGTGTTCTGATCGTGACCCTCGTTTTGTCTCGAGATTTTGGCGCAGTTTGCATAAGGCCTTGGGTACGAATTTAGCGTTCAGTTCAGCTTACCATCCTCAGTCGGATGGCCAGACAGAGAGGACTAACCAGGTTTTGGAAGACATGCTTCGCGCATGTGTCTTGGACTTGGGAGGTAGCTGGGAGCAGCATGTGACTCTGATTGAGTTCGCCTACAACAACAGCTTCCAGGCGAGCATTGGTATGGCTCCGTTTGAAGCGTTGTATGGTAGGAGGTGCAGGTCACCCATTGTGAGCCTCGATTTTAAACCCTATCCTATGTTGAATAAAGTTGATTGGGATCTGATTGGGTTTTAGGTCCACTTATAGCCTAAGATTAATAACTATGTCATATAACAATAATTATTAAAACCTAAGCTAGCTCACTGGAACCTATTATGAGTCGCCACCTAATTTTAACCTAGATCAAATTAGGAAAGGAGAGTTCGGGTTCGGGGGGGCTTGATATTCGACTTAATTAGGGTTCAATTACTTTCATTACCCTTCCTAGGTCGTTTTTCCTCTACTTAGTTTATTTACGGCTTATTACGAGTCGTTTTAACCTAAGTGCGCGAGCTTCTGTTTTTTTTTTGTTTTTAGCATTTTTTGACAGAGAATTAAAGTGAAATTAAAAGCTACCTAAACTAGGGTTTCGGAGGCAGAATTAGGTCAAATTTTGCTTACGTCTGTAGCCACGGACCAAACGTCCGAGACCACGGACCCCAGTTAACCTAAACATACAGAAAAGTCGAAATTAAAGGAAAACAAAAATTTGCAAAGTGGGGCACGGACAGGATGTCTGTGGGCCCGGACATCGTTAGAAAAACCTAAGTTTTGAATTTTTAAAATCCCGCCGCCGTCCGTGGGTGTCCGAGCTTACGGACAGGGAGTCCGGGACCCCGGACACGACGTCCGTGGGTGCGGACAGCCCTCGGACGGCGGCTTTGAGGCTGTTCCTGAAGGTGTTTTCGGCTCAAATTTTATGGGTGCGTAGCCTGAAAGATGTACAATACGTTAGTGGTCGAAAGTTCTCAATTTGAATTCGAATTATGCACGAAACTTGGTAAACAAGTTATTGGACAGAAGCTTGAATAAACAGCAATACAGAAGCGTACGAAGGTTAGTTTAAGCCCAAATTTTGAGGCAAGACAGATAATACCGTGGTGAATCAGAGAAGTGGAGTTTCTACCTGTTTTACCTTCGGATTCACAACGTTTCTTCACACCAGGATTCGTCGAGTGCTCCGTTGATGGCAGACCCGAGAGGATTTCGACCCAAGCTTCTGGTTGTTGGTTGTTCCTGCTGTTCTTCACGTTTTAGAGGTGTTTTTGTGAGGTTTTGATGATTATTGGTGCTTTGGGGATTGGAAAACGTGTTTAGATGGTGATTTCGGGGGATTTTCAGTATGATTTGGGTGGCGGGGGTTGGAAAACGTGAGAGAGAGAGAGAGGAGGCCGTGTTTTCTGACTCTCTAGGGTTCTTCAGTATGTGAGGTTCTCCTTTTATCCAAAAACCTATCCCCTTATATAGACTTTCTTAAAGATAAAGAGAATCTAGTAAAAGTAAGATTTTCGATATTTTAACTAAGTAACTTCCAAAGGAATTTTGCTATGAAATTTTAACCACGTGTCAAGGATGGATATTATGAATTTTCTGAGGTGGAAACGAATTTTTTAAATGCTGGAGCATTTTTAAATTGAATTTCTCGTCAGATTCAGTCAGAAATTACTAGAAAATTATTGGAAATTCGAAAAATCAGAATTCCAACGCCATTATGCTTAAAATGTCATCCTCTATCATGGGTTAAAATATCAAAGCATTTCGAGCTGATTTGGGCACCCTTTGGAGGAGAGAGAAAGCCTATAGGAGAACTCAGAAGCCTTAAAAATTACGAAAACGCCCCTGACAATGACGAAACTGCTCCTCAGGCCCTGGAACACGCCGATCGGGCCGGAGTCTCTTACTGTTTGATGGAGATGGCTCTCACAACCTCGTAGACCTTAACCAGGGGGTCAAAATTTTGGGTATAACAGATTGCCCCCCGTCAACTGGACTTTGTAACGAATGTGAAAAGTCTGGTTGATGCTTGAGTGGTGCCCCAAATTTTGGACTCCACAGAATCCTCCACGTTGTGTGAAACCGGGTTAACGATGCCCAGCAATTCGGAGGCGCTGACTTCCTAAGCTACAAAGCATTGTCGAGCTTTTCTAAGGCGCTGACTACCTGAAGATAATAATGAGGTAATGTCAGACTATTCTAAGGTGCCGACTACCTATAAGGATGATACGATGTCAAGCTATTCTAAGGCGTTGACTACCTAAAATGATGATATGCTGTCGAGCTATTCTAAGGCGCTGACTACCTAAAGTGATGAAAATGATGTCAAGCTATTCTAAGGCGTTGACTACCTGAAATGATGATATGTTGTCGAGCTATTCTAAGGCGCTGACTACCTAAAGTGATGAAAATGATGTCAAGCTATTCTAAGGCGTTGACTACCTAGAATGTGAAAACTGGATGCAGATGCAAGAATGCTGAAATGCTAATGATGCAAATGATGCTGATGCTGATGATAATGCCGATGGTGTTGATGATGCTGATGATAATGCTGATGATGCTGATGATGCTGATGATGCTCGGATGCTTCTGGGGGACCGAAACCCGTGCCGATGCTCCTGGCTGGACCCAATGTGGACTTATTGCCATCGCCCCCCAAGCCGGTGTGCAGGGATAACTCCTGGTAAAACCCTGGGGACTTATTGCCTTTGCCCACCATTCGTTGATCCCAAAAATAAGTTGACATCGCAAAAGGAGGATTTATTGCCATCACCTCGCCAACTTTCTGTCGCCAGGTCTTGTGACGCGCCCTGGGTAATGCAGCTAGGTCTTATGACGAGCCCATATGAATGAGATGAATGCAATGTGTTTAATGAGAGTGGGTAAGCTAAAAGGTAATGCTAGGTCTTACGACGAGCCTAAGGGAATGCAACTAGGTCTTATGACGAGCCTAAAGGTTGGATCTAGGTCTTATGACGAGCCTAAAGGATGGTTCTAGGTCTTATACGAGCCTAAAGGTGGGGATCTAGGTCTTAAGACGAGCCTAAAGAATGCAACTAGGTCTTATGACGAGCCTAAGGAATGCAACTAGGTCTTATGACGAGCCTAAGGGAATGCAACTAGGTCTTATGACGAGCCTAAAGGGAGGTTCTAGGTCTTATGACGAGCCTAAAGGTTGGATCTAAGTGAAAGTGAGCCGAGTGTATGGTGGGTCCAGAAGGATGTAGAAGGATTAGGGTTTATGTCGAACCTAGAGAAGGAAGGGCTCAAGATGGGCCTGAGTGTGAAGGTAAGGCTCAAGGCGGGCCTGCGGGTGTTTGAGTGTGAAGTAGGGCTTAGGACGGGCCTGCGGATGTTTTGAGTGTGAAGGTAGGGCTTAGGACGGGCCTGTGGATGTTTGAGTGTGGAGGTAGGGCTTAGGACGGGCCTGTGTGATATGAAGAGGGTTTGACCCTTTGGGTTTTGGATTTTTGGGACTCAATCGGTGTCTTTGTTGCAATTGTTGGGACCAACAATTGCCCCCAGTATTTTTCCTTAAGGCAATCCGAGTTTTTTAGGATTTTATGGCATCCGATCGGAACGATCGATGCCCCCAGTATTTTCTTTGATTAACTGCACAAAACAAGTCTCACTCTCACAAGGTCAGGGTTTATCTTGATGTGGTGCTTTCTATCTACACTCAAAGTATTTGATGCTTGCGCTCGTACTCTCCTTTTGGGTCAAGACATCTCAACCATTGAATTTGACATTTGTTCGATTTACGCGTTCAACCTGTTACTTTCACGTGATTGGATACACAACTACTAAGTCGGAAGTCTTTTGAGCTATAACATGGCTATAGGGTGTAACGAAAGACAATGGGACGATGGAGGAATGTTTAGGATATGTGGAGCTATAAGGGTGACCAAGCTGCAACTTGCGCCGTCTCTCGGACTGCCTTCTTGTCCTGAAGTCGTTCTGCTACTTCGTGATGACTTCGCTTGGAACTCTGGATTTTTGAATTGTTCCTTGCATCCTTTCTCCTTCTTCCAATTTTGGGTTTCTTCAAGGCTTTTCAGGTTTGCCTTTCTTTGGATTTCTTTCCTCTCGGGTTTCTTGTGTTTCCCGGTTTTGAACCTTGGGAGCTGTTTTTGATGTTAGCTCATTTTGGATCCTGTGTCACTTTGGGACCATTTGCGGATCGCCTCATCACGCTGGTAGCGGCTTTGCTTCTTTGAACTTGTGAAGTTGTTGTTCAAAAGTCGGGCTCCTTGCTTCCTTTGGTCACCGGGTCGGTTATTCATCATTGGCGGGCTTGTTTGTGGAGCCTATAGTGTTGTAAAAGAGGTCATATATGAAAAGCTCAGCGGGGGTGCCTAGGGTTTAATGTCAGGGTTCACAAGCTTTTGGCTGTGTGGTGCTGTTTCCTAGGTGCTTCGTCATCCCTAATAGTTGTGTATCCTTTCTTTGTTACTTTTCACAGGTTTAAGCGTAAATTTACAATTATCTCCTTCGGTCGGAGTCATGCCGTTTGCCTCACTTTTGAATGTGACCTCTCTGGAGCCGTGTAAAAGTGACACGCTCTTTCGCTCTTGGTTTTACCACTCAAGGCACTCTCGCGAAACGTTCACTCAGAGACCTGTTTGCGCATTTAAACAAAGGAAATAAACATTATCGTTCCTTAACTCAGATTGCCCCCAGTATTGTTGCGGGGTTTCTCTTGACAGACCTTAGAATGCCCAAGTTATTTGTGGAGGGTGACTGCACGTGTGGTGTAAACAATGGAGGTGAGTGTGATGATGGGGCGATTGTTAAGTGATTTATTTTTTCCTGTTTCAAAAACCTCTTCCAGTTTAGACTTTGGTGAAGTGACGGAGAGATAAAGTGATAGGACACATGGGTGAAATGACTTGTTTTCTACCTTGTTTTGACGGCAAAGACGCATAACTAACTTGTGATAGTGGACAACGATTTCCTATATGCAAGAGTTTTCTCGGATAACATGAAATAAACATGCAACAAGTGTCAAGGCACAAAGTCACCAAAAGAAAAACTCATGTCTGACAATACAAACGAAAAAGGACATGAAACATCTAGAGAAAATTCAAAGTCCTAAAACTACTGCTCTGGAGGAGGTGGACGTGGGAAGACTGAATACATGTGAGCCATGAAAGCATCCATGCGACCCTCCATGCGCACCTGCCTACGCTCCATGCGACCCTGGGTGATGTCGTGGAGAGACTGGATATCCCTCTGCAAGCTCTCAGTGTGGCTGGCTGTGGTGGCGGAGCGGGTAAGGCGAGTATGAGGAAAGTGGTACAGGGTACTCAGTACCCATGTAACTCGGTCCCTCACCCTGGTAGGTGTGTCCTCCTGACGGGTCCTCGTGGTGTGGGATGTCCTCAGGCTCTGGGCCTGCTGCCTTGCCTGGGCCGGACTGGTCTCTGAGAGAAGACTCTGGCCTGCTGCGGGAAAGCCCAACCCTGATCGGCTGAGTAGCCAAGGGACCTCAGCATCTCCATGGTGAGGTGGGATACAAAGGCTCCCAATCATCACTCCCCATCGGGACCCGCGCGCACTCGCATAGCCACTGAATGAAACTCGGGTAAACCAAAGCGTGGCGACCAGCCCGGGCTGCTATCATCAGGTGGTCTCTCATCAGGACAGACAGCAGGGATCAAGCCCTCCCTTGAGTCGGGTGGATGCTGAATGTATCTCATGAGGAAGCAGTAGCGAGCGGAGACGTCGTTACGCGCTTCGGTAGCACATTACGAGACAGGACCTCCAATAACACCCTATCAAGAGCGGTAGGTAAGCGGAGGGGAGGATCACCTGTTCCTTGGCTGATCCCTCGTAGAAGAACGAACGCGCTCTGATAGAGTCGAGTGCTGCAGATAGACTGGCGTGCCTCGCTCCAAGGCCGCCATCGTCTCTAGCCCCCTGTGCTCAGGGTCACTAGGATGCAGGCCGTAAAAATGCACAAAATCATCTAGGCCCACAGTAATGGGCCGACCACGTACATAGGATACCACAGCCCCAGTATCGTCCTGTCCAAGTAGCATAGAACTCTATGACTAACTCCCTAACGTAACTCTTCGGGCAAGTAAGCAACCCCGCCCAGTCAAGGTGCTGAAACAGGTGATCGAGTCGAAAGTGGCGATCACGTCATCGCCGAGAGACGCTCCTGCTTGCTGGATGGAAATATCCTGATTCTCATAGAACCAGCGCTCCTGCTGAGCTCCTCTGAAACGGGTATGGTCATAGGTAGGGGATGTCTCTCTGCGGCGCCTGCGACGTGGCTGAGAGCCTGATGCCCCAGCCCCAACTACCCCACGGGAACTCCTACGACCCTCCATGGTATGCCTGTGGATTCAACGCGACAAAAGACATATAATTCTGCAGGAATTTTTGACAGAGTCTCCCCAATTTTCACGAATCCCGTTCTTTCAAATGCACTCCACACCGTATATCAGTCCTAGGATCTACCACGTATGCAAATTTAAACATTCCACAAGCAAAAAAAACGCGAGGAAAACCACATTTCACACTAAAACACACTAAACTAGAACGGACGACTTTTGACAGTTATACGCAATTTTATCCTTCCAAACAAATTTTCACGTCTTAAAATGCCCTTCTAAGCTAGTTGGCCATTTAAACATAAAAACCAAACTTCGAAATTGGACCCGAGAACCACCATGTCGTCTTCTTCCTAGCTCCAAATTTCGTTTTTCTTCGTTTCTTCACCAAAATGGACAAATGAGTAGTCAAAATGTAGAGAAAACTTACCCAAATACAATGGTGGAAGAGTATTTGGATTGAGGGTCGAGAAAGTGTCGAAAATGGCCAAAACAACTCGCCCCGGACCTAGTTCGGACGCAACTTTCAGCCTCCGTAAGTGCTCGAAATGGAGAGATCTTGGTATGGAAATGCCTAGAATTGAAAGAGGGATGTTTTGTGAGCAAAATGGCGGTGGAATGGAGTGATTTGGCCAAGAAATGAGTGAGATATGGAGGAGAGAAGTTAGGGTTTTGGAAATGGAGGTTGCTGGAATGAAAATGGCGAATTTGGGACGAATTCCCGATTTGATCGGCTGGGGGAAGTCACTAAGTGGACCGGCGTCGTTTGGAGGTCAAACGGGCGCGTCTGAGTCAACGTCCGGGGCCACGGACGGCGCGTCCGGGGTCACGGACGCCCCTTTTGTTTTTCCTTTCACCGAAAATGATTGATTAAACTAAAAGAGGACTAACAAAACAAAATATTCTCTTTATTCATCTCGAAGTTAGAAGAAGTACACATTATAGAGTTCTAAGAAACAGGAAATGCCTAGGATTAAGTGTCTAGAACGCATGGTTCCTCTTGACAATCTTGGCTCGGTCAACCCCTCCTTTCTTCGTTTGAATGCATCCACCTCCTCCTTCGACCGTATAGCCATTTCCGATAGCTTGCTGAGAGCTCCAAGTCTTCAAGTGCTAGGGGCTTACCACTGGAACTTCCCCTTCGAGTCGATCATCATGATTGCATAAAGAGCCTCATGATCGTATTCTTTCCTTGGTGCTTCGTATAACAAACCCTTGGGTCGGCTCTGGGCTCGCCCAATCTGACGGCTGGAACGCCACGGGTGGATGACATAAAAGCTCTCAAAACCGGGTAACGAGACCCCTCCATAATAGCCTCCAACCCATTCGAAACTCCTTCATTTTCCAAGCTGAGACCGTCCTCGAACTTGATGTCCCTGCCGTATGGAGTTCAAAAGGGCGGCCATCCATCAACCGGCTCCCGGGGCTCGCCTCTAGGGAGATGCTGGATCGTGAACGTTTGGGTATAATCAGGAATCAGCTTGAGCCGCTCGAGAAGCAGACTTGCAGAAGATAAATGCTCCCTTCGAAGAAGAAGGGGTATCCTTGACTTGGGCCATGAATCCAAACTCTGAATAATCTGCGCGACTATCAATGGTCCCAAGGCGAAACCGGCTCGAACCTGTAGAAGCAAAGGGAAAACTTTTCGGTGTATAGCCATGTATGGGGTTCTGAAAAGGTAGATTGCCAACAATGCGAGATCGAGAAGTTCCTCTTGTGTTCTAAAGAAGTTCAGGAGTAATGAAGTCTGAAAGAGTTTCCACGGCAATCCTTCGGGCCCTACCATTCCTAGTAACTGGGTCGGACTTAGCCCAAGTAAATAGGAATGGGCCTCGACCGGCGAGGGTGTCAAGTTTGGTACCACCGGGCTAGCTAGGGTATTGGCCCCTAGGAGTGCGTCAAACTCCTCAGGCAGCAAAGTCAGCTATTATCTCCAAACTTGAAAAGATGTTCAACCGGGTCCCAATGGTTAATAGCCGCCCTCAGGAAATCTTCGTGCAATCGGGTCTGGGATAAATATGCCAGAGTGTGGAGAATAGACAGCTTATTGACCTGTCTTTGACCAGTTGAACACATCTTTCATAGTTCTGTCACAGGAATTGTGAATTCGAAGCAGTGGGCCATGGACCTTTTCCTGTTTTTACCAAGAGAAAAGAAAAACACACAATGATGTCGATCAGCACTCAACTTTATTTATGGGCCACAAAAAACTGGGACTTCGAACTGGGTTGGGCCAACTGTGGGGGTAATCCCTATCCGTTCTAAGTCTGGTTAGGGCCAATCACAAGAGCAAACAAGGTTCCACACAAGTTCAAAATGTCCTCACCTGACGACCTTGTTAATGGGTATGGATCAATACGGAGAGGTGCTTGGGGCGCGGCCCAGGTCACCACAAAGGAATAGGGCTTGCACGCTATTCTCTTGGGGCCACCCCACTTTCACATCACCTGAGGTGTGCGTCTACGGTCGGGTCTTTGACTGACCAAACAATGGGCTTGGTAAGGGTACTGCCAGGAAAATGCTTGGGGCTAAAGCCCAGGTATTAAGGGGGTGTGGTTAGGCGACACCCTCCTCTTTTCCCCCACTTATTCACATCACCTAAAAGTGTGAGCCCTGACAGGGGACCCTCAAACGGGTCCCAGAGGGAATTGGTTTGCGTGGACCCTCGCTCTCATATGATGCAAGGGTGCAAAAATTAAAGTGCGCACAGAAGTAAACAAACAGAGTAATAAAGCCATAAATAAACATTTCGAGTTAAACCCTCTTTCTTAAAATTAAACAAGTTAAAATAAGAAGTTGGTCCCAGCAGAGTCGCCAGTCTGTGAGCCTCGATTTTAAACCCTATCCTATTTGAATAAAGTTGATTGGGATCTGATTGGGTTTAGGTCCACTTATAGCCTAAGATTAATAACTATGTCATATAACAATAATTATTAAAACCTAAGCTAGCTCACTGGAACCTATTATGAGTCGCCACCTAATTTTAACCTAGATCAAATTAGGAAAGGAGAGTTCGGGTTCGGGGGCTTGATATTCGACTTAATTAGGGTTCAATTACTTTCATTACCCTTCCTAGGTCGTTTTTCCTCTACTTAGTTTATTTACGGCTTATTACGAGTCGTTTTAACCTAAGTGCGCGAGCTTCTGTTTTTTTTTTGTTTTAGCATTTTTGACAGAGAATTAAAGTGAAATTAAAAAGATACCTAAACTAGGGTTTCGGAGGCAGAATTAGGTCAAATTTTGCTTACGTCCGTAGCCACGGACCAAACGTCCGAGGACCACGGACCCCAGTTAACCTACACATACAGAAAAGTCGAAATTAAAGGAAAACAAAAATTTGCAAAGTCCGGGGCCACGGACAGGATGTCCGTGGGCCCGGACATCGTTAGAAAAACCTAAGTTTTGAATTTTTAAAATCCCGCCGCCGTCCGTGGGTGTCCGAGCTTACGGGACAGGGAGTCCGGGACCCCGGACACGACGTCCGTGGGTGCGGACAGCCCTCGGACGGCGGCTTTGAGGCTGTTCCGAAGGTGTTTTCGGCTCAAATTTTATGGGTTGCGTAGCCTGAAAGAGTACAATACGTTAGTGGTCGAAAGTTCTCAATTTGAATTCGAATTATGCACGAAACTTGGTAAACAAGTTATTGGACAGAAGCTTGAATAACAGCAATACAGAAGCGTACGAGGTTAGTTTAAGCCCAAATTTGAGGCAAGACAGATAATACCGTGGTGAATCAGAGAAGTGGAGTTTCTACCTGTTTTACCTTCGGATTCACAACGTTTCTTCACACCAGGATTCGTCGAGTGCTCCGTTGATGGCAGACCCGAGAGGATTTCGACCCAAGCTTCTGGTTGTTGGTTGTTCTTGCTGTTCTTCAGTTTTAGAGGTGTTTTGTGAGGTTTTGATGATTATTGGTGCTTTGGGATTGGAAAACGTGTTAGATGGTGATTTCGGGGGATTTTCAGTATGATTTGGGGGCCGGGTGTTGGAAAAACGTGAGAGAGAGAGAGGAGGCCGTGTTTTCTGACTCTCTAGGGTTCTTCAGTATGTGAGGTTCTCCTTTTATCCAAAAACCTATCCCTTATATAGACTTTCTTAAAGATAAAGAGAATCTAGTAAAAGTAAGATTTTTCGATATTAACTAAGTAACTTCCCAAAGGAATTTTGCTATGAAATTTTAACCACGTGGTCAAGGATGGATATTATGAATTTTCTGAGGTGGAAACGAATTTTTTAAATGCTGGAGCATTTTTAAATTGAATTTCTCGTCAGATTCAGTCAGAAATTACTAGAAAATTATTGGAAATTCGAAAAAATCAGAATTCCAACGCCATTATGCTAAAATGTCATCCTCTATCATGGGTTAAAATATCAAAGCATTTCGAGCTGATTTGGGCACCCTTTGGAGGAGAGAGAAAGCCTAGAGGAGAACTCAGAAGCCTTAAAAATTACGAAAACGCCCCTGACATTGACGAAACTGCTCCTCAGGCCTGGAACACGCCGATCGGGCCGGGTCTCTTACTGTTTGATGGAGATGGCTCTCACCACCTCGTAGACCTTAACCAGGGGGTCAAATTTTGGGTATAACACCATCTGTTGGGATGACCTGAAGGAGAGGGTCTTAGTTGGACCCGAGCTGGTGCAGGGAGCAGTAGGAGAAGATCAGGACGATTCGGGAGCGTTTACTTGTTGCTCAGAGCAGACAGAAGTGCTATGCAGACCAGAGGCGTAGACCGCTTGAGTTCGATGTTGGTGATCATGTCTATCTGCGAGTGTCGCCGGTCAGAGGCGTGGTCGGTTTTGGAAGGTGGGAAGCTTAGCCCGAGGTCGTTGGACCGTTTGAGATTCTGGAGAGGATTGGCCCTGTGGCCTATCGTCTAGCCTTGCCTCCATCCTGTCAGCTGTGCATAACGTCTTCCATGTGTCTATTGAGGAAGTATCTGCATGATCCGTCTCATGTGATCGACTACAGCCAGCTTCAGTTGAAAGAGGACTGCAGTTTCGAGGCGGTGCCTACTCGCATTTTAGCCAGGGATGTCCGTCGGCTTCGTAGTAAGACCCTGCCTATGGTGAAGGTCCAGTGGTCTGATCAGTTAGAGAGTGAAGCTACGTGGGAGCTCGAAGATGAGCTGCGTGCCAAGTTTCCCTCCCTGTTCGAGCAGTAAGGTGAGTTAATCTCGAGGACGAGATTCTTTTAAGGGGGAGGTGATGTTATAACCCGTTTAATTGCAACCTTATTTTATGTCCGGTTTATATAATGATCTAGGTTGGGTTACATTTATTATCAGTTGGGACACCGGCGGCATTGTTTTAATTGCAGAGGGCAAGGAGGTCCATCTATTAAAACAATTAAGGTAATTGTTTTCTTTAATTAATAAGGAGTGGGAGCCTTATTTAATTATTCATCTAATTTATTTTGCATCACGATCGGTCTTCCTCCATCAGTTGTCATCGTGCGTTCAGAGCGAGCGTTCTTCCTTTCTTCTCTCTCTCTATTCTCTCTGTCGCTAAGGATCGTGAAGGCTGCTGCTTCAAACGAATTGGAGGGTCTTGCTACTGTGTTTCTCTGATCGGTTCAGGTTTGTGTTCAGGAATTCGGGTCTGCGTTGATGGTTTTCTTCTCTCTCTGTTTTCTGATTTTGAGCCGTTGTTCTTGATTAAATCAGAAGGCTTCGTCGCTGTTGAATTGTGATTGTGCGGGCTGTGGAACTGCTGCAGATTGTGGAGATCTTTCACTTTGAATCAGGTCGGTGTTGCAGATTTTGGGGTTTGGATAATCTAGGGTTCTTCTTTTCAGTTTCTGATTTGTGTGTCAATTGGTTTGGTTAATCAGTGGCTGTTGATCTGTCCGGATTGTTGCTCTGCGTGGATGTGCCTGCTGCCTCAGTTCGTTGTGGTTTCGGCTGATAATTGAGGTAGGTGGTTACTCGATTCAGTTTGGAAGTTCAGCCATGGGGATTGCAACGGTTCTGTTTCGTGTGTGATTTCTGTTTGTGATGTCTGTTTGGTTGCGTTTTGGATGGCTAAACCCCCATGGTTTCCTGTTTTAATGTCTGATTTGGTGTGTGTGCTTCATGGCATTTTGAGGCATTGATTTGTGTTGTTTTTCTGCTCTGTTCGTCTTCTGGAACTGCATTTTTTCGCACTGTCCGAACTTCCGTCCGAGCTTTGAAGTTCGGACAGTGCGTTTCTGCCTTTCTGATTTGCGAGTTCGGGGTATGTCCGAACATCTGTCCGAACATGGATGTTCGGACACACCCTCAAGTCTTCCCTCTGATTTAAAGTTCGACCTGTGTCCGAACTTCGAAGTCCGGACACAAGGTCGGACCTTCCGCGTGTTTTCCCGTAAAACCTGTCCGAACATCCGTCCGAACTTGGATGTTCGGACATTCTGAATTCCTCTATCTGATTTCAAACCGACTTGTGTCCGAACATTGATGTCCGGACACAAGTTCGGACATTTGGCTTTCTTTGGTTTCTGAGTCTCGACTTGTGTCCGAACTTCGACGTCCGGACACAAGTTCGGACACCCCTCTGTTTTCAACATAACTTCTTCGTTTGAACTCCGATTTGAGTGCCGTTTGCGGCGTTGGTTTCCTTATGATCTGTGCTACTGATTTATGAGTGTCTTGGCATATTTAAATGCAACTTTGCTTCTGTTTAAGCAACCTTTCTGTTTTGGGACATTACACATTGTTTCTGAGCCGTGAATGGCTGGGTCGAGCTATTCCGTGGTATACCATGTAGACGTCGTTCTGAGTGTGGGTCATTCCCTTTCTGTTCTGTGGGGTTGACGAACCCTTTGGCTCTTTCGAGTCATTTCTGCGTTGCCGAGAGACCTGGTATGGTCTATGGGTCTTCGACCCTTCTGAGTGTGTGCATTGTGTTTTGTCCCCCCCCTTTCTGTTTAAGTGCTCTGACTGTTTCTGAAATGGGAACCCTTTGTGTTCCACTCTGCTTCTGTTTCTGAAAGCTTCTGACTATCTGAGAATTGTGCATAAGATTTTATCTTCTCTTCTTCTGATTTCAATTGTTTTGAGCGACCTTGCTGATGACGGTCGCTGCTTACTGGGCATAGTTGTGTGCTCATTCCCCTACTTCTAACATTTTTGCAGATTGATCAGCGAGGATCATCTTGAGTTCTGGAGCTGTAGTGCTTAGCTCATTTGACTGTTTAAACTTCTGTAATGACGTTGTAGCCTTCGGGCCTTCCTCCGTTTTGAGTTTCTGATTCGGATATGTATTTGGAATCTGTTTACTTCCGCTGTATTTGAATACTTTGGTTTACAAGGTTAAGTGAACTCTGTTTTGGGCCTTTATTGTTTTTGATCGTTTAGAGCCTTGCGTTATTGGTAGTAATACGCGGCGTGTAATACCCTTAACTCTTAGGCGGTTTTAGGGGTGTTACATTAGTGGTATCAGAGCCAGGTTTGGCTTCTTTGGTGTCTGTGGGTGTGTTTGCTTGTGTGAGAGTCAGTTGTGACAGTGGTTGACAGTATGAGTTAGTTCTGACAAGTTTTGGATTTGTATATCTCAGAATGGCTCCTCGTAAGACACCAGTGACCCCTCAGGGAGATGCTGCGGATGTAGTGCAGCAGTTTGTGACGCAGTTGATGCAGACGATGGCTGCAGCTGCTGGGGGAGCTGGTGGAGGAGCTGGTGGTGCGGCCCAGCAGGGGCGAATGCCGTGGGAGGCCGAGTCCGAGCTCTCCAGGAGTTCATGAAGCTAAAGCCTCCATCCTTTGATGGCTGTGGTGACCCTCAGGAGGCGAGCCACTGGATTACAGAGGTTGAGGACCTGCTGAGAGTGATGGGGTCGGAGGATGACCAGAAGGTGGACTTCGCCACGTTCCTCTTTAAGGGGGAGGCGAAGGAGTGGTGGTGCATGGTGATGGGTAGGCATCCCCAGCCTTGGACCTGGGATCAGTTCTGCTTGGATTTCAACAAGCAGTTCTATCCGGATGTGTACAAGGACCAGAAGATCAATGAGTACAACCGGTTGCGTCAGGGGAGAGATATGTCTGTAGAGGAGTATGTGAGAAAGTTCGTGACCCTGTCGAAGTATGCTCCAGAGCCGGATGAGCACAGGAAGGCTCGTAAGTTTGAGAGCGGATTGAGGCCAGACATCAGGTCGGCGGTGACCCTCTTCGTCACCGGACCTTCAGAGATGTGGCGGATGTCGCCTTGCTGGTAGAGGCGGACATCAAGGGCAGACAGGCGGGTAAGGACCATAAGGGGAAGAGGCGTGCCGAGGAGCCTCAGAAGAAGGAGGCTGCCCCTCCTCAGAAGAAGCAGACCTATGGAGATCGCCGGGGAGCTTCTTCATCTTCGTCAGCTGGGGCGAAGTGTGGGTCTTGTGGCCACTCCCATCCTGGTAGGGAGTGCTACAAGAAGACCGGTGCCTGCTTTAAGTGCGGGTCGATGGAGCACCGGATTGCTCAGTGCCCTCAGGCGTCCAGTAGAGGCTCAGGGGATAAGGTACCGGCTCAGACTCAGGGGCGAGGTCCGACCAGAAGAAGCCTCAGACTCAGGCCCGGGTTTATGCCATGGCTGGAGAGCGTGATCGAGCGGGCGATCGCGTCATCTCAGGTATTCTCCAGATCCATTCTCGAGATGTGTTTTGTCTGTTTGATTCTGGAGCTACGCACTCCTTTATCTGCTGTGATTTGTTGGGTGACCTTGGACTGACTGCTGTGCCTAGTGAGATAGACTTGTGTGTGAGTAGTCCATTAGGTGGGGTTGCCCCTTGTGTGCTGGATTCTGTGTGTAAGGCTTGTCCCATAGTAGTTAGGGACAAGACTTTCTTTGCTGACCTCATCCCGATGCGGATGACCTGTTTTGATGTGATTTTGGGCATGGATTGGCTAGCAGAGCACCATGCCCATATAGATTGTGCAGCGAGGAGAGTAGTATTTGATCTGCCAGGCGGGTCTCGTTTTGCCTTCTCTGGGAATGCAGTTCCATGTGCACCGGTGATTGTGTCAGCGATGCAGGCAGCCAGTTTCTTGAGGAAGGGCTGCCAGGGCTTCTTATGTTATCTGCAGAGGTGCGTGAGGGATCTAGCTTGGAGAGCATCCCGATTGTCAGAGAGTTTCTGAGGTCTTCCAGGACGACGTGCCCGGACTCCCACCAGTGCGAGAGGTGGAGTTCACCATCGATTTAGCGCCAGAGACTCAGCCCATCTCTAGGGCCCCTTACCGTATGAGTCCGGCGGAGTTGAAGGAGCTGAAGGTCCAGCTTCAGGAGCTGTTAGATAAGGGCTTCATACGCCCTAGTGTCTCGCCTTGGGGAGCGCCAGTGCTGTTTGTGAAGACAAAGAAGGATGGGACCTTCAGTTTGGCATCGACTACAGGGAGCTGAACAACAGGTGACCATCAAGAATCGCTATCCCTTCCGCGCATAGATGATTTGTTTGACCAGTTGGCGGGTGCCACAGTGTTCTCGAAGATAGATCTTCGTTCAGGCTACCATCAGTTGAGGATTAAGGCCGAGGATGTGCCTAAGTCCGCTTTTAGGACTCGTTATGGTCATTACGAGTTCCTAGTCATGCCCTTTGGTCTGACTAATGCTCCATCAGTATTCATGGACATGATGAACCGGGTTTTCAAACCCTATCTGGATCAGTTTGTAGTGGTCTTCATAGATGATATCTTGGTGTACTCCAGGAGCGCAGAGGAGCATGAGGAGCATCTGAGGATTGTTTTGCAGACGCTGAAGGATCATGAGTTGTATGCTAAGTTGAAGAAGTGCGACTTCTGGCTTGACCGCGTAGTATTCTTGGGACATGTGGTCTCGAAGGACGGTATCTCAGTAGATCCTGAGAAGGTTAGAGCAGTTATGGAGTGGGCGAGGCCCACGAATGTTGCTGAGATTCGCAGTTTCCTTGGGTTAGCTGGGTACTACAGGAAGTTCGTTGAGGGGTTCTCTAAGATTGTATCCCCGCTGACCCGTCTGTTGAGGAAGGAGATCAAGTATGAGTGGAGCGAGGCTTGCGAGCAGAGTTTCCAGGAGATTAAGAAGAGACTGGCGACGGCACCGATTCTGACTTTGCCTTCTGGGACCGAGGGGTTCGAGGTCTTCTGTGATGCGTCCCATAAGGGACTGGGATGTGTTCTGATGCAGCAGGGTAAGGTGGTGGCTTATGGCTCTCGACAGCTTAAGCCCTATGAGAAGAACTACCCTACCCACGATCTGGAGTTGGCAGCTGTGGTTTTCGCGCTGAAGATTTGGAGACATTATTTATATGGAGCGTCGTGTAAGGTTTACACGGACCACAAGAGTCTCAAGTATTTGTTCACTCAGAAAGAGCTGAACTTGAGACAGCGGAGGTGGTTGGAGCTACTTCATGACTACGATCTGGAGATCCTCTACCACCGGGTAGAGCGAATGTTGTTGCAGATGCCTTGAGCCGGAGAGGTGCTCCGGGCGTAGCTTGTGCTCTGACAGGAGTTCAGAGGTCCGCCTTAGAGCTGCAGCGTATGGGCGTCTGGGTAGTCAGACCAGCCAGTGCCAGTGTGATAGCAGCGCTTCAGGTTCAGTCTTTGTTGGTCGACAGGATCCGGGTTGGTTAGGAAGCAGATTCAGCTTTGTGTCGGATTAGAGAGGGGCTGTCTTCAGAGCAGAGTTCAGATTTCAGCGTCTCCAGTGATGGTTGTCTGCGTTTCAGAGGCCGTGTATGTGTGCCAGACGATGCAGTGCTGCGCAGAGAGATCCTTCAGGAGGCCCATGGAGCGCCTTACTCAGTTCACCCAGGAGGGGTGAAGATGTATCGAGACCTCAGAGAGTCATTCTGGTGGTCTGGGATGAAGCGTGATATCTCAGAGTTTGTCTCGAAGTGCCAGACCTGTCAGCAGATTAAGGCTGAGCACCAGAGGCCAGCGGGTTTTTCAGCCCCTTCCCATTCCTGAGTGGAAGTGGGAGAGTGTGGGGATGGATTTCGTCATGGGTTTGCCCAGGACTCCTTCGGGTTATGATGCTGTTTGGGTGATAGTTGATCGTCTGACGAAGTCTGCTCATTTTCTGCCGGTGAAGAAGACCTTCAGTTTGGAGCGCCTAGCTCGTTTATATCTGGATGAGATAGTGAGGCTTCACGGTGTGCCTACTACTATTGTGTCTGATCGTGACCCTCGTTTTGTCTCGAGATTTTGGCGCAGTTTGCATAAGGCCTTGGGTACGAATTTAGCGTTCAGTTCAGCTTACCATCCTCAGTCGGATGGCCAGACAGAGAGGACTAACCAGGTTTTGGAAGACATGCTTCGCGCATGTGTCTTGGACTTGGGAGGTAGCTGGGAGCAGCATGTGACTCTGATTGAGTTCGCCTACAACAACAGCTTCCAGGCGAGCATTGGTATGGCTCCGTTTGAAGCGTTGTATGGTAGGAGGTGCAGGTCACCCATTGTGAGCCTCGATTTTAAACCCTATCCTATGTTGAATAAAGTTGATTGGGATCTGATTGGGTTTTAGGTCCACTTATAGCCTAAGATTAATAACTATGTCATATAACAATAATTATTAAAACCTAAGCTAGCTCACTGGAACCTATTATGAGTCGCCACCTAATTTTAACCTAGATCAAATTAGGAAAGGAGAGTTCGGGTTCGGGGGCTTGATATTCGACTTAATTAGGGTTCAATTACTTTCATTACCCTTCCTAGGTCGTTTTTCCTCTACTTAGTTTATTTACGGCTTATTACGAGTCGTTTTAACCTAAGTGCGCGAGCTTCTGTTTTTTTTTTGTTTTTAGCATTTTTTGACAGAGAATTAAAGTGAAATTAAAAGCTACCTAAACTAGGGTTTCGGAGGCAGAATTAGGTCAAATTTTGCTTACGTCTGTAGCCACGGACCAAACGTCCGAGACCACGGACCCCAGTTAACCTAAACATACAGAAAAGTCGAAATTAAAGGAAAACAAAAATTTGCAAAGTCCGGGGCCACGGACAGGATGTCCGTGGGCCCGGACATCGTTAGAAAAACCTAAGTTTTGAATTTTTAAAATCCCGCCGCCGTCCGTGGGTGTCCGAGCTTACGGACAGGGAGTCCGGGACCCCGGACACGACGTCCGTGGGTGCGGACAGCCCTCGGACGGCGGCTTTGAGGCTGTTCCCGAAGGTGTTTTCGGCTCAAATTTTATGGGTGCGTAGCCTGAAAGATGTACAATACGTTAGTGGTCGAAAGTTCTCAATTTGAATTCGAATTATGCACGAAACTTGGTAAACAAGTTATTGGACAGAAGCTTGAATAAACAGCAATACAGAAGCGTACGAAGGTTAGTTTAAGCCCCAATTTTGAGGCAAGACAGATAATACCGTGGTGAATCAGAGAAGTGGAGTTTCTACCTGTTTTACCTTCGGATTCACAACGTTTCTTCACACCAGGATTCGTCGAGTGCTCCGTTGATGGCAGACCCGAGAGGATTTCGACCCAAGCTTCTGGTTGTTGGTTTGTTCCTGCTGTTCTTCACGTTTTAGAGGTGTTTTTGTGAGTTTTTGATGATTATTGGTGCTTTGGGGATTGGAAAACGTGTTTAGATGGTGATTTCGGGGGATTTTCAGTATGATTTGGGTGGCCGGGTGTTGGAAAACGTGAGAGAGAGAGAGAGGAGGCCGTGTTTTCTGACTCTCTAGGGTTCTTCAGTATGTGGTTCTCCTTTTATCCAAAAACCTATCCCCTTATATAGACTTTCTTAAAGATAAAGAGAATCTAGTAAAAGTAAGATTTTTCGATATTTTAACTAAGTAACTTCCCAAAGGAATTTTGCTATGAAATTTTAACCACGTGTCAAGGATGGATATTATGAATTTTCTGAGGTGGAAACGAATTTTTTAAATGCTGGAGCATTTTTAAATTGAATTTCTCGTCAGATTCAGTCAGAAATTACTAGAAAATTATTGGAAATTCGAAAAATCAGAATTCCAACGCCATTATGCTTAAAATGTCATCCTCTATCATGGGTTAAAATATCAAAGCATTTCGAGCTGATTTGGGCACCCTTTGGAGGAGAGAGAAAGCCTATAGGAGAACTCAGAAGCCTTAAAAATTACGAAAACGCCCCTGACAATGACGAAACTGCTCCTCAGGCCCTGGAACACGCCGATCGGGCCGGAGTCTCTTACTGTTTGATGGAGATGGCTCTCACAACCTCGTAGACCTTAACCAGGGGGTCAAAATTTTGGGTATAACAGATTGCCCCCCGTCAACTGGACTTTGTAACGAATGTGAAAAGTCTGGTTGATGCTTGAGTGGTGCCCCAAAATTTTGGACTCCACAGAATCCTCCACGTTGTGTGAAACCGGGTTAACGATGCCCAGCAATTCGGAGGCGCTGACTTCCTAAGCTACAAAGCATTGTCGAGCTTTTCTAAGGCGCTGACTACCTGAAGGTAATAATGAGGTAATGTCAGACTATTCTAAGGTGCCGACTACCTATAAGGATGATACGATGTCAAGCTATTCTAAGGCGTTGACTACCTAAAATGATGATATGCTGTCGAGCTATTCTAAGGCGCTGACTACCTAAAGTGATGAAAATGATGTCAAGCTATTCTAAGGCGTTGACTACCTGAAATGATGATATGTTGTCGAGCTATTCTAAGGCGCTGACTACCTAAAGTGATGAAAATGATGTCAAGCTATTCTAAGGCGTTGACTACCTAGAATGTGAAAACTGGATGCAGATGCAAGAATGCTGAAATGCTAATGATGCAAATGATGCTGATGCTGATGATAATGCCGATGTGTGATGATGCTGATGATGCTGATGATGCTGATGATGCTGATGATGCTCGGATGCTTCTGGGGGACCGAAACCCGTGCCGATGCTCCTGGCTGGACCCAATGTGGACTTATTGCCATCGCCCCCCAAGCCGGTGTGCAGGGATAACTCCTGGTAAAAACCCTGGGGACTTATTGCCTTTGCCCACCATTCGTTGATCCCAAAAATAAGTTGACATCGCAAAAGGAGGATTTATTGCCATCACCTCGCCAACTTTCTGTCGCCAGGTCTTGTGACGCGCCTGGGTAATGCAGCTAGGTCTTATGACGAGCCCATATGAATGAGATGAATGCAATGTGTTTAATGAGAGTGGGTAAGCTAAAAGGTAATGCTAGGTCTTACTACGAGCCTAAGGGAATGCAACTAGGTCTTATGACGAGCCTAAAGGTTGGATCTAGGTCTTATGACGAGCCTAAAGGATGGTTCTAGGTCTTATGACGAGCCTAAAGGTGGGATCTAGGTCTTAAGACGAGCCTAAAGAATGCAACTAGGTCTTATGACGAGCCTAAGGGAATGCAACTAGGTCTTATGACGAGCCTAAGGGAATGCAACTAGGTCTTATGACGAGCCTAAAGGGAGGTTCTAGGTCTTATGACGAGCCTAAAGGTTGGATCTAAGTGAAAGTGAGCCGAGTGTATGGTGGGTCCAGAAGGATGTAGAAGGATTAGGGTTTATGTCGAACCTAGAGAAGGAAGGGCTCAAGATGGGCCTGAGTGTGAAGGTAAGGCTCAAGGCGGGCCTGCGGGTGTTTGAGTGTGAAGGTAGGGCTTAGGACGGGCCTGCGGATGTTTGAGTGTGAAGGTAGGGCTTAGGACGGGCCTGTGGATGTTTGAGTGTGGAGGTAGGGCTTAGGACGGGCCTGTGTGATATGAAGAGGGTTTGACCCTTTGGGTTTTGGATTTTTGGGACTCAATCGGTGTCTTTGTTGCAATTGTTGGGACCAACAATTGCCCCCAGTATTTTTCCTTAAGGCAATCCGAGTTTTTTAGGATTTTATGGCATCCGATCGGAACGATCGATTGCCCCCAGTATTTTCTTTGATTAACTGCACAAAACAAGTCTCACTCTCACAAGGTCAGGGTTTATCTTGATGTGGTGCTTTCTATCTACACTCAAAGTATTTGATGCTTGCGCTCGTACTCTCCTTTTGGGTCAAGACATCTCAACCATTGAATTTGACATTTGTTCGATTTACGCGTTCAACCTGTTACTTTCACGTGATTGGATACACAACTACTAAGTCGGAAGTCTTTTGAGCTTATAACATGGCTATAGGGTGTAACGAAAGACAATGGGACGATGGAGGAATGTTTAGGATATGTGGAGCTATAAGGGTGACCAAAGCTGCAACTTGCGCCGTCTCTCGGACTTGCCTTCTTTGTCCTGAAGTCGTTCTGGCTACTTCGTGATGACTTCGCTTGGAACTCTGGATTTTTGAATTGTTCCTTGCATCCTTTCTCCTTCTTCCAATTTTGGGTTTCTTCAAGGCTTTTCAGGTTTGCCTTTCTTTGGATTTCTTTCCTCTCGGGGTTCTTGTGTTCCCGGTTTTGAACCTTGGGAGCTGTTTTTGATGTTAGCTCATTTTGGATCCTGTGTCACTTTGGGACCATTTGCGGATCGCCTCATCACGCTGGTAGCGGCTTTGCTTCTTTGAACTTGTGAAGTTGTTGTTCAAAAGTCGGGCTCCTTGCTTCCTTTGGTCACCGGGTCGGTTATTCATCATTGGCGGGCTTGTTTGTGGAGCCTATAGTTGTAAAAGAGGTCATATATGAAAAGCTCAGCGGGGGTGCCTAGGGTTTAATGTCAGGGTTCACAAGCTTTTGGCTGTGTGGTGCTGTTTCCTAGGTGCTTCGTCATCCCTAATAGTTGTGTATCCTTTCTTTGTTACTTTTCACAGGTTTAAGCGTAAATTTACAAATTATCTCCTTCGGTCGGAGTCATGCCGTTTGCCTCACTTTTGAATGTGACCTCTCTGGAGCCGTGTAAAAGTGACACGCTCTTTCGCTCTTGGTTTTACCACTCAAGGCACTCTCGCGAAACGTTCACTCAGAGACCTGTTTGCGCATTTAAACAAAGGAATAAACATTATCGTTCCTTAACTCAGATTGCCCCCAGTATTGTTGCGGGGTTTCTCTTGACAGACCTTAGAATGCCCAAGTTATTTGTGGAGGGTGACTGCACGTGTGGTGGTAAACAATGGAGGTGAGTAGTGATGGGGCGATTGTTAAGTGATTTTTTCCTGTTTCAAAAACCTCTTCCAGTTTAGACTTTGGTGAAGTGACGGAGAGATAAAGTGATAGGACACATGGGTGAAATGACTTGTTTTCTACCTTGTTTTGACGGCAAAGACGCATAACTAACTTGTGATAGTGGACAACGATTTCCTATATGCAAGAGTTTTCTCGGATAACATGAAATAAAACATGCAACAAGTGTCAAGGCACAAAGTCACCAAAAGAAAAACTCATGTCTGACAATACAAACGAAAAAGGACATGAAACATCTAGAGAAAATTCAAAGTCCTAAAACTACTGCTCTGGAGGAGGTGGACGTGGGAAGACTGAATACATGTGAGCCATGAAAGCATCCATGCGACCCTCCATGCGCACCTGCCTACGCTCCATGCGACCCTGGGTGATGTGGAGAGACTGGATATCCCTCTGCAAGCTCTCAAGTGTGGCTGGCTGTGGTGGCGGAGCGGGTAAGGCGTAGTATGAGGAAAGTGGTACAGGGTACTCAGTACCCATGTAACTCGGTCCCTCACCCTGGTAGGTGTGTCCTCCTGACGGGTCCTCGTGGTGTGGGATGTCCTCAGGCTCTGGTGCCTGCTGCCTCTGCCTGGGCCGGACTGGTCTCTGAGAGAAGACTCTGGCCTGCTGCGGGAAAGCCCAACCCTGATCGGCTGAGTAGCCAAGGGACCTCAGCATCTCCATGGTGTAGGTGGGATACAAAGGCTCCCAATCATCACTCCCCATCGGGACCCGCGCGCACTCGCATAGCCAGAATGAAACTCGGGTAAACCAAAGCGTGGCGACCAGCCCGGGCTGCTATCATCAGGTGGTCTCTCATCAGGACAGACAGCGGGATCAAGCCCTCCTCTGAGTCGGGTGGATGCTGAATGTATCTCATGAGAAGCAGTAGCGAGCGGAGACGTCGTTACGCGCTTTCGGTAGCACATTACGAGACAGGACCTCCAATAACACCCTATCAAGAGCGGTAGGTAAAGCGGAGGGGAGGATCACCTGCTTCCTTGGCTGATCCCTCGTAGAAGAACGAACGCGCTCTGATAGAGTCGAGTGCTGCAGATAGAACTGGCGTGCCTCGCTCTCCAAGGCCGCCATCGTCTCTAGCCCCCTGTGCTCAGGGTCACTAGGATGCAGGCCGTAAAAATGCACAAAATCATCTAGGCCCACAGTAATGGGCCGACCACGTACATAGGATACCACAGCCCCAGTATCGTCCTGGTCCAAGTTAGCATAGAACTCTATGACTAACTCCCTAACGTAACTCTTCGGGCAAGTAAGCAACCCCGCCCAGTCAAGGTGCTGAAACAGGTGATCGAGGTCGAAAGTGGCGATCACGTCATCGCCGAAGAGACGCTCCTGCTGGATGGAAATATCCTGATTCTCATAGAACCAGCGCTCCTGCTGAGCTCCTCTGAAACGGGTATGGTCATAGGTAGGGGATGTCTCTCTGCGGCGCCTGCGACGTGGCTGAGAGCCTGATGCCCCAGCCCCAACTACCCCACGGGAACTCCTACGACCCTCCATGGTATGCCTGTGGATTCAACGAGACAAAAGACATATAATTCTGCAGGAATTTTGACAGAGTCTCCCCTAAATTTTCACGAATCCCGTGCTTTCAAATGCACTCCACACCGTATAATCAGTCCTAGGATCTACCACGTATGCAAATTTTAAACATTCCACAAGCAAAAAACGCGAGAAACCACATTTCACACTAAAACACACTAAACTAGAACGGACGACTTTTGACAGTTATAAGCAATTTTATCCTTCCAAACAAACTTTTCACGTCTTAAAATGCCCTTCTAAAGCTAGTTGGCCATTTTAAACATAAAAAAACCAAACTTCGAAAATTTGACCCGAGAACCACCATTGTCGTCTTCTTCCTAGCTCCAAATTTCGTTTTTCTTCGTTTCTTCACCAAAATGGACAAATGAGTAGTCAAAATGTAGAGAAAACTTACCCAAATACAATGGTGGAAGAGTATTTTGGATTGAGGGTCGAGAAAGTGTCGAAAATGGCCAAAAACAACTCGCCCCGGACCTAGTTCGGACGCAACTTTCAGCCTCCGTAAGTGCTCGAAATGGAGAGATCTTGGTATGGAAATGCCTAGAATTGAAAGAGGGATGTTTTGTGAGCAAAATGGCGGTGGAATGGAGTGATTTGGCCAAGAAATGAGTGAGATATGGAGGAGAGAAGTTAGGGTTTTGGAAATGGAGGTTGCTGGAATGAAAATGGCGAATTTGGGACGAATTCCCGATTTGAATCGGCTGGGGGAAGTCACTAAGTGGAACGGCGTCGTTTGGAGGTCAAACGGGCGCGTCTGAGTCAACGTCCGGGGCCACGGACGGCGCGTCCGGGGTCACGGACGCCCCTTTTGTTTTTCCTTTTCACCGAAAATTGATTGATTAAACTAAAAGAGGACTAACAAAACAAAATATTCTCTTTATTCATCTCGAAGTTAGAAGAAGTACACATTATAGAGTTCTAAGAAAACAGGAAATGCCTAGGATTAAGTGTCTAGAACGCAAGTTTCCTCTTGACAACTCTTGGCTCGGTCAACCCCCCTTTCTTCGTTTGAATGCATCCACCTCCTCCTTTCGACCGTATAGCCATTTCCGATAGCTTGCTGAGAGCTCCAAGTCTTCAAGTGCTAGGGGCTTCACCACTTGAACTTCCCCTTCGAGTCGATCCATCATGATTGCATAAAGAGCCTCATGATCGTATTCTTTCCTTGGTGCTTCGTATAACAAACCCTTGGGTCGGCTCTGGGCTCGCCCAATCTGACGGCTGGAACGCCACGGGTGGATGACATAAAAGCTCTCAAAACCGGGTAACGAGACCCCTCCATAATAGCCTCCACACATTCGAACTCCTTCAATTTTCCAAGCTGAGACCGTCCATCGAACTTGATGTCCCTGCCGTATGGAGTTCAAAAGGGCCGGCCATCCATCAACCGGCTCCTCGGGGGCTCGCCTTCTAGGGAGATGCTGGATCGTGAACGTTTGGTTATACTCAGGAATCAGCTTGAGCCGCTCGAGAAGCCAGACTTGCAGAAGATAAATGCTCCCTTCGAAGAAGTAAGGGGTATCCTTTGACTTGGGCCATGAATCCAAACTCTGAATAATCTGCGCGACTATCAATGGTCCCAAGGCGAAACCGGCTCGAACTGTAGAAGCAAAGGGAAAACTTTTCGGTGTATAGCCATGTATGGGGTTCTGAAAAGGTAGATTGCCAACAATGCGAGATCGAGAAAGTTCTCTTGTGTTCTAAAGAAGTCTCAGGAGTAATGAAGTCTGAAAGAGTTTCCACCGGCAATCCTTCGGGCCCTACCATTCCTAGTAACTGGGTCGGACTTAGCCCAAGTAAATAGGAATGGGCCTCGACCGGCGAGGGTGTCAAGTTTGGTACCACCGGGCTAGCTAGGGTATTGGCCCCTAGGAGTGCGTCAAACTCCTCAGGCAGCAAAGTCAGCTCATTATCTCCAAACTTGAAAAGATGTTCAACCGGGTCCCAATGGTTAATAGCCGCCCTCAGGAAATCTTCGTGCAATCGGGTCTGGGATAAATATGCCAGAGTGTGGAGAATAGACAGCTTATTGACCTTCTTTGACCAGTTGAACACATCTTTCATAGTTCTGTCACAGGACTTGTTGAATTCGAAGCAGTGGGCCATGGACCTTTTCCTGTTTTTACCAAGAAAAGAAAACACACACATGATGTCGATCAGCACTCAACTTTATTTATGGGCCACAAACAACTGGGACTTCGAACTGGGTTGGGCCAACTGTGGGGGTAACTCCCTATCCGTTCTAAGTCTGGTTATGGGCCAATCACAAGAGCAAACAAGGTTCCACACAAGTTCAAAATGTCCTCACCTGACGACCTTGATTAATGGGTATGGATCAATCCGGAGAGGTGCTTGGGGCGCGGGCCCAGGTCACCACAAAGGAATAGGGCTTGCACGCTATTCTCTTTGGGCCACCCCACTTTTTCACATCACCTGAAGGTGTGCGTCTACGGTCGGGTCTTTGACTGACCAAACAATGGGCTTGGTAAGGGTACTGCCAGGAAAATGCTTGGGGCTAAAGCCCAGGTATTAAGGGGGTGTGGTTAGGCGACACCCTCCTCTTTTCCCCCACTTATTCACATCACCTAAAAGGTGTGAGTCCCTGACAGGGGACCCTCAAACGGGTCCCAGAGTGGAATTGGTTTGCGTGGACCCTCGCTCTCATATGATGCAAGGGTGCAAAAATTAAAGTGCGCACAGAAGTAAACAAACAGAGTAATAAAGCCATAAATAAACATTTTCGAGTTAAACCCTCTTTCTTAAAATTAAACAAGTTAAAATTAAGAAGTTGGTCCCCAGCAGAGTCGCCAGTCTGTGAGCCTCGATTTTAAACCCTATCCTATGTTGAATAAAGTTGATTGGGATCTGATTGGGTTTTAGGTCCACTTATAGCCTAAGATTAATAACTATGTCATATAACAATAATTATTAAAACCTAAGCTAGCTCACTGGAACCTATTATGAGTCGCCACCTAATTTAACCTAGATCAAATTAGGAAAGGAGAGTTCGGGTTCGGGGCTTGATCGATTCAGTTCATTCTTCGTTCCTCTTACTTTTTCATTACTTTCATACCGGGTTTTTCAAGTACTTTCATATTTACGTTTCCTACTAGTTTATTTACGGCTTATACGAGTCGTTTTAACCTAGTGCGCGAGCTTCGTTTTTTTTTTTGTTTTTAGCATTTTTTGACAGAGAATTAAAGTGAAATAAAAGCTACCTAAACTAGGGTTTCGGAGGCAGAATTAGGTCAATTTTGCTTACGTCCGTAGCCACGGACCAAAGTCCGAGACCACGGACCCCAGAACCTAAACATACAGAAAGTCGAAATTAAAGGAAAACAAAAATTTGCAAAGTCCGGGGCCACGGACAGGATGTCCGTGGGCCGGACATCGTTAGAAAAACCTAAGTTTTGAATTTTTAAAATCCCGCCGCCGTCCGTGGGTGTCCGAGCTTACGGACAGGGAGTCCGGGACCCCGGACACGACGTCCGTGGGTGCGGACAGCCCTCGGACGGCGGCTTTGAGGCTGTTCCCGAAGGTTTTTCGGCTCAAATTTTATGGGTGCGTAGCCTGAAAGATGTACAATACGTTAGTGGTCGAAAGTTCTCAATTTGAATTCGAATTATGCACGAAACTTGGTAAACAAGTTATTGGACAGAAGCTTGAATAAACAGCAATACAGAAGCGTACGAAGGTTAGTTTAAGCCCAAATTTTGAGGCAAGACAGAAATACCGTGGTGAATCAGAGAAGTGGAGTTTCTACCTGTTTTACCTTCGGATTCACAACGTTTCTTCACACCAGGATTCGTCGAGTGCTCCGTTGATGGCAGACCCGAGAGGATTTCGACCCAAGCTTCTGGTTGTTGGTTGTTCTTGCTGTTCTTCACGTTTTAGAGGTGTTTTTGTGAGGTTTTGATGATTATTGGTGCTTTGGGGATTGGAAAACGTGTTTAGATGGTGATTTCGGGGGATTTTCAGTATGATTTGGGTGGCCGGGTGTTGGAAAACGTGAGAGAGAGAGAGAGGAGGCCGTGTTTTCTGACTCTCTAGGGTTCTTCAGTATGTGAGGTTCTCCTTTTATCCAAAAACCTATCCCCTTATATAGACTTTCTTAAAGATAAAGAGAATCTAGCAAAAAGTAAGATTTTTAAGGATATTTTAACTAAGTAACTTCCCAAGGAATTTTGCTATGAAATTTTAACCACGTGTCAAGGATGGATATTATGATTTTCTGAGGTGGAAACGAATTTTTTAAAATGCTGGAGCATTTTTAAATTGAATTTCTCGTCAGATTCAGTCAGAAATTACTAGAAAATTATTGGAAATTCGAAAAATCAGAATTCCAACGCCATTATGCTTAAAATGTCATCCTCTATCAGGGTTAAAATATCAAAGCATTTCGAGCTGATTGGGCACCCTTTGGAGGAGAGAGAAAGCCTATAGGAGAACTCAGAAGCCTTAAAAATTACGAAAACGCCCCTGACATTGACGAAACTGCTCCTCAGGCCCTGGAACACGCCGATCGGGCCGGAGTCTCTACTGTTGATGGAGATGGCTCTCACAAACCTCGTAGACCTTAACCAGGGGGTCAAAATTTTGGGTATAACACCCATCTGTTGGGATGACCTGAAGGAGAGGGTCTTAGTTGGACCCGAGAGGGTGCAGGGAGCAGTAGAGAGAAGATCAGGACGATTCGGGAGCGTTTACTTGTTGCTCAGAGCAGACAGAAGTGCTATGCAGACCAGAGGCGTAGACCGCTTGAGTTCGATGTTGGTGATCATGTCTATCTGCGAGTGTCGCCGGTCAGAGGCGTGGTCCGGTTTGGGAAGCGTGGGAAGCTTAGCCCGAGGTTCGTTGGACCGTTTGAGATTCTGGAGAGGATTGGCCCTGTGGCCTATCGTCTAGCCTTGCCTCCATCCTTGTCAGCTGTGCATAACGTCTTCCATGTGTCTATGTTGAGGAAGTATCTGCATGATCCGTCTCATGTGATCGACTACAGCCAGCTTCAGTTGAGAGAGGACTGCAGTTTCGAGGCGGTGCCTACTCGCATTTAGCCAGGGATGTCCGTCGGCTCGTAGTAAGACCCTGCCTATGGTGAAGGTCCAGTGGTCTGATCAGTTAGAGAGTGAAGCTACGTGGGAGCTCGAAGATGAGCTGCGTGCCAAGTTTCCCTCCCTGTTCGAGCAGAGTAAGGTGAGTTAATCTCGAGGACGAGATTCTTTTAAGGGGGAGGTGATGTTTAACCCGTTTAATTGCAACCTTATTTTATGTCCGGTTTATATAATGATCTAGGGTGGGGTTACATTTATTATCAGTTGGGGACCGGCGGCATTGTTTTAATTGCAGAGGGCAAGGAGGTCCATCTATTAAAACAATTAAGGTAATTGTTTTCTTTAATAATAAGGAGTGGGAGCCTTATTTAATTATCATCTAATTTATTTTGCATCACGATCGGTCTTCCTCCATCAGTTGTCATCGTGCGTTCAGAGCGAGCGTTCTTCCTTTCTTCTCTCTCTCTATTCTCTCTGTCGCTAAGGATCGTGAAGGCTGCTGCTTCAACCGAATTGGAGGGTCTTGCTACTGTGTTTCTCTGATCGGTTCAGGTTTGTGTTCAGGAATTCGGGTCTGCGTTGATGGTTTTCTTCTCTCTCTGTTTTCTGATTTTGAGCCGTTGTTCTTGATTAAATCAGAAGGCTTCGTCGCTGTTGAATTGTGATTGTGCGGGCTGTGGAACTGCTGCAGATTGTGGAGATCTTTCACTTTGAATCAGGTCGGTGTTGCAGATTTTGGGGTTTTGGATAAATCTAGGGTTCTTCTTTTCAGTTTCTGATTTTGTGTCAATTGGTTTGGTTAATCAGTGGCTGTTGATCTGTCCGGATTGTTGCTCTGCGTGGATTGTGCCTGCTGCCTCAGTTCGTTGTGGTTTCGGCTGATAATTGAGGTAGGTGGTTACTCGATTCAGTTTGGAAGTTCAGCCATGGGGATTGCAACGGTTCTGTTTCGTGTGTGATTTCTGTTTGTGATGTCTGTTTGGTTGCGTTTTGGATGGCTAAACCCCCATGGTTTCCTGTTTAATGTCTGATTGGTGTGTGTGCTTCATTGGCATTTTGAGGCATTGATTTGTGTTGTTTTCTGCTCTGTTCGTCTTCTGGAACTGCATTTTTCGCACTGTCCGAACTTCCGTCCGAGCTTTGAAGTTCGGACAGTGCGTTTCTGCCTTTCTGATTTGCGAGTTCGGGGTATGTCCGAACATCTGTCCAACATGGATGTTCGGACACACCCTCAAGTCTTCCCTCTGATTTAAAGTTCGACCTGTGTCCGAACTTCGAAGTCCGGACACAAGGTCGGACCTTCGCGGTGTTTCCCGTAAAACCTGTCCGAACATCCGTCCGAACTTGGATGTTCGGACATTCTGAATTCCTCTATCTGATTTCAACCCGACTTGTGTCCGAACATTGATGTCCGGACACAAGTTCGGACATTTGGCTTTCTTGGTTTCTGAGTCTCGACTTGTGTCCGAACTTCGACGTCCGGACACAAGTTCGGACACCCCTCTGTTTTCAACATAACTTCTTCGTTTGAACTCCGATTTGAGTGCCGTTTGCGGCGTTGGTTTCCTTATGATCTGTGCTACTGATTTATGAGTGTCTTGGCATATTTAAATGCAACTTTGCTTCTGTTTAAGCAACCTTTCTGTTTTGGGACATTACACATGTTTCTGAGCCGTGAATGGCTGGGTCGAGCTATTCCGTGGTATACCATGTAGACGTCGTTCTGAGTGTGGGTCATTCCCTTTCTGTTCTGTGGGGTTGACGAACCCTTTGGCTCTTTCGAGTCATTTCTGCGTTGCCGAGAGACCTGGTATGGTCTATGGGTCTTCGACCCTTCTGAGTGTGTGCATTGTGTTTTGTCCCCCCTTTCTGTTTAAGTGCTCTGACTGTTTCTGAAATGGGAACCCTTTGTGTTCCACTCTGCTTCTTGTTTCTGAAAGCTTCTGACTATCTGAGAATGTGTGCATAAGATGTTTATCTTCTCTTCTTCTGATTTCAATTGTTTTGAGCGACCTTGCTGATGACGGTCGCTGCTTACTGGGCATAGTTGTGTGCTCATTCCCCTACTTCTAACATTTTTGCAGATTGATCAGCGAGGATCATCTTGAGTTCTGGAGCTGTAGTGCTTAGCTCATTTGACTGTTTAAACTTCTGTAATGACGTTGTAGCCTTCGGGCCTTCCTCCGTTTTGAGTTTCTGATTCGGATATGTATTGGAATCTGTTACTTCCGCTGTATTTGAATACTTTGGTTTACAAGGTTAAGTGAACTCTGTTTTGGGCCTTTATTGTTTTTGATCGTTTAGAGCCTTGCGTTATTGGTAGTAATACGCGGCGTGTAATACCCTTAACTCTTAGGCCGGTTTTAGGGGTGTTACAGTGGAGCTTGGAGTCTCCTCTCCCTTCTAAGGTAAAAATTTCCAAGAAAAAGTCATTCTCCCTTCATCTCTTGGTGTAACTGATTTTTCACCATTTTGATACCTTGTTTTTCTCCTTGTTCTTGAGCTCCAAATTAACCCTTCAATGGTGGAATAGTCCCCTTCTTGATTCAAGGGTGAGAACCCCTCTTAAAAGCTTCAAAAGGTAAACCCTAACTATGGTGATTTAAGCCCTTTGATTGAATTGAGATTTTCTAAGGGTTTAGGTAATTAATTGAGTATGTTTTGTGTTCTTGAATGTTGGGATAGAGTTTGGAAACTCCATGCCCTCTTGATCGATTTTTGAGAAGATGAGGAGCAAGAGGAAAATTAAGGAGAGACTTATGAATTAAGGTAAGAAAACTACCTTGAACCTTGTTGTAATTGTTTTAGAGTTTGGGATGGGTAAATAAATTAATGAACCCAAGTTATGGATCGAAATCTGTGTTGGAAATGTGTTTAGTTGATTTTAGAGAGGTTTGTTAATTAATGGTTGAATTGAGGGCCTTAAAGGCCAAATGTTTGAGTTTGTGATTGATATTGTGGTTTATTGAGATTATGGTGATTATATTGTAGTTGATTGAATTTGAGGATTTATTATGTGCTGGTAGGACCCTTGTAAGGGTGCGGCTAGATTAGGAATGAAAAGGATGAGAATTGGTGAGAAGGGATGTGTTAAGTTTATGGGGAGGTTATGGTGAAATTTTGGTAGAAAATGAGTGTGTTGATGATGGCTTTGTGAATGGGAGAACCTTGGTGTTTGTAATGTTGAATAGAGTGTAGGTGGTAGACGGATTCGGTTGTGTGCGTTCGTCCATGGGGATTTCTGATTTTGTTTGTTTTTCGTATATGATTGTTTTGACTCTTTGATTTGGTGATGTTTTTGGTTGATTTTAATGTGTGTATGATGCGTTAAAACCCGTGGAAATGTGTTTTCGAGTGCTAATTTGCTACAATAAATTATGTATGTTTTGTGGGGGATTTGTGGCTTGGTTCTGGCTGTTTTCCGTAATTGATTTTGCAGTTTTCGGTATGTCCGAACCTGTGTCCGAACATTGAAGTTCGGACATTATGCGCCGGCAGATTATCAGACTCTCGGCTTACGTCCGAACATGCAAGATCGGACGCATGTTTGGACAGGCCTTTGTTTTTGCATAACTTCTTCGTTTGAGCTCCGTTTTGAGTGCCGTTTGCGGTGTTGGATTCCTCTTTTCGAGTACTATCTGTTAGGATATGTTTTGGCATATGTTTATGTATATTTTGATTTGAAAATGACCGATAATCTTTTGAACTCCATTTTTTTTTTGCTCTATAAGTGTGCTTCAGCCTTCTAATGATGGGGGATTGGATGGTAATGGTTTTGGATGATGTTTAGGCCTTGTTTGGTGACATGTAAAGGCCTTAAGATGTGTAAACAAGTGTTAGGTTTGATGTGAGAGTTGTGAACTTAAGATCACAAGAGTAAAATTAAGTATAACGGGATAACGGGGTTAACTATGGGCGCACTAGTCGTTTAACAATTGTATTGCCCCAATGTTAATGGAAACAAATGTAATGTTACCAGTTGTTTCAAAGATTATTCAAAACTAAGAGGATCAGTAGATGGACCTTGGTGACAGGTATGGTTTTTCTTGCACCTGTGTCCTACCCCCTGGGTTACACCGGCTTGTAATGCCAACTTGTTTTCTGTTTTGGCCACCTTACCTGCAAGATAAAGCATGTATGAGTTTACAGTAATTCCATTTATGTGGCGAATTTGGTTCCAACAACCGTTACCTCTAATATGTGTTTAAACTGAACTACTGACTCTAAAGTCACATAAGAGACCGGTGTTCGGACTTAACGTCCCAACCTACGGGACGTAACTACTAACTCGGCATCCGTGCTTAGATGTATGTTGTGGTTGTGTGTGATATGTGTTGCTTTGTTTAGTATATCATTATTTAATGATGTGTCCATGTGTGTCATGGAATGTACCTCCCTTGTGTGTGATTAACCAAGTTTATAACACATATGGTGTCATGTTGTGCTAAGTTCCATAAGGAACTACTAACTAATATGTAATAATGGGGGGTGAGGAATCCGGTCGTTCTGGTCGCGCGCGTGTTTTGGGATTGTATATATATATATATATATTTTTATTCTCCCACTCTGTTTGTTATGTGTTGTTTTTCCTTCTTTTCTCATCTCCATGAGCTTACCAGGCTCACCTACCTGACTTTTGTTTGGGCTAGGGGGAATCATGTGTAAGTGTGTTTGGGATTGATGCCAATATTCGCTTTGACTCCCACTCTGTTATTGATTGGTTTTCCTTCTTGGAATTCAATCACCCACAAGCCTAAGATCAATGGCTTTCCTACTCGTTATTATTCGGGCTAGGGGGAATACTATTATGTTATGGTTGTTTTCCTTCCTTAGATTACAACCACCCACAAGCTTAACCAAGGCTTACCTACCTCATCACTATTGGAGTAAGGGGGAAATTGTGTATGGTGTGATCGGTCCTATAGTACGGCCGACATATCTAAGTGAAGTAAGTGTGTATGGCGTGATCGGGTATATATTAATACCGACACATCTATGTTATGTTATGTGTGTTGGTGTGCGGACCCATATTTAATCCGACACACCTTAAGTAAAGTGTACATAATCTAACAGGTGATGATGTGTGGACTCTGATGGTTATAACCCATTGGTTGGTTGTGTATGCTTATAAGCGTGTTATGTGTTTATTGTTTTCTTGCATACTTTAATAAAATAAACTGCATGCTCACTCAACAAATAGTTGTGCGTGGCCCGGTAGCATGCGGGCTGCGGGATTACCATACCAGCAAAGGTGCTGACCCCTTTTGGGGGCCCCCATACTTTTCAAGTACAATGGAGCTGGCAGCCGTTCGAGAGTAGGACGGGGTAACTATTTATGTATGGGTGGTTATTTGGTTTAGCGTAATATCGATAAAGGAATGTTTTAGACTCGGTACAGTTTGGTTGTAATTGTCATTGTGCTTAGAATGTAACTGACTTGTAAATGTAAAGTGTAGTGCTCGGTAATCCTGTCCATCAGACCGGTACGTTGTGTATGTATTAGCCTTGTTAGCCACGTGGGTGGCTAACGGAGTGTAACACCCATTGAATTAGTCAGTGTTCATGATGTGATTTCCGCTGCGATTAATGGTTAAGTGTACAGTTTGTAGTTGGGGTGTTACAAGAGCACTGAGTACTAACAATAGCCAATGTCATATTACACCTCAAGCTGAATATCAGTGAGAGTAGACACACACATGTACGCTAGTAATCCAAACGAGAGGATACACAACAATGAATAAAGGCAAACTGAGCCTATGTTCATGGGTCTACACCTCAATACGGAGCGAGTGGGCCCATTAGAACGAACTTGGGAGAGAGCACAAACAGTTTTGTGCCTCACCCTTTATATATGTGGAGCCCGGAAGGGCTAGAGCTATACCTGTCTCTCTGATATGAGGATAATCCACGAGTTGGAGAACTCTATGAGAGCCAAGTATCCAGCGCTCCTTGTGGAGCGGCTGTTGTATACTTGTGGGGTACGGGGGCGTAACCCTTTTTAAGAGGGGTAGAGCCTCTTGGCTGTGCATGTGTGAGCACTAAGTTTTGTTGTTTCGTATGCGGGGCATACAGTAGTTTGTGGTATGCGGGGCATACGAGGTTTGTTTGTTTGTTTTTCGTATGCAGGGCATACAGTGAATTGGTGGTATGCGGGGCATACGATGTTTTGTTGGTATTGTTTGGTACGCGAGGCGTACGTTGTTGGTTTGTTTGTGTGTAATGTGCACTTGCATGTATGTATCTTATGAGATACCTGTTTGAATGATGTATATACACCCATGTGTGTAATACCTTTCTTATGATACTTGTGATATATATATTTATATTACCTTGTAAATGATTACATATGGTATCGCTTAGATACGAAATGAATCATTAGATATGGAATGTGGAAGGATGGTATGTTATGGACACCTTGGGAGGTTGTCAGGGTTTGTAGAATTGATAGGAAATAATGGTGCTCATGGATCACCTATATCCATATATGATTGTACTAACGCCACAAAGTGAGGGCTATGTGCTGTATAAGCACAATACGATGTGTGTAAATGATATATCACATAGATATACATTATGGATTATATGGGTAGTTATTAAACACCTATTTGGATGAAGCGACTTCGGGACGAAGTCTTTTTAAGGCGGGTAATTGAAATACCCCAAACTAATAAAACATGGATTAAACATCTAATCAAAATAATTAAGGCCTAAACATGCCTTAAAAGTCAATTGAGAACAACAAAGGTCAACACAAAGCAAATATTGCACCCTTTGACTGTTTTGGGTAAATACATACCCAAATGAACTTCTTAGGACCTAAATTTTGTCCTAAGCATATTAACACATTAAGGAATGTACTAATATTGTTGGACAACACTCCAACACAAAGAACAAGCATTTACATGCTTCAAGGTCAAGTAGGGCAAAAATGTGCTCTAAGAACCTTAAAGGTCTTATGACCTCTAGTTGATATAAAATTGGGTTCCTAAGATCATTTATCATGTAAGGAACACAATGAAACCGTTCTCAAAGAAAACTAAGCTCAGAAACACCTTGTGACACAAAATGTGACTAAAACACCTTAAAGCACGTTTTTGTGTATGAGCTCTAAGATATTAACTTTTTGTCACTTTAAAGACTAGATTACATTCTTTATATCATTAATGTGACATGATAGACTATATTATAAAGTCTAAATCAAAGTTTAAAAATAAAATCAAAATGTGTGATTTTGGGTGAATAGTACCCAAAATAACATTTAATTACTTAACTTTAACCATGGTCAAATGTCATCCCTTGAACAAGCCACCTATTTCCGACCTCTTATGCTGTCATACACATCCATTAATCAACCTAAAATATCTAAGGATGAGTCATCTAAGACTATTTACTAAAGTAAGTAAACATTACCTTATAAGCTCTTTTTTCTTCTCTTTCCTCCCATTACTTCCTCCAGCTGAGTTTATCAGCTCCATACCCTCTCTTTCAACTTCCTTAACAGCAAGGAGACTCCAAGTTCAGTTGGTGAGATCTTTTGATCTAGGTAAGCTCCTAAGACAAGTTTTGTCCATTTTCTTCATCTTTTTCTTCTCTTTCCATTGAGCTTACCCACTTCCATTTTCATCCAGCCATTTGGTGTGAGTTTGGGTTGGAAAATAGGCTGTGTTTTGGTGGAGAAATTCAGAGGAGGAAGGAAGCAAAGCTATATAGTTCTTAAGGTATAAAAACATGCTTTAAGCACTTATCTCTTGATTCCTTTCATTTCCGGTTGTAAAACCTGATTTCTTAGGCTTATAATCTTCTTCTTAACATGCTTATTCATTTGGTATATCAAGAGCTTCAAGGAATAGACAAATCCATGCCAAAAACACTATTTTTGGCATTTTAATCAAGGTTAAAATTAGTCATCTTCTAATCTGAGTTATACCGGTTTTAAGCCTTGTTTTAGTAGCTCATTTGATGCTCTTTATCTTCTATAAAAATAGGCCGAAGACCAACCTTGCTTGCCTTGGTATTCTAAGGTAAATTTTACCTTGAAAATATACATTAAACACTTCTTATGGTTAGCTCTTGTTTGGAGACTAATCGTGCCTTAACTGATGTTTGAAAACATGTAAATAAAGCTGTGGAAAATTTATCTCTAAGCAGTCGTGGCCAAACAAGGCCTAAACTTGGCAAAAATAAGGTATAAATCACTTAAACCTTCACTTGGTATATTAATATGTGCTTATACATATGTATATATATGTCGTGAGTGAACAAGGTATAAAAGGTCTTATTTTGACCTTAGGTGATTAAGGAATGGTTTAGTAAATTTATATAAGTAATTAATTAACATAATTGTCAAATTTAAGACATTATGTGGAAAATTGGTAATTAATGGAAACTTATGGGAGAGGCCGAGAGTTTAAAGTATTTTTGGGCATTTATGTGTAATTTATTTTATAAGCTAATGTTTGTAATAAGGCCATGTACTTTAGGCCATTTCATTTATGTATTTATAAGGTTTTAATTAAGTTTAGGTAACATATATATATTACCGCAAGGAATTGGGGTATAAAGTATAATTAAATTAAATTTGGGGGCTATATAATAAAAAACCGAAATTTTGAGGTTAAAAGCATTTAAAATAAAAATTATAAGATTTTATAAAGTTTTGGGGTTAAATGGTAATTTCTGGAAAATATGGGTACAAACCGTAATATATGGAAATTGATGGTCAAGGCAATATTAAGGAGGTCAACCTTGACCATATGGTAGGCTTTCACCAAATTAGATAAGTTAAATAACTTATTTAAGGTTTTATAATAAGATAAATATTTAATTGTAACATTTTTATAACATATGGGGTAAATATGTTATTACCGAAAGCTAAAGGGTGTAAAATGGTATTATAAACACCCATGGGCTATTAGGAATTTTTAGGAATTTATTGGGTTGATTTTGGAATTAAAATAAACTATATATGTATAATATGTAGTTATTATGTCATTGTGACACTTTGGATAAATATATGTGGTGGAATAGTAATAACCGAGAATATATGGGTTAGGAATAATGTTAATAACCCTTTGGTGGTATTTGGTGATTTTTAGAATAATATAAGAGTATTTCCTAAGATATATGTATAATATAGTTTTAAGGATATTATAAAACTATATGTTATAAGTTGGGTCAAATTGTAATTATAGAAAGATGGAGGGTTGAAAAATAATATAGAACATATATGGGTTATGTTCGGAAATCTAAAAATATATATAACCATAGGTTATATTTATATTAAGGTTTAAAATGTTATAATATATGATATATAACATCACATTATATATGTGGTCAAATTGTAAATTTGTAAAGTTAAAAGGGTTGGAAATTAATTTATAAACAGACATGGTCTGTTCCGTATTTTACAAATATATAACCATAGGTTATACCCTTTTTATAAGTTAAAATGTTATATTATGATATATATAACATGGTATAAATTATGGGTGAAATACCCCAAACCTTTGTATGTTGTTTAAATGTTAAACCATGGTATATTAAGGCTAAAAAGTGCCTTAGAAACATCAGTGTACAATTTAAACCATAGTAAAAACAATAAAGTACTATAAACACAGTTTGAGCAAAAACATGCTCTAAGCTTGGAGTGAACTTGGTTAGGACCCAAAGAGCCTACCAAGACTAGATAATATTCAATTATGATTTTATAAGGCTAATTAAGTCCTTGGGAAAACTTTGGTAGACAGTTAAACCAAACAAAACACAAGAAAACACCTTAAAGTCAATTTAAGCAAATACTTGCTCTAGACTTGGTGTAACCATGTATAATACCTAAAGGTCATTCTTAGACCCTATAAACATGCTAATGAACATATTAAACCAATTACTAAAGAAAACCAAGCTTGAAAACAAGTTAAAACACAAAATGTGCTTTAAGGAGTCTTAAAGCACATTTTTGAAAAATTGTCTTGTAAATGGGTTTTGAGTGGCTAAATGTCCATCATTACTCTTTAATTAACATGTGTACTACTTAGTATCACATTAGGAAGTCTAAATCAATGGGAAATAAAAATTTCACAAATATGTGCCTTGTTTTGTGAATAGTAACTAAAATATGCTAGTTTATAACATAAGTCAATTTAGTGATTAATTGGTCAACAAAGACTAATATGCCCTTACTCTATAATGGGGGCGTTTCCATGTGTGACTCACACACTTATACAAATAAATGAGGTAGTAAAAGTAATAAAGCAAAAGAACTATTTGCTTTTAAACATAAATATCTTAATAAAGAGTACTCTCTCACCTCATTTCTTATTCTCCTTCACTCACCACCGATTTCTTCATCTTCTCCCAAGCCCCATCGGTTTTGCTACAGCAAACCACACCATCTCCAACTTCCATAGCTTGTAACTCCTAGGTCCATATACCAATATCAAATTCTAAGACCATATTTGTCTTAGTTAGGCCAAGCTCTACACTCCTCTCTTCTCAAATCTTCAAGAACTCCATTTTGGTGCCATTAAGATTCTCCATTGAAGGAGCTTGAGCTCACCTTTCCATGCCTTGTCATTCTCCTTTGCTTCAAGGTAAGGAAAAACCAAAGAGAACAACATTTCCTTCATTTTTTTATGCATGCCTGAAAATTCACCATTAATGGTGTCTCTTGTTCTTCCTTAGCTCAATTCCTGTAACACCCAACCGCTAATCCTATGCTTACCATCTAATCGTCCTGTTAATCCTACGAGTTCGCAGCGGAAATGTTACTACTTACTACGGCGGGTGGTACAACGCCGCTAACCGCCATACGGCTAGCTAGGCTTACCTTACTTACAGTCACGGTTGATGAACATAATATACCGAGCTACTAAATTACTACCAAAATACCATATACCAAATACTTACATCATTGGATCGCCGAGTATTTAAGTGTATTCCATTACATCATTTCTAAGTTCCAAAAGAATGAGTTTCTAAGGCTACTCATCTATACCAATTCCCATTCTATCAAAATCCAAAAAGGTCTACCCCATGGTACACGGCTATTCAAAAAACTACAGCCATGTACTACTCAGTACACCAATCATAATTCAGTGTTTACAATCCAAAAGAAGATAAAAGGACTAGAACTAAGTCTTCACCTCTTCATCCCTCGCGGGTACCTGCGTGTAGTAAAAATGGTGCCCCAAGGGGCTCAGCAAACGCTGCGTATAAAACTCCACATATACCGTGTGCTAGCTAGGGCACGCCGACTATTTGACGTCCACTATACATGTTGTTCATTTATTTCACACATACATGCTTGCATACAAGATACATTCATTCACAATACATTATTCATTCCAAGGCAACAATACAATAATGCTCACAATACTTACCTTCACAAGGTTAGCCAAATTATGCATCCGGGTTAATCGGAATGCTTTTACTCTTTTACTCATTACTTACTTTTCTTACCTACACTTACTTACTTCCATTTACTTTACTTACTCATTCTTACACTTACTTATACTCAAGTTAAGTCGTCGGGACCTCCGGCCCTGGGGACTACGCCGTCCCACCTCCGGGATTTACTTGACTCACCAATCCGGGATGCTACCCACTTAAGGGATTTGGGCCGCGGACCAGTTTAGAGTCAGGAATTGGAGCCAACTCTCGTGACTCCGCATCCTCATGCGTTGCCGAAAACTATATCGGACTTCTACTCATTCCAATTTAATAACCAATTTAAGTTAGATTGGTTAGCTTGTTAGGAATAAGTTAGAAGCCCAAACACATTCACAATCGGTCACAGTACATTGCAACATTCATACAGCATTCATATTCATCCATACATTTCATGAATTATACAAACTAAATTTAAGAAAAATATACACTACATACAAACATACATGATCACAAGTATGCATATTAACTCCGATTCGTGCATTTATCTATTTGGTGATCAATTAGCACACAACACACAAATCGAGTAACCAAGATAGCATACGGGCATGAGGAATCCATACCGTTCACCGTTGTACGTGTTTCCAAACGTCCTTCCGGTGTCACAAATCAAATCCTAGATATACATACATTGAATGATTAATCTAACTATTATTAATCTTAACACAACTACTTTTGTGTTTACTAATCCACATTCACTAAGTCTTTACATTCCTTACACTTATATTTCATTTCACTTACTTTCCATTACTTGTCCATGGTTTACATGCATATATATACATATGTATAGGTGGGTATACATATATATATATATATATATATATACTAGTTATAAGCTTACTGTTTTTTTTTTGTAAGTATTAGGCCATGTCCGACCCACGTCCGACTCACGGCCCTGGGTCGGACCATTCCAGAAGATTGATTTCGTTTCTCAAGCCCCGTCCAACCCACGTCCGACTCACCGTCTGGGTCGACGAAGTCAGAACCTTGCTACAGATTTTTTTCCTTTCCCAATTTCACCCATTGCTTCCCCAATCTTCCTACCTACATCCTAACATGTTTTTGTACAATTTAAACACTCTAAATTATGCTAATTCATTTCCTAACTCATTACACAATTCTATACTAACTTACACACCCAATTTTCCTAAGTTTCTACTCAACACTCACATTGCTTTCTCCCATAATGCAATTTGCTACAGATTTTTATTCTAGCTCTCTCCCGACAATAGCTCCCTCTTCTAATGTCATTTTTTTTAACCCCTCTAATACATTACAACTATATTAACTATCCCTCTTAATCCACCCTCTAACTAACTCAAATCAATCTGTTACAAGCACAATTTAGTCACCTAGTTTTCTAGTTCACTAAGTGTTCTAATTCTAGATAAATTTTGACATAACCTCCCCTAAAATTTTACATTCTCACCATATCATGTATTCACAATTTGTTACCCATTTCGCCTGTTTCAAAACAGCAATAACGTACAAGCTCTCATACACCAATACCACTACTAAACACTCTTAAAAATTCCTGCACATAACCTCTCATTCCCAAATCTGTTCGACAAGTTTTCAATGTCTTTTAAGGTTTCAAAACATTTGTCTTCTTTTACTCATTACTCTATCAGTACCTTACCATTTCCATTACTCATTTCATCTTCTAAAAATCTGTTACATACATGTATATACCAAGCTACACAAAAGAGCATTCTTACCTTGTTTTCTCCTTCTAGTTTTCTTTCTTCCTCTTGTTCCTTCCTTCTTCTCTCTACCGGTTATGGTTTCTCAACAATCTAACATTATAACCCATCCATAAATACACCATTTTAATATTAACACCAACCCTAACATTACTTAAGCTTTTAATGTGGGTTTTAGGGTTTCGAAAATCCATTACCTTCCAAGGGTGTAAGTGCTGTTTGGGATAGCTCAAGAACAAGACTTCTCACATTCCAACAATGCCAAAATCGGCTAGAATACAAGGGAGCAAGCAAGAGTTTAGCTCAAATTTCGTTTTGCTTTTAAGGCTAGAAAAAGATGGAGTTTTGAGAATATTTTTACCTCAAAAGAACAAGGAGAAGGAGGGCCTTCTAATGGTGGTGTTGAAGCTCCAAATGGGACATACCCATAAAAATGAAGGTTCTCCTTTTTTATTTTTGAAAAGAGGGAAATGTTGCTCTTGAGGACAGGATGACAATGGTGTAATTTTTACAATTTTTGGAGGAAGTTTAAGGGAGTAACAAGATGATAGAAGTAGAGTTTTATGAGTGGTTCTTCAAACCTCCATAGAAATCGCATGGGGGAAGAAGAAGAAAAAGAGAGTGAGGGAGGAGTACGTGAGTGAGGGAGGAGAATGGGTAGGAGAGAGAGATAAAGTGAGGGTGGGGGTTACTTTATTGTTTTTGTTTGTTTGTAAATTAGAAGGGAGTTAGTGAGTGTGTGAGAGAGGGGAAATAAGGGGGCCGGCTGGCACCACCCACACACACCAATTTTTACTTTTTTTTTAAAAGTGGACACACAAGTTTGTGTTATTTATATTTCTACCCCCAACTTCCCGTTTTTGACAGTTTTTACTAATCTCTCGTTTTATTGATTTTATTGGTCCTAAAGCTTCACTAATATTTATTAATGATTATTTAGTTGACCATAATTGTTACGAGTCTATTTGACCCGCTTAAAGTCACGTTTTCCCGGTTACCTCGAAAAACGCGCTTTAAGGTTCGTTAGTGATTTTAATCCGTTTTAAGGATCCGTTTCCTACGGGATTTGTTCCCTCATGATTATTTATACTTAATTAAGCTTCTAAATTATTCATTAGCCTAATAAATCACTATTTTTAATTACGGGGTATTTCAATCTACCCCCCTTAAGAAACTTTGCCCTCAAAGTTGCTCAAGGTTAATGGTTTAGGTAATTCTACTCATTAGGCAAACCAATTGCACCAATGTGTCTTACTACACCTATGAGGTGTTTACTCCATTCCACATTGCAAACATACACCCTTCAAGCATCATACACAATTCACATACACAATTCGACATTTTCCGTACATACCATTCCATAATATGCAATACATCATTACCATTCACAATACACATTACACATCCATCACACATCGTACAAGTACATTCATACACTACACATTACACATACATACACATACCAAATTCACTTACACTACATGTGCCATACAAAAGTCTATTACAATACCTACACACTAAGCAATGCTTACCCCGAAGCAATGCAAAAAGCAAAAGGGCTCTACCCCCCTTAAAAGGGGTACGACCCGTACCCGTATTGCTAAATGCTAGACTCTCTAGTCTATGAACAGCTGTGGGTACTTAGCCTTCATGGCATCTTCCAACTCCCATGTCGCTTCCTCGACATCATGGTTTGACCATAGGACCTTCACCATTCGTATAGACTTGTGGCGAGTGTCTCTGGTCTTCCTATCCAGGATTCTCACTGGGGTTTCAACATATCTCATTGTCGGTTCAATGGAGAGTCTCTCAGGCTCTAGCACATGGGAAGGATCAGCAATGTACTTCTTGAGTTGTGACACATGAATTACATCATGGACACGCCCCAAGTCCTCAGGTAATGCTAACCTGTAGGCTACGAATCCAACTCTTTCGGTAATAGTGTACGGCCCTACAAACTTTGGGCTAAGCTTGCCCTTCTGGCCAAATCTGAAGACACCCTTCATAGGTGAAACGCGCAAAAACACTTGGTCGCCCACGGCGAACTCAAGGTCGCGTCGTCGCACATCCGCATAGGATTTCTGTCTATCTTGGGCTGCCTTCATGTTGGCTCGAATTTGCTGCACTTCAGCTTGCACTTGCTCAGATACTCCGGTCCTATTATGACCGCTTCGCTTGACTCATCCCAACACAAGGGTGTACGGCAAGGTCAACCGTATAGAGCTTGGAAAGGCGACATCTTAATCGAGGCGTGATAGCTATTATTATACGAGAACTCGATAAGATGAAGCTTATCTAACCAACTCCCCTGAAAGTCCAAGGCACATGCCCGAAGCATGTCCTCCAGTGTCTGGATGGTCCTTTCTGTCTGACCGTCGGTCTGAGGATGGAAGGCGGTACTCAACTCACTTCAATTCTGTACCCAACGCTTCCCGTGTAGCTCTCCAGTATCTCGAAAGAAATCTGGTGTCGCGGTCAGATACTATAGTCTTAGGGACTCCGTGGTGTCTGATAATCTCCTTATCGAAAAGCTCAGCTAGCTTTACTACCTTCCAGGTGTCCTTCATCGGTATGAATCTGGCAACCTTGGTAAGGCGATCGACTACAACCCAGATCATGTTGAGTCCTCCCCTGGCAGGTGGGAGTCCTACAACAAAATCCATGGAGATATCATGAAATTTCCACTCCGGAACTGGCATAGATTGTACCATTCCGCCTGGTCTACGATGTTCAAATTTCACCTTTTGGCATGTTAAGCATCTCAATACAAATTCCGTCACATCTGATTTCATTCCAGACCACCAGAAGTACCTCTTCATGTCTTTGTACATCTTGGAGGCTCCCGGATGGACTGACAATGCGAACAGTGTGACTCTCGCAGGATGTGATCTCTTAGCTCAGCATTGCTTCGGGGGACGCATAGCCTGCCATTCAACCGAATCAAACCATCTTCATGTAGCTTGAAGTCATACTTCTTCTTCTCAAATGTACCATTCTCGATCTTGTGTCTGATTTCGGTTAGGTAAGGGTCGCTCAACTGAGCGTCTCGCACCTCGTCAACCAAGCTAGAAGAAGCGAGTAGCGAATGGAGCGAGTGTGCTCGACGGCTCAGGGTCGGCTACAATGTTTGCCTTCCCTTCCTTATACTACAAGTTGATGTCATAATCTGAAAGAAATTCCATCCATCTTCTCTGTCTCAAGTTCAATTCTTTCTGAGTGAATACATACTGTAAGCTCTTGTGGTCGGAGTAGATGGTGATGCTTACCCCATAGAGATAGTGTCGCCATATCTTCAAGGCGAAGACAATGGCTCCTAACTCTAAATCGTGAGTCGGTAATTCTCCTCATGCTTTTTCAGCTGGCGGGAGGCATAAGCAACTACATTGCCATGCTGCATGAGTACGCATCCCATTCCTTTGCCTGATGCATCACAGTATACCTCAAATCCCTCTGTGCCCTCTGGAAGAGTAAGGACGGGCGCTGAGGTCAATGAGTCCTTAAGGCTCTGAAATGATAACTCGCAGTCGTCTGTCCATACAAATGGTGCATCTTTCTTCATCAGTGTAGTCATGGGCTTAGCGACTTTTGAGAAGTCCTTTACAAATCTCCGGTAGTAACCGGCTAGACCAAGAAAGCTCCTAATGTCGGTAACAGTCTTGGGTCTAGGCCATGATCGTACAGCTTCTATCTTAGAAGGGTCAACCGAGATACCTGCGCTCGAGATGACATGTCCAAGGAATGATACCTGATCAAGCCAAAACTCGCATTTGGAGAACTTCGCATACAGCTGGTTCTCGCGCAGTGTCTCAAGCACTTTCCTCAAGTGAGTTTCATGTTCCTCTGCTGATTTTGAGTATACAAGTATGTCGTCGATGAAGAGAACCACTGAAGTGTCCAACTGCTCACTGACTAAACGATTCATGAGGTCCATGAATTTAGCTGGTGCGTTTGACAAACCGAATGGCATCACCGTGAATTCGTAGTGGCCATATCTGGTACGGAATGTCGTTTTCTCAATGTCTTGTTCTTTGATTGCAATTTGATGATACCCAGAACGGAGATCAATCTTGGAGAAGACCGATGCTCCTTTCAGCTGGTCGAATAGGTCGTCGATGCGTGGCAATGGGTATTTATTTTTGACTGTGACCGCATTCAGCTCGCGGTAGTCAATACATAGTCGAAGACTATCGTCCTTCTTCTTCACGAAGAGAACCGGTGCTCCCCAGGGTGACACGCTCGGGCGTATAAACCCTTTGTCTAGAAGGTCTCTTAACTGCTCGTTTAGTTCGGTCATTTCTGCAGGTGCCATGCGGTACGGTGCCCTAGCAATGGGACCGGTACCTGGCAAAAGGTCAATTTCAAATTCCACTGCTCTCGGTGGTGGCATGCCGGGTAGCTCCTTAGGGAATATGTCGGGAAATTCGGATACAATTGGTACATCATCACTAAACTCTGGATCTCTCTCCAGGTCTTGTACATAACACAGATATACTTCTTGGCCCTTTTTGAGCTCCCGGTACATAGCCATAGCAGATATGAGTGTGGTCAAAGGCTCCCTCGGTCTCTGGCGGTAAGATACAGTAACCCCAGAAGGACTCTTAAGCAGCAATCGATGCTCGGCGCAGAGGATTCTACCCTTGTGCCGCTCCAACCAATTCATTCCAATGATTAAGTCGAATCCCAATCCATTGAATAAAGAAAATGGGAAACGCTTCACTTTTGATTTCGATGGTGGCTGATTGATAAAATCTGGTGCACCTTACTCGCTCCTTCGATGGGAGAGTAACCATGAAGTTCGGTAGCTCATCCGCATCTAGCTTCAACCTCTTCACGAAGGATGGTGATACGAAAGTGTGAGAGGCGCTGGAGTCGAATAATACATTGGCATCAATGCCATTTACTGGGAATGTTCCCGTTAAGATGGTGCCGCTTCTGCCGGCTTGTGCTTCGGTGAGGATGCTCAAGTTACCTTCGGTACCGAGTCCACAACCTATTGGATTCACAATTGGATAAGTATTGATGGTGGACACAAGTGGAATTAAATCAACACTACTCTTTATTGATAAACCAACCATCATACATACCGTGTCTCTAATACACGTTACTATAACATTACATGATACTATGAATTTAATACTTCCTAAAGGTAAGGTTCAGGCGTCCTGGTTTCATGTGTGTGGCATTGATTATTACCGGCGGTGCCGTATTCAACTTGATCTTGTTGATCCCGTGATACAGCATCCTAGAGTTTCCACCCATGATTAGGACATCTCCTGATCTCAATACCAGTTTCTGTGCGAGGTCCACACGCTTCTGCTCGCTATACAAAAATACGGCGTCATCACCAATGGACCAAGACACTACGGGCACTCCTTGTTCAAGAGATTCCGCTGTCTCGTCCTTGTCTTGGTGTAACCCAAGTCGTTCTTCTTTCTCGTAGAAGTTGACGATACAGAGATCCGCTTCAAGTGCGGGGATCGGTTCATGTTCGCATTGTTGTGCAAGTTCTACTGCTTGTGTGACGAGTGTCTGAAACTCTGGTGGTATTGTCGGTGGCGTCACTCCATCTTGTGTTCGTGTCTCCTGGTATGTCTTGGTATAAGGATTCCAGTCCTTTCCCAAGCACATCATCTTCAGCTTCATCTTCGCTCCACTGGGGTATTCGGGTGTGTAAAACCCACCTTGACCCATTCCTAGCTCGTTGCATCGTCGAATGATTGGGATTTGCGCTTCGGGTGTCAGGTATCCCCTTAATAAGATCATACCTGGTCGGATGACCTGACACTGTTCGTTGGTGTAGTAGTGGTTGGTGATGTCGATCTCTTCTTGATTCAGGTTTACTGGTATCGGATAACAGATACTAAAGCTTCCTATGGTTATAAATTTCATCTACGGTGAGTACTAGTTTCAACTACTTCATTTCATGCTGAATACACACTTCATTTTATTTACTTATGCATTCACTCATACAGTTACTCTACTACTTAGACATGCTACTTCAAGGATTAAAGGTTTAGATTATTACCTGGGCCGGATTTAGAACCGGACCCATCACGGTCAATCACATGAAGGACAGGCTGCCTCTGAGGTGCACCCCGTGGAGGTCCCCGAGATCCCTGTCCCTGTGGTGCCTGCTGGGTCGGTGCATCGCCAGATGCAACCTCCTTGCCTTCCCTCTGTTTTTAATTTTGGAAGTTCCCCTTTTGCTTGGTGCTCTCTGGGCATCTGTTGGCCGTGTGTCCTAGCTTCTGGCAATTGTAGCACTTGATATCTCTCCCATAGCAGTCCTTGCCGGGATGGTCTAGGTTGCACTTCCTGCACACATAGGTGCGTCCATCGGTGAAGGTTTTGGCCGAACCGGAGCTAGAACCTGAGGTTAGAGGGTTAGCACATGTGTGTGTGGATATACTGGATACATTACTTGTACGATTACGATTTAGGAATAGAGGTTTACCCTTTGGTGGGTGTGATCTCAGTGGCTTTGCTGCCACCGGTGCAGAATAACTAGCTGAAGAAGCTCAACTGGTTTGCCCTGATCAGCATGGGCACTGCTCTCACCTGGGGATTTTCTTTTGGATTGCTGAAAGAAATTCCCCTTCTTCTTTTTCCAACTCTTCCCCTGCTTCTGCTCCTCAGTGCTGGTGTTTTTGTTGTTGGCTTTGCGCATCAGTGCGGTTTCTTCATCCCTTAACTGGCAAGTGATTTCGACGCGAGAAGCCGCGTGATAACACTCCTGAAGAGAGGTAAATCGTGTGTAGCCCATACCGTACCGAAGGCGATGGCTCAGACCGCATAGAAGCGATCGACCAACACTTGGCGGTGTATCCTAGATCAGGGAGGAGACGAGGATAGAAGTGAAGGTGCGGTAGTACTCATCCACAGACATCTTGTCTGTCATCTTCAAGGCATCCAGCTCTAGCCTTTTCTTAGTTTTCACACGTGCTCCGGGTAGTACTTGATCGGAGGAGTGATGCAAAGGACTCCCAATCGAATGTGGGGCGCTGACGTGCTTATGCTTGATTAGCTTCCCCAATCCATCGCAACATCCTTCAAATATAAGCAGCAACTCTGACTCGAACTCCAGCAGGAGCTTCGAGGGTTTCGAATGCCGTCTCCATCTCGGAGATATAGGCTTCGAGCTTAGCCGGATCACTCTCGCCCCTAAAGCAGGGAGGGCGGAGTTCCGCTACAGCTTTTACCCAGTTCGCTTCTCTGGTGGTAGGGGAGGGATTGGCCCCGCTTGAGTTTGTTGGTTCTGTTGGGTTTGTTGCACGCTTGGATCACTTGTGGTAGCATCTGTGCTCCGTGGCGGCGACGATCTCAGCTATCGTCTGCGCGCCGGGTCCGTCATTGCCCCCTCCTCTAGGGCGACCTGGACCTCTTCCTGACATCTGAATATTTAACAGTTACATTAGGCTCCGCAGGATATGACTCAAAGGTCTTGAATTTAAATAAGGTATCGCTCCTAAGAACGTCAAGGGTATCCGTTGTAACAACGGTAGTTCCTAGTTAGGTTTCTAAGTATCCGTCTTAAGACGGTTGAAATCCTACTCGGTATCCCCTATGCTCGGTAACTGAGGACATCAGAGCGTAACTACGCTCTGATACCACTTTTTGTAACACCCCAACCGCTAATCCTATGCTTACCGTCTAATCGTCCTGTTAATCCTACGAGTTTGCAGCGGAAATGTTACTACTTACTACGGCGGGTGGTACAACGCCGCTAACTGCCCATCGGCTAGCTAGGCTTACCTTACTTACAGTCACGGTCTGATGAACATAATATACCGAGCTACTAATTACTTACCAAAATACCATATACCAAATACTTACATAATTCGATCACCGATTTTAAGTGTATTCCATTACATCATTTCTATTCTCCAAAGAATGAGTTTCTAAGGCTACTCATCATACCATTCCCATTCTATCAAATCCAAAAGGTGTACCCCATGGTACACCGGCTATTCAAAAACTATAGCCATGTACTACTCAGTACACCAATCTAATTCAGTGTTTACAATCCAAAAAGTAATAAAGGACTAGAACTAAGTCTTCACCTCTTCATCCCTTGCGGGTACCTGCGTTAGTAAAAATGGTGCCCCAAGGGCTCAGCAAACGCTGCGTATAAACTCCGCATATACCGCGTGCTAGCTAGGGCACGCCGACTATTTGACGTCCACTATACATGCTGTTCATTTATTTCACACATACATGCTTGCATACAAGATACATTCATTCACAATACATTATTCATTCCAAGGCAACAATACAATAATGCTCACAATACTTACCTTCACAAGGTTATCCAAATTATGCATCCGGGTTAATAGGAATGCTTTTACTCTTTTACTCATTACTTACTTTTTCTTACCTACACTTACTTACTTCCATTTACTTTACTTACTCATTCTTACTTCTTATACTCAAGTTAAGTCGTCGGGACCTCCGGCCCTGGGGACTACGCCGTCCCACTCCGGGATTTACTTGACTCACCAATCCGGGATGCTACCCACTTAAGGGATTTAGGCCGTGGACCAGTTTAAGAGTCAGGAATTGGAGCCAACCTCTCGTGACTCCGCATCCACGTGTGGCCGAAACTATATCGGACTTCTACTCATTCCAATTTAATTACCAATTTAAGTTAGATTGGTTAGCTTGTTAGGAATAAGTTAGAAGCCCAAAACATTCACAATCGTCACAGTACATTGCAACATTCATACAAGCATTCATATTCATCCATACATTTCATGAATTACACAAACTAAATTTAAGAAAAATATTCACACATACAACACTACATGTTCACAAGTATGCATATTAACTCCGATTCGTGCATTTATCTTATTTGGTGATCAATTAGCACACAACACACAAATCAGAGTAACCAAGATAGCATACGGGGCATGAGGAATCCATACCGTTCACCGTTGTACGTGTTTCCAAACGTCCTTCGGTGTCACAAATCAAATCCTGATATACATACAATTGAATGATTAATCTAACTATTATTAATCTTAACACAACTACTTTTGTGTTTACTTATCCACATTCACTAAGTCTTTACATTCCTTACACTTATATTTCATTTCACTTACTTTCCATTACTTGTCCATGGTTTACATGCATATATATATACATATGTATAGGTGGGTATACATATATATATTACTAGTTATAAGCTTACTGTTTTTTTTGTAAGTATTGGGCCGTCCGACCCACCGTCCGACCCAAACCCTGGGTCGGACCATTCCAGTAGACTTCGCCCTCTGAAATTCGCCCTGTCCGACCCAGCACTATTCCGTCCGACCCATACCCTCTGGGTCGGACCATTCCAGAAGGTTCAGTCCCGTCGTCTAAGTCCTGTCCGACCCCGTCCGACTCACCCTCTGGGTCGGACGGAGTCAGAAACTTTGACGACGGAAAATTTTGCCTGTCCAACCAATGTCCGACTCACGGCCCTGGGTCGGACCATTCCAGAATGTTCCCGTTCTGTTATTTAGGCCATGTCCGACCCACGTCCGACTCACGGCCCTGGGTCGGACCATTCCAGAAAGATTGATTCTCGTTTCTCAAGCCCCGTCCGACCCACGTCCGACTCACCGTCTGGGTCGGACGAAGTCAGAACCTTGCTACAGATTTTATTTTCCTTTCCCAATTTCACCCATTGCTTCCCCAATCTTCCTACCTACATCCTAACATGTTTTTGTACAATTTAAACACTCTAAATTATGCTAATTCATTTCCTAACTCATTACACAATTCTATACTAACTTACACACCCAATTTTCCTAAGTTTCTACTCAACACTCACATTGTTTTCTCCCATTATGCAATTTGCTACAGATTTTATTCTAGCTCTCTCCCAACAATAGCTCCCTCTTCTAATGTCATTTTTTTAACCCCTCTAATACATTACAACTATATTAACTATCTCTCCTAATCCACCCTCTAACTAACTAAATCAAAATCTGTTAGAAGCACAATTTAGTCACCTATTTCTAGTTCACTAAGTGTTCTAATTCTAGATAAATTTTGACATAACCTCCACTAAAATTTTACATTCTCACCACATCATGTATTCACAATTTGTTACCCATTTCGCCTGTTTCAAAACAGCAATAACGTACAAGCTCTCATACACCAATACCACTACTAAACACTCTTAAAAATTCCTGCACATAACCTCTCATTCCCAAATCTGTTCGACAAGTTTTCAATGTCTTTTAAGGTTTCAAAACTTTGTCTTCTTTTACTCATTACACTATCAGTACCTTACCATTTCCATTACTCATTTCAACTTCTAAAATCTGTTACATACATGTATATACCAAGCTACACAAAAGAGCATTCTTACCTTGTTTCTTCCTTCTAGTTTTCTTTCTTCCTCTTGTTCCTTCCTTCTTTCTCTACCAGTTATGGTTTCTCACAATCTAACATTATAACCCATCCATAAATACACCATTTTAATATTAACACCAACCCTAACATTACATAAGCTTTTAATGTGGGTTTTAGGGTTTCTAAAATCCATTACCTTCCAAGGGTGTAAGTGCTGTTTGGGATAGTGAAATACCCCAAATCTAAATAATATTATTTAATCATTATTTATTGGAATATAATCCAAATATAAATCATTTCACGTACGCATGCAAACCCATGCATGAAAACGTTACGTAAAAACAGTCGTTTCACCATAAACGCTAAAACGCCTTAGAAGCCTATGGTCAAACATGACCTTGTATGACCCTCTAATATTCAAACTAAATGGTCATACAATTATTATATGAATATACAAATATATTCCCTAAGCTATATTCAGTCAAATACGCAAAATGCTCGGGAGTGCTCACACCCGCTCCTTAAAGCACGAAAAGTCCGGAGGAGTGCCGAGGTGGCACGAACTCCTATAAAATTAATTCCTAGAGTTCCTAACATCATTATTTATCATTCTAAAGAGAACCCACGAAGTGGTTTCTCAAAATTCAGCAAAAACCAAAGGAGGATTTCTTAGCGCTCCTTTTTGGCCCGGGAGTGTCCCGATGGCCCGTAAATTATGTCACGGGTTGATATAACCCCATATAACTCAATGTAACATCTTAGTATATGTTTATTTACTATAATAAGTGTTTACAAACACTTGGAACTCATAAGAACAATTGGTTTCCCAAAATTTCCTTAGAGCACAAAAACACACCTTCGGGTGTCACGAAAATGCGTTTTACGCAATTACCTTGTAGTTTTTGACATGCCACGAATTGGTAATCTTAAATGGGGTTAAAATGACCTTCTAAATAAGTTGGTGTGACTAGTCAACAAGGCTCTCTATAGGGGCCGATTTTAAGGGCAAAAACTAGTATAAAAATTGCATTAAAAATTTATAAAAAGCATAGAACATGGTGACTCACCTTCCCATGTGTTACATTACTTAATGTCTAAGTATGTAGGTCTCATTTGACCAGCAAGCTGTCGAAATTAGGCCATGGAATAAGGCCATGTGAGCTAGAACAAAAACAAATGAGAAAAGTAAAAAGTGGATCTAGAATTCACTTTTCTAGATTCCTTCTTTTCC